>JAEQBH010001007.1:0-189556 GCA_016808115.1 Tetrastigma voinierianum
GGAGAAGAATTTAAGTAATAGCTCATAACCATGTAGGAAGAGAAACAGAGACATGCAACCGTGAGCAATGGTGTAGAAAAGGAAAATCTAGGGAAAAAGGAAGATGTTAAAGCTTATAACCCTCAAGTTCCATTCCCTCAAAGGTTTAAGGCAAGCTAGAAGAAAGCAATTTCAGATTCTTAAACATAAAGTAAGATAGATCAACATTCATTTTGCATTGACTCAAATGCCCATTATGAATTTATGAAGGAGATTTTGAGCGTAAAAAATAAAGATTGTCGGGTTACGAATAGTGAGGTCGACAAAGAACTTGCAGCAAAGGATTCATAAGTCTTTACCAGAGAAAATGCAGGATCCAAGCAGCTTCACTATACCTTGCAAAATTGGGCATGATGATATGGGAAAAGCACTATGTGATTCTAGTGCCAGTATCAACTTGATGCCTTTGTCTGTTGCTAAAAGACTAAGTTTGGGGGAACTTACTCCCACAACCATGACCTTTCAAATGGCAGTAGCCCATCCTGAGGGCATTTTAGAAGATGTGTTGATCAATGTGGGAAAATTCATTTTCCTAGTGGACTTTGTAGTCATTGATATAGAGGAAGATAAACAAGTCTCACTGCTGTTAGAAAGACCTTTCTTAGCAACAGGAGCAACTTTGATTGATGTGAAGGAAGGAGAATTAACTTAGGTTGAGATGAAGTAGTGCTCAATCTCAATCATAGTTTGAAACAACTTGAACTAAGTAATGTTGATTATGAGATTGTAGAAACAAAAATTCCCATCAGTTTTGAACTGATTAATGATTGTAATTTTTAGACTTCAATGAATGAGAATGAGATGAATTTCAAGTATCTTGAGCATCTTGAAGTTGAATTTATGGACTTCAATGTTAAATTGAAAAAGGCAGTACTTAGTGTTGAAGAAAATAATACAGAAAAATCCAACAGTTATAAAGAGGAAGCTGCTGAAGTAAACAAAAGTTAAGAGGGTTTAATTCTAAAAGAATTGCCTAAACATTTGAAGTATGCTTCTTGCAACCAGAAAAAGGAAAACTAGTCATCATTTTAGCTGGATTGATTGAGCTTGAAGAAAAAAAACTGTTGGAGATTCTCAGAAAATATAAAGAAGCAATAGCTTGGTCCATAGAAGATCTTAAAGGAATCAATACTTTTATCTGTATGCACAAGATCCTGTTGGAGGAGAATACTAAAATCTCTATAGAATATCAGAGAAGGCTGAATCCAGTAATGAAAGAAGTTCTGAAATGGATAAATGCAGGCTTCATATATGTAATCTCAAACAGCCCTTGGGTGAGCCCAATTCATATGGTTCCAAAGAAGGGAGGATTCACTATGATTAGAAATGAGAAGAATGAATAGATTCCTACAAGAACTATGATAGGATGGAGAGTGTGTATAGACTACAGAAAACTAAACACTGTTACCAGAAAGAACCATTATCCTCTACCTTTAATTGACCAAATGCTAGACAAGTTAGTAGGGCACTCCCATTACTGTTTTCTTAATGGATATTCTGGTTATAACCAAATTGCAATAACCTTAGAGGATCAGGAGAAAACTACATTTACATGTCCTTATGGCACATTTGCTTTTAGAAGGATGCCTTTTGGATTATGTAATGCTCCTGCCACCTTTCAAAGATGTATGATGTTTATGTTTTCTGATTTGGTGGAAGATGCTATGGAAATCTTTATGGATCACTTCTTAGTATATGGATCCAGTTTTGAGAATTGTTTGGAAAATTTTGAAACAGTACTTCAGAGGTGTAAAGACAAAAATCTAGCCTTAAATTGGGAAAAATGTCATTTTATGGTAATAGAAGGTATTGTCTTGGGACACAAGATCTCTGCAGCTGGATTGGAAGTAGACAAAGAAAAAGTTGCTATTATAAAAACTCTCATGCCACCTACAATAGTCAATGGGATAAGAAGTTTCCTTGGACATGTTGGTTTTTACAGAAGATTCATCAAGGACTTCTCAAAAGTCTCTAGACCATTATGTAGACTGCTGGAAAAAGATGCAAAATTTTATTTTGATGAATCATGCAGATCTGAATTTGATGAAATCAAATCCTAATTAGTGACAAGTCCCATCATGTTGACACTTGACTAGAACAATGATTATGACATTATGTGTGATGTTAGTGATTATGCAATGGGAGCTATATTGGGACAAAGAATTGAAAAGATATTCAAGGCCATATACTATGCCAACAAAACCTTCAATGAGGCACAAGAAAACTACTCCACCACAGAGAAGGAGATATGGTAATGGTGTTTGCTTTTGAAAAATTCAGGCCTTAAATATTAGGGTCCCATGTTATAATACACACTGATCATGCTGCAATTAAATATCTAAGGGCAAAGAAGGAGGCCATACCAAGACTGATAAGATGGGTACTACTGCTACAAGAGTTTGATTTGGAGATCAAAGATAAGAAGGGTAGAGACAATGTAATAGCAGATCACTTGTCTAGATTGGAAAAGACTGTTGAAAAAAAGAAAATAATCGAAATAGCGTAAAATTTTCCGTATGAGCAACTCGCTTATATTGTCGGGCTCAAACGCCAAGTTATATGTTGATATTTTCAATTACTTAGCTTGTGGAGTTGTGCCACCTGAATTCACCTACCAGTAGAGAAGAAAATTGAGAACTGATGAGTCAAAAAAACTCATTAGATTTTTAATCCATTTTTCTGAGTTTAGTATGAAAATAATGTTGAATTGTCCGCAGAAAAGTGATAATTGGCTCAAATTCCACTTGCGGTGAAAATACAACAGGTAAATCAAATTTTAGCAAAATAAGAAGAAATCAAAATCGCTAGAGAATTGAGGTCACAACCGAATTAAGTCGCGATGTAGTTCGCCTGAAGAATTCCAAGTCATGACATCAATGAATTCGCTTTGAAGAAGAAACTAAACGCGGAACAAGTGAAGTCGTGACTTGAAGAAGGAGGCTATGGCTAAAGAAGACGTGGTCGAGATTTAAGGAAGCGTAAACAAATGAAATAGGTTCATGTCGCGACATCATTTCAATGTCGCGACACCAAAAGGAGATAAATGATGTCGCGACATAACTCTGAGGTCGCGACAAGGATCTGTCTATGAAGCCACAAGAGAGGTCTTCGCAAGTAAACGAAGTCGCAACTAGTTTTTAATTAAAGAGTCAAATTGAGGTCGCGACATGAAAACAGGAACTGAAGTCTTGACAAGAAAAATGATGTCGCAACCACTCATTCAGGTCGCAACCCAAGAGGAGCCGAGCGTAATAGGTGGGAGGTTGCGACATCACTTTGATGTCGCGACCGAAAATAGCTGGAAAGAAAGAAATCGCTTGCAATCGTGAACCGTATGTAGCGACCTGAGAAAAGAAAGGGAAAAAAGAGGTCGCACATAAAATTGAAAATTATGAAGACAAGAAAACACCAATAATTGAGACTAAGAAATCAAGGTCTACAACATGAAGTCTTCTTACAAACAGCAAAGTGGTCGAACTTGAAATTGATGTCGCAACACAAAAGCTGGAAGAATAAGAAGACAAAAATGTCGCGACATAACACTGAGGTCGCGACATCAACACTAAAGGAACACTGAACAAAAGATGTTGCAACATCACTTCAATGTCGCGACCGCTGATCAGAGATTTTGTAAGACAAACCGTTGCAACCGTAAAAAGGAAGAGGTCGCGGATCGATAATGAGCCATCAAGAGAGAGTCCCATGTCGCGACATCAACTTGAGGTCGCGACATAGAACGCTGAGTCGGGCTTTTTTCTTTCGATTTCCACTTGGAGAATTTTGGGATTCTACTTCGTGACTGCTTTTTTACAGTATAAATAGATAGCTTTCAAATAGTAAAGTAGTTTTCTCCTTCTTCAATACCCAAGCATGAAAGGGAAGAAGAGGAACCTGTATATTTTTAGAGTAGATTTTTATTTTTTTAGTTTTATTTTTCTCGGTTTTGAATCGCGAATCATAAACGTAGTAGAGCCGATTATGATTTTGTTATTTTTTCTTCAAGATATCGCTCGAAATTTATGAAATCTAGACAAATTTCGAATTCATTTCTTTCGTATATATTAGACACATATGAGCAAGGTGATCGGGTGACTCCATTTCTCGATTCGTAATGCAAGAATCGTAGCAAATTCTAATTGTATTTGATTTACATTGAGTTACAGTCTTTCCTACACAATTATGGTACTAATTTTGGGTTCGATTTCTTACTTAATCGGTGTCATTTTGAATAGATAAGAGGTTCCCAATGGTAGTACCTAATACCTGGGCTGAGGAATGTATCTTGCTCGATATCCAGATGCCCTCCGAAAGACACGTAGACGGAGATTCCTGAGAGTTGAGAGCATTATTTTCTGGGTATGTTCGACTACCATTGATGAATTGCTGAGCTCTGAGAGTTCATTTTGATAAATCCCCATTCGCCTCACAATCAAGCCGGGAGGGGTGTATTTTAACAATATAAATGACGAGAGTTCACTCACCTAAGGTAAGTTCCAATCCCCGTGTTAGCTTAGATCTGATCAAGGGAAAGGAATAAACCCATAGATCTGGAGGTTGAGCCACTAATTAAGTAGTAGAAGTTTTGCGAGAATCCTGAGAAGGTAAAGCAAAAGTTCTGCTGTCAATAGGAAATGGGTGTGAAGTATTGAGAAAGAAAAATACCCAGATCTTGCAAGAAAATGTGGAATACAGGTAGCTGGTTTGATCTTGTCTTCGAGAGAAGCAAGGATATTAAATCGCCAAAAATCTAGAAATCCAATTCCAATAATTAGGAATTCTTGGACAAAATTTAGATCCATACATAGAACAGAGCAACAAATTTAGTGCTGGAATTGATTGTTCCATTGTATTTCATTGATGGTTTTCGTTTCTCTCAATAAACTGATTAAATCCATTCTTTTAGATACAATTTATTTTTAGTTATTCATTTTTGTTTTAGTTTAATTTGAACATATTCACAGTTTAGATTTCTCTCGATTTTGTCATTTTGATAAAACATTCATTATGAGTTTTGAGTCCAAATAGTATGAAATTTTAGTAGGCCTGGGTAGTTGACCTGCACTGCCATCAATCAGGGAATGATACTGACCATATCTGCATTTACTACTAGATGACCATGCACTTGCAAAGGCTACAGATCAACCCTTATTTTTAATCTCGAACATTAAGAGAAATTTATTTTAGCAAGCAAACTTATCCAAAGTGACATGTATAAGAGAATTGTAAGGCTCTTTGTAAATTTATGTTAATTTGAGGGGTTTTAGCCTATATAGAAAAGGCGAACAAGTTTTATGGCGCTCTGCCTGGGATTGGAAAGAATTAATGGATCAATATTCCGACGAAAAGAAGGAAATACTAATTTGGACATTTTTAAGAAAAGAACAAAAATAGCTTTTTCACAGTTGGCTACAATTCAAATACTAATTTTAACAGTTTGAAAATATTTGTTTAGTTTGACTAATCCTATTAATCCGTTTGCTTGACATAAGAAAACCTTAATGCATAGGAAACAGATTCTAATTCGATTCCAAGAAACACTCCAATTGAGAGAGAACACTCAGAGCTTAAGAAAGACAAAAAGAGCGTAGAACGCAGTTTATGGCGTATAGAGAGACATGACCAAACAAAGGAACAGAGACAATGAGCCTGTAAGGCCCATTGTAGGACACAATGGAGGATTTTCGAGGCCTATTATTCAGAAGAATTTCGTAATCGTATTGTAAATTTCTACTGAAGCAAATAATTTTGAATTAAATCCAACCTTAATTACAATGGTTCATCAACATTTAGCTGCACTGTCATCCTAATCGAAGACTCCAAATGAACACCTGGCATTTCCTTGATGGCTAATACAAAGGTCAAATGGTGAGACTGTGAGTGATAAAGTTAAGATCTCTTCCCATTTTCTTATAGAGATATATAAACACATGGTAAGAATCATTACCATATGGTTCAGCTTGATACTTTGGGAGGAGTTGGTAGAAGCATACTTGGCAGATTCTTTCCTCATCTCTCACTCAAAGACGAAGAGAGATAATAGTATTCTAGCAAGTGAAGACGAGAGCCCTATGTAGCTTCTGAAGGATTCAAGAGGTTGTCAAGAGATGCCCGATGCATGGAATAGATTTGAAGACCCGTATGGACATAGTGTATCATGCTTTTAAATGATACATCCAAAGGCATATTTGACAAGCCTACGCCGTGGAGCATTCAAACGAAAAAGTACAAGAGGCTAGAGATCCGATAGGAAGACTTAGCAAATAAATATAAGTCTTATCCGAAGCCAAGAGGAAGTAGCAGAGGAAAAGGGTTCATGGAGCTGAAAGCAAGATGATGTACCTATGGAGTAAAGTTGATGCCATAATGGCTGTGGATGGACAAACAAGAGAAGATGCACACCGCTCATGAACAGAGCGTCGGAAAGAGAACTTATGAGAAGAAGTGGCCGACGTACTAACAAGAAGATTCTTATGGTGCCGAGGGGTTGCGTGAACGAGCAAAGAAGCATCATTTCAAGCCAAATCCTAACCCCGCCCACACACTACAATCTAGTTAATCGAGGAACCATGAGAATTTCTCATATGGAGGGGCAATACATACCTGCAAGGTGACAACATCCTCAATATGATATCAAGAAACTACCAAGGTTCCAAAGAAGAAGATCAAGGAGGTGAGGGCGTAAATGAATATCAGTGGTCGTGAGGAGAATCCAACCATTTGAAGAACAAATGTCAAGTAGCCTATGGGGGATAATAAGAGGCTATTACAATTCCATGAACAGAAACTATCTGACTTGGAAGCTTTCAAGTCTGATACTCACATGTTTCAGAAAAATGCTAGTGCCTCACTGAAAAATTTAAAGACACAAGTAGGGCAACTGGCCATGAATATGCAAAATCAGAGCAAGGGTACATTCCCTAGTGACACGCAGAAGAACCCAAAAGACTGCATGGCAATTCAGTTAAGAAGTGGGAAGGATTTGAGCAACAACAAAAAGACAGAAAAGAAAGAAGGATTTGAGGCAGAGAAAGAAGAGACTGAAAAGAAAGAAGAGAAGAATAGCCAGATTGAACAGCTGAAAGGAAGTAATGACCAGAAAAAGAAGGAAGGAGTACCAGCGTATACACCTGCAGTGCCATTCCCACAAAGACTTCAGAAGTCAAGAAGAGAAGAACAGTTTTCTAAATTCTTGGATATTTTCAAGAAAATAGAAATAAATATCCCATTTGCAGAGGTGATCAGCCAAATGCCTCTTTATGCAAAATTTCTGAAGGAAATACTGAGCAAGAAAAGAAAGATACCGAGGAGGGTATAGCGACCCTGGGATCGCTACTATAGCAAGCATTATCCAGCCAGGAGCTCAAAGAAAGATGAAAGACTTCGCCACCATTCCTGCTCCATAGGGAAATATGAATTCAAAAAAGCTTTATGTGATTCTGGCGCGAGTATAAATTTGATGCCATTATCGTGAGGTAGACTAAGCTCGGGGAACTTACCCCAACAACAATCAGATTGGGTAGATGGTCGAGATCAATGGCACAATCGAGGCATTCTGAAGATGACTTGTCAAGGTTGGGTACCATTTTCCCCAAAGTGGATTTTGTTATCATGCGATGGAGGAAGATACCTGCCCTTTGTTGTTTGGGAAGGCCTTTCTTCGCAATCAGAGTCGCCTTGATCGACGTATTTAAAGGTGAACTCGACACTTAGAGTCGGGATGAAGCAAGGCATTTTAATACATTAGAGCCTGGAACATCCTAATGTAGAGGCGCATTGTATTTTGTATGGCTGTAAGAAATGGCTTTCTCAATGATGAATTGAATTTCATTGTATCATTCAACACTCTATCAATGAAATCGAGATGAATTTTCGCACTCGAGAGCTGATTGTGAAGTTCTCGCTTCAAATTTGTTTAACAAGGAACAATTTCGAGTATAAATGAAAAACAAGATGAAGTATACTTAAACAAGAACCTGATGTGAAACTAATGCGCATGGGCTAACATTGAAAGAATTGCCTACCATTTAAAATATGAGTTTTTAGAACCAGCTTATCATATCACGATTGGATCAAGCTAAAGAATAGAAGTTGCTGGTGATTTTGAGAAAATACAAGGAAGTGATTGCTTGGTCAATTTATTCTATAGTATCACCTTCCATTTGTATGCACAAAACATGTTTCGAAGATAATGCAAAACTTATGTGGAAAGATCAAAGGAGGCTGAACCCGCTTATGAAAGAAATCGCGAAAAGAAGTTCTTAAAATGGTTAAATGCGTGTTTTATATATAAGAGACGATAGTTCTTGGTAAGCCTAAAGACATGTGGTTCCCAAGAAAGTGGATTCACCGTGAATCGAATGAAAAGAATGAACTAATTCCTACAAGAACTGTGACAGGATGGAGGGTGTACATAGACTACATAAAATTGAACACTCCGCAATCATAAAGGACCCTTTTCCCCGCCTTCATTGATCGTATGTCGGATAGGCTGGCGTGACACCCTCATTTTTGTTTTCTTGATGACACTGATATAACCAAATTGCTATTGCACTCGAAGATTAGGAGAAACCACTTTACATGCCCATTTGTACTTTTGCTTTAGGAGAATGCCATTTGGTTTGTGTAATGCTCCTAGTACCTTCCAAAGATGGCATGATGTCTATATTTTCGATCTAGCGTATAGTTAAGAAGATCTTCATGGATGATTTTATAGTATGGATCCAAGCATCAATGCCCGCATAACCCGGGGACAAGATTTCAAAGGTGCAAAGACAAAATCTGGCTCAATTGGGAAAATGTCATTTTATGGTTACGTAAGGAATTGTCTCTGGGAACATGATTTCAGTAAAGCAGGCTTGAAGTAGACCAGTAAAGTTTCAATTATAAGAAACCTAATGCCACCCACTATAGTCAAAGGAATCAGAAGTTTCTTAGTGACATGTTGGATTTATAGAAGATTTATCAGAGATTTCTCAAAAATTGCTAGACCACTATGCAGATTACTGGAAAAGGATACTAAGTTCTGTTTTGATGAATCCGTAAAGCATTTGAAGAAATCAAATCCAGACTAGTTGGAAGGCCTCCCATCATGGCAAAACCGCATTGGAACAGAGAATTTGAAATCATGTGAGATGCCAAAGGATTTTGCAATGGGAGTCAGATGGGACGTAAAGATGAAAAAGTGTTCAAGGTCATCTACTATGCTAGCAAAACCTTTAACGAAGCACAAGAAAATTACTCTACTACTGAAAAGGAGATGCTAGCAATAGTGTTTGCATGTGAAAAATTCAGGCCATACATTTTGGGGTCCCATGTTGTTATACATACTGATCATGTAGCAATTAAATATCTAATGGCAAAGAAAGGAGCAAAGCCAAGATTAATCAGGTGGGTACTATTATTGCAGGAATTTGATTTAGAAGTAAAAGACAAGAAGGGTAGTGACAATGTGATAGCTGATCACTTGTCAAGAGAGGAGAAACCACCGTACAAGAAGAAGGGGAAGAGAATAGCGTAAAATTTTCCAGATGAGTTATTTTAGCTACTCCAATCACCTCGGTATGCTAATATTGTGAATTTCTTAGCCAGGAATTATGCCACCAGACCAAATTTACCAACAGAAAAAAGCCAAGGACTCCATGTAGCCAGTACTACATCCGGGATGACCCATTATCGCTTAAAAGAGGAGTTGATTTGATTATAAGGGAGATGTGTACTTAAGGTGAGCAAAGCAAGATTTTAAAAGAATGTCATGCATCACCTTATGGAGGACACTTTGCAGGAGATAAAACAGCCCATAAAATTCTCCAGTCAGGATTCTACTGGCCTACAATTTTTAAGGATTGTTTTGAATGGGTAAAGTTGTGTGACCAATGCCAAAGAATGGGAAACATCAGCAAAAGGCATGAAATGCCCCTGCAAGGTATCCCAGAGCAGCTTGTTTGATACGGGGAATGATTCTACGGGCCTTTTCCAAGCTCATTTGGAAATTTATACATACTCTTAGTTGTGGATTATGTATCAAATAGTAGAAGCAAAGCAAAGATGTTCAAAAGATCAGGATGCAACATACAGGTTTGTCCCAATATCTCAAGAACACGACTACATTATGATGAGGTGACATTATGGTAAATAAGGTTTGACAAACTCATGAGCGTGATATGGTGAACAACACATTATGAGCTTGGCTTATCATCCTCAAACAAATGGGCAAGTCAAATTTCCAACGGAAGAAAATTATGGAAAAGACTGTAAGTTCTAGCAGTGAAAGATTGCCTTGCTTGATGATGCACTATGGCATACAGACTGCTTTTAAACCCCATCGAATGTCCCCATACAGACTTCTGTCTTTGGAAAACCTTGTCACCTACCTCTTGAGCTAGAATACAAAGTTATGTGGGCCATCAAGAAGCTTACTTTATTTTAAAGTCGCTAAGGAAGATAGGCTACTCCAGCTTAAAATGAATTCAAAAGAGTTGAGAATGAAGCCTATGATTGTGCCATAATCTATATGATAAAACAAAAATGGCATGATCAACGAATTTGAGGGAGGGAATCTACAAGTGAGATCAAAGTCTTGTTATTCAACTCCAGATTAAGACTCTTTCCAGGAAAGCTGAAATCCAAATGGAGTGGACCATTTACAGAGGTATCAAGCACACAATTTGGGGCAGTGACACTTAGAACCAGCAATCATGAAGAGTTCAAGGTTAATGGTCAGAGATTAAAGCATTATCTTGGAAAAAGGCAATTGGTAGATAAACCCTTAGTTCTGAATGAAGAAAATTGAAGAAACAGAACAATGGTAGCAGAAAGTCCAGCTAAAGACTAAAAATGGAGCAAATTTTGTGGAAGGCAATCCACACCAGCTTGTTTTAAATTTTTCTTTTTCATTTTACGCCAGTGTTTAAATTTTACTAGATTCTGTAATTGTATTCATTAGTGATTGGAATAATAGTTAAATAATTTCTAATTTTACAGACAATGAAGTGATTGTGAAAAAGGAGAGCATTCATAATCAAACTTCAATCAGCATAAGAGACCAAAAGGGGCGTTTCTTCTTTCTTCTTCTTGATTTGAATTTTTAAATTTATTTTGATATAGCATGATTGAAAGTTTGGGGAATTTTTATCTTGTTTTGATGCTAATTGTTGAATGTGATGCATAATGGAAGTTGGTCGAATTTTTGCATGATGCATGAGTTGGAATCAGAAGTTGTTTCTAATGGAAGAATACATCAAATTTCGTGAAATCGAAGTGTTTATGTTTTGGGTCACAATATTAATCCAAAAATTGCAACCAAGAATGCTGGATGTGAAAAATAAGAAATAAAGGAGGGAAAGAACATTTTAATGTTGCAAAACAATTTTCCCTGTCGTGACCTAAATTTTTAGATCACGACATGAAATTTTGAAGTTGTGACCTAAAATTGTCCAAAAGTCAATAAAAGTGAATTTTAAACCCTCTAATTTTGGGCATCCAGCAGTTAAACCCTCTAATTTTAAATAAAAGTCATTGACAATAATTGATTTAGTGACCCAATATTTAATGTCTTGACTCCCAAAGCGCTGTCATGACATTAAACCTAGCGTCTATTCAAATTCAAATTTCAAGAACCAGCTTCAACTCAATCCTTCCAGCCTGCATCCATTTTTGGAATTTTGAAACCCTAGAACCAGGAAGTTCAGCAATTCCCCCATAAACCGTCAATCATGGAAGCAAACCAAGATGAAGTCAACAATCTCAACAAATTGATCGACGAAATTATGCGAGACAATGTCGAGGCGAGAAGCCAGTTCAACAAAAAAATCAACCTGCGGAAGAAGTAAATGTTGAAAAAGGGAACCAGACAAAGGAGGAGGAGCAACCTGACAGAGGAATAACAGAAGAGAACAAGGACTTCATTTCACAAGAAGCCAAGGAATTATGGAACAAGGTGATGTTTGATAAAGAATTTGTTTGCGAAAGAGGTTTTGGTAAATTGATTTCCCCATTTTCTGAAGTAATAAAAAGAGAGGTCGGTTTTGCGAACACAAAGCACCAGGGTTTTTAGCTCTTCCAAGGGAATTCTATGCAAACATGGAAATGAAGGATGACTCGCTTTCGTGAGAGGTGTTCGGGGTGCCCTTGGACGATAAAAGCATAAATGAAGTGTTTAAACCGAGAGATTACAAGCATGGGTTTAAATACAAGAAACCGCTGAGAGCCCAAATTATAAAAAATAGTGAACCCGTGACTGGAGGAGAAGGAAAGTGGAAGTGACGAAGAAGAATCCCCATCATGCCATCAAAAGGGGAGCTCTGACAGAAGAGGCAAAGGTTTGGTTTTATTTTATATGTTCAGGATAAGACTCACTTACACTCAGACAGTCACGAGAATAGGAAGTTATCCTTGCTGTATGCCTTTTTGAAAGGATACAAACAAACATGGGAATGCTAATTGAAGAATCAATCAAAGGGTACCATCATAGCAATAAAGAGGATCGATCTTCACCCTACCACTATTACTAGACTCGTTCCGGCAAAGGCGGAAGCCGGGAGGAAGAAGAAAGATGTCCTCGGGTCCTCCTCTAACCCCCTTACGGAGTGACAAGGGGGGCCAAAAAGGAAGGAAGCAAAAGAAGTGACGCGTTAGATGCGTAAACAGGCAGGAGCTGATGCGTAAAACTGATAGAAGAGAGACGGAAGAGGGCGCCAGATGAAGATCCTTCCCAAACGTATGGAGAACCTCGTGACAAGCCCACATATCCCTTATCTCCGTAAATACAAGAATGCATACTAAGTCAGCATAATTCAGAGCATAGAAGGAAATGCTGAAATAATGGAAAAGCTGAAAACAATGTAAAAGGAAATGAAGGAAAGAGAACTTCAATGGGAAAGGCAACAAAGGATCAGAGAAGAATTCATGGAGGCTACAGCAAGAAGGAAGGAACAAATATGGGAAGAAAATTGGAGAATAAGAGAAGAAGAACACAAAGAAGAGTTGAAAAGACAAGAGAAAACATGAGTGTAATTACGTACATGCATGCAAGCTTTCTACAATAATCAGTTCAAAAGAGATGCTGAATTGCTAAATATCATGAAGGAGAAAGAGAAAGAAAGGGAACTAGCATGCTAAGAAAGATTGATGGGTTCAAACACATATATAAGGAATTGTTCAAAGAGTTTGAGAAGATAATGAAAGAATGAGATTAGCAGCTGGAAGATGATGATGAGTATAGAAGGAAAACATGGTTGGAAAGTATGGACTTAATCAACCAAAATTTATCAAAGTCGCTTGAATTGTATCTCCAAGGGAAGGAATACCAATCAAGTGGGGAGAGGCAAGACATGCTTATTCGCGGCAAAGGCAACAAGTAATGAAACCCTCCGCAGCGGCAAAGGAATTTCTCCCGCTTAGAAAAGCAAAAAGTCGAAATCAAATTCCCAAGTTTGACCCCACCGCCTTTTGATGTAGACCCTCCAAACATAGTACCTAAAAGGGCATACAAGAGAAGAAAGGGAAATTAGCTAGTTTTAGCATGTTATACATATATACATTCCCAAATTTCTTTAATGGAAATTGATTTAGCTCATCCTAATCGCCTCTCGTTGCTTGATTGATTTCTCATTTCATAAGTAGTTTTTGTTTGTTAGATGGTTTCATTTGTTGAATGGAAATTGATTGTGGATAAATAGATGTTACTTGATTGATGTTCATGATCTCTGAATTTTGTTTCTGTGTCATTTTATTTTCTGTTTAGGAATCAAATAAATAATTTTGTTCTTTCTCAAGAACATAAATTTGGAAAGAATCAGGGCATAAATAATGAAAACTGGAAATTGGGGAGATTGGATCGCTTTGTTTAAACGCTTTAGTTTGCAAAATTGGAAAATTCGGTTATTGGCCGATGGAACAAAATACTTGGTTAAATAATGTAAGTAAACAAGAAATAAATACAAGTCTTGAAGAAATAATACACTTAGGTCAACAAAGCCAGAAACTTTGATGAATTAGGAACATCTTCCTCGAGAGATTCAAGATTTAGAGTCCATAGTCCTAACTTGTTTGATTGATTGAGGCGGAAATCCTGTGTGAAGACAAATAACAAGAAATGATAGAGGCTACTTGGCAACTTGAGCTTTTCTAAACTTACTCCTCAAAATATGCTTACATATTCTCTAATTGAGTTGAGCCAATAAGCCTTATTTCTTCAATAAAACAAAGAATTGAAACCAGTATCTTCTCAACAATCAGAAAGAGTCAACATCCACTGTGTCATGTTTATCAAAATCCACTTTGATACTGAAGGAGTTAAAGAACCAAGTTGAAGAAGATAACAAAGTCATCTGTCTATCCCTCCCAATAATGAGGCTAATGTTCACACCTAATACAATCATATAGAGAGATGTCATTCAAAGTTTCAAGAGCAATAGAAATGTTAAGAATAAATGATTGCACTAATGAATTTTAGAAAAATAAAAGCAAAGAGTTCAAGAACAAAAGAATCTCACCAATTAAGTACATTATGTGGAAATTGGAATCTACAAAAGGAATCTCAAAAGATGAATCAAAGTAAAAATTGAGCAGAATTTAAAAGAACAAAGAAGAAAAAAGGGTGAAAAGCTGGCAAATAAATGTAGAGACAAATGGAAACTAGGTGATTTACAACTTAAATTTTTCCAAAGATCTCTACCCAATTACCTAAACCCAACATTACAAGCCCGAAGACCCTACATTGATTTTGAAGGTTGGATTTACTCTACATTAGTGGAGATCAATATGAAAACAAGCATATGGGACTTTGACAAATAAATAAGAAACCCTTAAGATTAATCAAATTCAAATATGAAGATGAAAAGGATTGATGACCCGCATACGCTTAACAAGACTTGTTAAATAAACCGTTTAACACATTAGTTTATCAAGAAATTTTGTGATAAAGTATACTATACCTTGTTCTTGCATCGTAACTGAAATTTAAAATAATATTGGTGTCTCTTAATTCCGTGAGTAGGAAGGTGGAACAAGAAAGACTGTGGTATAACCGAAAAATGTCCTTAAAATTTTTCTAAGCTATTTGTTCGACAAACAATTCTTTTCTCTTTCTTTCGTTGGGACAAGCAAAATTTTAAGTTTGGGGGAATTTGATGAGTAAAAAAAACTCATTAGATTTTTAATCCATTTTTCTGAGTTTAATATGAAAATAATGTTGAATTGTCCGCAGAAAAGTGATAATTGGCTCAAATTCCAATTTGCAGGAAAATACAGCATAAATTCAAATTTTAGCAAAAATAAGAAGAAATCACCGCAAAGAGAATTGAGGTCACAACTGAGACTTAAGTCGCGACACAGTCTGGGCCTAAAGAATTCCAAGTCACGACATCAATGAATTTGGCTTTGAAGAAGAAACTAAACGTGAAATGCGAAGTCGTGACTTTAAGAAGGAGGTTGCATGTTAAGACGCGGGTCAAGAGATTTACAGCAAGCCAATTAAGAATTTATGTCGTGACATCATTTCAATGTCGCGACACCAAAAGGATAAATGATGTCACACATAACTCGAGGGTCGCGATATGGATCCGGCCTATGAAGCCACAAGAGAGGTCTTCGCAAGTAAACGGTCGCAAATCAGTTTTAATTAAAGAGTCAAATCGAGGTCGCGACATGAAAATGTGGAATCAAGTCTTGATAAGAAAATGATGTCGAGAACTATCATTCGTGTCGCAACCTTAAAAAGGAGCCGTTGCAGAGTGAGGTCGCGACATTACTTTGATGTCGCGACCTGGAAAATAGTTGGAAAGAAAGAAACCAGTTGCAACGTGGAACTGACGTAACGACCTGGAGAAAAGAAAGGGAAAACAAAAGAGGTCTCGACATAAAATTGAAAATTATGAAGACAAGAAAAACACCAACAGAATTGCGACCAAGAAATCAAGGTCACAACATGAAGTCTTCTTACAAACAGCAAAGTGGTCGCAACTTGAAATTGATGTCGCAACACAAAAGCTGGAAGAATAAGAAGACAATAATGTCGCGACATAACACTGAGGTCGCGACATCAACACTAAAGGAACACTGAACAAAAGATGTCGCGACATCACTTTTAGCGTTAGCACTACCGACGTGGATTTGTAAGACAAACCGGTTGCAAATGTAAAAGGAATAGGTCGCGACCGATAATGAGCCATCAAGAGACATCTCCATGCTGCCATATCAACTTGAGGTCGCGACATAGAACGCTGAGTCGGGCTTTTCGATTTCCACTTGGAGCATTTTTGGGGATTCTGCCCAGATTCGCTTTTTTTTTTACAAGAAATAGATAGCTTCGAATAGTAAAGTAGTTTTCTTTCTTCAATACCCAGCAAAGGGAAAAGAAGAGGAACTCAGTGTATATTTTAGAGTAGATTTTTATTTTTTTAGTTTTATTTTCTGGTTTTGAATCTGCGAACCGTGCAAAAACGAGTAGAGCTGGATTGTTGATTTTGTTATTTTTTCTTCAGTATTACTGCTTGGAAATTTATGAAATCTAGACAAATTTCTGGAATTCATTTCTTCGTGATTTATTGCATTTACAAAGGGTCGTGCGTGATCGGCACTCCATTTTGATTCGCAATGCAAGAATCAGAGCAATGCCTCAACTCGTATTTGATTTACATTTAGTTACGCTCTTCCCGCATAACAATTATGGAAAATTAATTTGGGTTCGATTTTACTTAATCTGTCATTTGAATAGATAGTTCCCAATGGTAGTACCTTAATACCCAAGTGAGGGAATGTATCTTGCTCGATATCCGTGATGGCCTCTGAAAGTGACACAGATGGAGATTCCTGAGAGTTGAGAGCATTATTTTCTGGGTATGTTCACTACTCACGTAATTGCTTCAGCTCGAGTTCATTTTGATAAATCCCCCATTCGCTCATAATTGAAGTCGGAAGGGTGTATTTAACAATATAAATGATCAGAGAGTTCACCTCAATCTAAGGTAAGTTCCAATCCCCGTGTTAGCTTAGATCTTGATCAAGGGAAAGGACAAACCCATAGATCTAGAGGTCGAGCCACACTAAGTAGTAGAAGTTTTGCGAATCCCGAGAAGGTAAAGCAAAGTTTCATTAATAGGAAATGGGTGTGGAAGTATTGGTGAAAGAAAAATACCTAGATCTCGTAAGAAAATGGATTCAGTAGCCGGTTTGATTCGTTTTCGAGAAGCAAGGATATTAAACTGCTGAAAACAGAGAAATCTAATTCCAATAATTAGGAATTCCCTGACAAAATTCAGATCCACATAGAACGTAGCAAACGGATTTAGTAGTCGGAATTGACCGTTCCATTGTATTTCATTGATGGTTTTCGCTCTCGCAAATCGATTCAATCCATTCTTTTTATACAATTTATTTTTAGTTATTCATTTTTGTTTTAGCTTAATTTGAACATATTCACAGTTTAGGATTTCTGATTTCGCCGCTTTGATAAAACATTCATTATGAGTTTTGAGTCCAAATAGTATGAAATTTTAGTAGCTCTGGGTAGTTGACTGCACTCGCTATCAATCTCCGTGGGAATGATACCCGGACTTACATTCAGATTTACTACTAGAGGACTCCGTGCACTTGCAAAGTACATAGACTCGAACCCTATTTTTAATCCTGAACATTAAGAGAAATTTATTTTAGCAAGCAAACTTATCCAAAGTGATATGGGTATAAGAGAATTGTAAGGCTCTTGTAGCTATGTTAATTTGAGGGGTTTTAGTCTATATAGAAAAAGGCGAACAAGAACTGATTGCAAATTTTATATTTGGGATGACCCACTACTTTATAGAAGAGGAGTGGATATGAACATAAGGAGATGTGTTCAAGAAACAGAACAAGGTGGTTTTATGGAGAAATGTCATGCATAACCATATGGAGGACACTTTGTAGGAGACAGAACAACCTAGAAAATTCTCCAATCAGGTTTTTATTGGCCTACTCTATTCAAAGATTGTTTTGAGTGGGTAAAACATTGTGATAATTGTCAGAGAATGGGCAACATGAGCAGAAGAGATGAAATGCCCCAGCAAAGAATTCTATTGGTGCAGATTTTTGATGTTCAGGGAATAGACTTCATGGGACCTTTCCCATCATCATTTGGTAATATATACATTCTCCTAGCTGTGGATTATGTATCAAAACGGGTGGAAGCATCAGTTTGTCCCATAAATGATGCCATCACAGTGGTTAGGTTTATACAAAGAAATATTTTGAGAAGATTTGGAGCACCCAGAACAATCATCAATGATGAGGGAAGTCATTTTGCAAACAAAATTTTTGCAAAACTCATGAGCATGTATGGAATCAGACATGTGATGGGTTTGGCTAATCACCCTCAGTCAAATGGGTAAACAGAAATTTCCAATAGGGAAATAAAGAAAATTCTAAAGAAAACAGTAAATACAAGCAGAAGATATTGGTCTATAAAGCTAGATGATGCATTGTGGGCTTATAGAACTGCTTACAACATTGGAATGTCCCCATACAGAATTGTATTTGGAAAACCTTATCATCTCCCTTTAGATCTGGAATACAAAGCTATGTGGACTTTCAAGCTGCTTGAACTGGAATACAAGCAGATAATATAGAACTGCTTGATTGTGGACTTTCAAGGTGCTAAGGAAAAGAGATTACTCCAAATGAATGAACTGGAAGAATTGAGAAATGATGCTTATGACAATGCCAAAATATACAAAGAAAAGACCAAGGGTGGCATGATCAAAAGATTATAAGAAGGGAATTCAAGGCAGGGGAACAAGTCCTCTTATATAACTCCAGGCTCAAGCTATTTCCAGGGAAATTGAAATCAAGATGGAGTGGTCCTGACATAGTGGTAACAAGTACACTTTGGAGTAGTAAATTAATCAAGGTTGAATCATGAATTTAAAATAAATGGTCAGAGACTGAAACATTATTTTGGAGAAAGAATAAAGGAAGTTTAGATTCATATTTTTAAGAGGAAAAAGGGTTTTGCTGAAATGAAGATATTATGTAGCAATTGTCTAGCTAAAGACATTAAACTGAGCAACTTCTTGGGAGGCAACCCAAGCTGATATTTCAATTTTATAGTTAGCTTAATTTTGTTTGATTTTGTGTTAGATGTTATAGCTTTAATTTTGTTAGAAATTTTATTTTGTAGTTTTTGCTTAATTTTCAGGGACAGGGAAGATGAACTGAAATTGGATGTTATTAGGAAGCACACTTTCTCAAACTGAAATTGGATGTTATTAGGAAGCACACTTTCTCAAACTGAAATATGCAGAAAACTTGCTACAAGGGGGAGTATTTCCATTTCCCTCACTTTGTCCTTAATAATTGTAATCTACTGGTCCCGAGAGGGTGTACCTGCATGTGAATCGTGTGGGCACACATGAGCACTCAAGTGTCACCAGAGTATTTTTTAAGAAATTGTGAAATGATAATTTATGGAACCTAGAATGTTGTAAATGTTAATCAAGGGTAAAATCGTAATTTATCAAATGGGATATGAAACCATAATCAAAGAAGAGAAGAGGCCAAAATAGAAATAACCAAAGTTGAAGTGCAAATGTTAAAGAGATGGAGGACTTAATTGCAATTAAGGCATAAATGATAATATAAAAGGAGGAGAGACAAACCCAAAATTCATTTTGGTCTCCTTTTTGCTAGGGCAAAACGTGGAGAAGGTTGGAGAAGAGAGAAAAGAAGAGGAAGAGGAGGAAGAAGAGGAAGAAGAAGAAGGAGAGGAAGAATTTCAGGCATGGAATCCTTTAATTTGGGTTTGATATGAATTCTAAGGTTTTATGGATGATTAGTTGCTCCTTTACTAGGGTTTGTCAGGAAATTATCCTAACCCTAGATTTGTTAAATTCATGGGTAAAACTCACTGGTATACAATAAACATTGAATCCATCAAAATTTTGGCGGGTTGTGCGACTGTGGACTCGAGTAAGAGTTCTTGGATTTTCACCTAGGGTTTGTTGTAAGAAGTTCTAAACCACCAATACAAGTGTGGTGGGGTTGTTTTGGGTAAATTCCATGTTGGTTTTGAGGAATGGTTGTAAAAAGGAGAATGTAGGGTTTTTTTAAAGGACATCCTGTCAAAATTTGGTAAAACCCCTGTTTTTGTTTTGGCTATAGATTAAGTTATAATCATCCAAATGAATTTATTCCAATTGGTAAAGAACCATAAGAGATATGAATACAAATGTATAGAAGGGACCAAGAACAAATTGTAGCTCTAAGGCTCCCAAATACGGACTGAAATGTGAGCTCGTAGCTCACCTGTTATGCTCGCTTTTGGGTATTGTTGTAGTGTTTTGGCCATATGGAGTTTCACCCATCCACCTGAGTGATTCAAAATTATGGGTACATAGATCATAGGAATAAGTTAGCTGAGGGAAGTGCATGAAAATTGTAACCCCAAAGTGCCCATAAATTTGTCAAAGATTTTGTTATGCCAAATTGAGTAATCTAGATGTAAAATACAATAGCTTGAGTTTTGGTGATCCAAATTGGATGATTCCAATTGGAGAAGAAACCTTAGAACCATAGATTTGAATGAGTGAAGAAACCATTTCCACTTATGGAGTGATCCCAGGAAATCAAGGATACAACAGTAGGTGGTTCAAAGGAGCTAACCAAATTGGCATAAAAACATGATGTAACTTGTGTTATGTGGTTGAGGGCCTTAGAGAAGGAATTTTAAATTGAAAATTTAAAGATATGTCATTGGATATATAAAGGATTGATATGGAGAGTTTCATAATTTTTGAAGACCATTTGAATAATTTTTGGGTAATAAAGTCCAGAGAGTATTGTTGGAAAAAGGTTTACCAAAATAAGTGGTTTTTTTTGTTAGGGCCTTTTGGTGCTCAAGGGTAAATTTGTTCATTTGGTTTTATATAATGTTGTGTGACCAAAGTGACTATGGAAGTAAGTTGCTTTGCGCCATACGCAGCGACACGTTTTCACATATTCGTTTGGAGTGTGTAGGCTAAAAGTAAAGGCGGGAAAGTTGTGGAGTCGTGCTCAAGTTTCGGTAAACAAAAAGGTCAGTGTTCTAAACCCATTTTTCAAATACTAGTGTATTATATTATAAACTGTTTTACACTGGTATTTAATGGTTTTGATTGTAAACCATATTTGAAAAGCAAGCAATGAGTTTAGCAAGCAAGTAAATGGTTTTGATTTTAAACCATATGTGAAAAGTAAATAAGCAATGGTTTTGAATTATCAAACCATATTCAAAGCAAACAATGGTTTTGAATTATTAAACCATGTTTCAAGCAAGCAAGCAAGCAAAAAGTATATTTTCGAAAACAGGCCTAACTAAAATCCATAGTTCTAAGCAAGCATACCGGTCAGAGGTATTCCGTACGTGCACGGTGGTGTTAGGATATCATCCATGCATTTTAGATTTTCCTGGTCGACAAACTTAGTTCATGCATCATGCATTTAAAGGAGACCGTGGCACGTACAGGAGTATATAGGGTTAACACGTTAGCTAAATTATGGTGATGGAGACCCAGGTCAATTCCACCATATTTACCGGAAAAGGTGAAGCGAAGTGTGCCAAGGCCCTTTCACCTAGGTGAGCGGACCTGTGTCCAACACCCACTCCGCGATGCCCCGCCCCGTGGTTCACTAGTGGTACAACAAGGTGAAAGGCCTCTAGTGGTTGATGATTTATACATGTTTATACAGTTTTGAACAATCATTGGTACACCTGAGCCCAGCTCCCGTGTTTGTTTTTAAAGCAAACTGAGCTCAGTTCCCCTTTTATTTTAAAGCAAACTGGCCGAGCCCACTCGCTTTATTTAAAGCATGCAACAGCCTGCACTCATGTGTTTATAAAAAGTTTTATAAACTTTTAAAGCAAGAGATTTGAGAAAAGTTTTAGAAACTTTTAAAGAAAGAGGTTTATGAAAAGTTTTTATAAACTTTTAAAGAAAAGCAAAGCAAGGCAAGCAAGCAAGAAGTTATGAAAAGTTTTAGAAAATTGTAAAGCAAAGCAAAGCAAAGCAAAGAAGCAAGGCTTCTGGAAAATATCTTGTAAAAGAGAGTTTTACGCTTTGAGATAAGCTTCAAAAGCAAAACATTTTATCAAGCATACACTCACCGAGCCTGCTTAGCTTATTTTCATGTTTAAAAAATATTTTCCTGTGCACAGCATCGCCTAACGCTGAGCATTTTAGCTTCACTCTAGTATAAGTGTCAGATTAATATCTTTTGTAAGGAAATACTTTGAATTTGTATAGTGGAGTATATGTATGTACATAGTGTGATGAGTCTGAGGCTCTTTGAAAGATTGTGTTGGTTGGCATATTTTGAAAAGTGTAAACTGTATATACAAGTTTTGGGGGAATTGTCCCTATGCGCTGTTATGCTGCCTAAATTTTATAAAATCACAAGTTTAGAAAAGAAATTTTATAGGAGTTTTCAAAGAAGGAACATGCTTCGCTTCACAAGATTTTCTAGTCAAGAAGTAACAAGCCTGGGATTGTGAGAGTGACCTAAGACACCCACGCAGTAAAGTGGGGTGTGTCAATAATAGTGCATAGTTGAAGTTTGGGAGAATGTGGAAATTTTATTGTGAAAATTACTTGTATGCATTGTTGAATACCTTGATGAATGATATTGAGTGACGAATGAGAATTGTTGTTCATGCTTGAATTGAGATTGTCTATTGTAAAATGTGTTTTCACAAGTATGAACTAAGTGGAAAGACTTTATTGCATAATATCATCTAGGTTGAAGGGTTGCAAATATGAAAATATGCAAAAATTTCAGAGGTAGGATAGAATTCTGTCGCGACAGAAAAAGTTTGTCGCAACATTTTTTTTTTTTTCGAAATTTTGTTGCGACATTGTTTCTTTTTGTCACAATAAATAAAAAATATAAAATCTCATCTAAGTGGCAGGAATCTATGTTGCGACATGTTTTCTTTATGTTGCAAATAAATAAAGATAGATGAACCTCGGAAAATGATGTCGCGATACATGATTTCACTATGTCGTGACAGAAATCAACTGGAGCATAGACAAATTTATGTCATGACCATTTATTTTGCTTAGTCGCGACAAAGAATTTCCCTAATCCAAAATTAAGTGAGAAATTTATGTCGCAACATCATTTCTCTATGTCGCGACACCATATTAAAAATGGCACAACTTTAGGTCAAAAATTGGTTGCGACAATTAATGAAGCACAACAACTCTTGGCTTATAAATAGAAAAGTTTGAAGACTGAAAAGTCACCTACCTCATAACATTCAAACCATTCAATCTCCCTCACCAAATCTCTCTCACTTGTTCGAAACCCTAGATCCCAAAACCGCTTTCTCACGATGTCTGAGCCCACAAACCTGGTTCCAAACCTCAACGAAATCATGGAAGAATATATTGAGTTGGAGAATGAAACAGTTCAAGCCATTCAGGTAGTAGCAGGGCAAGGTGAAGAAAGGATTGAGGTAAACGAAGAACTTGAGTAGACAGTGGAAGAATCTAGAAAGAGGAAAAGAGGAAATGAAGAAGCAGAGAGAAATGAACAAAAAGCTAGTGACTGGGTCTCGGATTTGGCCTATGTCGCTTGGAAGGACAAACTGCAGTACAAAGACTTCATTGGGGAAAGAGGTTTCAACAAGTGGATTTCTCCATTCCAAGAGCTGGTCGAAAGCAAGGGATGGCATATGTTCTACGAGCACAAAGCTTCGGGATTCGTAGATGTGGTGAAGGAATTCTATGCAAATATGGTGGGGATGAAGGATAAAACAGTCTACGTTAGAGGGAGATGGATATCCTTCAGTAGAGAGCAAATAGATCAGACTTACAATCTTCAGGAGAGGAAGAATAGGTCAAAATTCAAAAGACTGGTGGAAGCACTTGACTTCCAGAAGATTGTACACTTGCTGACTGATGGCAAGGGAAAGTGGAACGCCTCTAAAAAAGCCCACATAAGTCCACCGTCAAAGGAGCACCGACTGAACCAACAAAGGTGTGGTTTTATTTTTTATATTCAGTCATTTTGACTTCTAAGCACCTATGCACAGGTGGAGAAAGAGGGGTATTGTTATACTTAACTCAAGGGTTATAAATTCAGTGTGGGCAAGATAATAAAAAACTCAATTCTGAGTTATTATAGAGGACGATACAAGGGGCTGATTCCACACCTAATGCTGATCTCGAGGCTCTATATCTTAGGCGGTGTCTAAGGAGACTGGGAAGAAGAAGAGAACTACCCCAAGACATCGCCCCTAACACCAACAGGAATCACCAAGGGGCCTAAAAACAGAGGCAGGGGAAGACAGGTGGAAGCTGTAAGAGAAGAAGAAGAACCAGTAGAAATACAACAGCCATAGCTTGAAAGTGAAGCTTCAGAGCTCCAACAGAGGCAGAGAAGTGTGAGCCAGTACTGACCTTCTCCCCTGAGGTGAGACAAGTCCACCAAGAGCATGTTGAAAGCTTAGAGCCTCTAGGTAACAATACTGTAGTCCTAGAAATGCTTAAAGCCATGAGGCAAGAAATGGAAGAAAGGGACAACCAGCTGAAACTCCAACTGCAACTCAGGGATGAGTATATGGATGCTGAGTTGAAAAGGAAGGACCAGAATTTGGAAGAAGCCCTAAAGCAGAGAGATGAGGAGTGGAAGAGTAGATAGGAACTAAGAGAATAAGATCTGAGTGAAGAACTGAGAGCAAGAGAAGATGCTTTTCTCTCGGATTAGCTCAGGAGAGATAGTGAGCTACTTAAGATCATGAAAGAAAGGGAGGATGCCATGGGAGTAAGAACTATCGAGAAGGTAGATGCTTTCTGCATCTCGCATAAGGAACACCAGAAGGAAATAAGAAATCTGATAAAAGAAATGGATAAGGAAATCGAGGGCACCCTAAAATATAGGGAAAAATGCTGGACTGAAAGCTTAGACATGATCAACAAAAATTTGGTGAAAAATGTACTGGCTTAGGAGGCAATTTTAAAGTGAACCCCGAATTTATCGGGCAAAGATAAAATGAAATGATCAAGCAATTAGCCCTAAGCATGGAGTGGTCTGTACTAAACAGAAGTGGAGAAGGCAGTAGGTCAAGGTAGCCATAAGTCCAGATCCCTGAGTTCTCACCTTCTGCAACTGGGTACAAATTAGATCCAGTTAACCCACCTTCCTCCCATAGGCATGAAAGAAAAAGAAAATTCTTTGCAAGCTTGGTGTTCACTTTTATTTAAATTTTTTTTTGTTTTTTTTTAAATTCTCTTTCCTTTATGTTTAATAATTTGAAATTTTTGACTTGTGGTAAATAGCTTAGTTGAATAAATGAGAAACCAAATTTCCTGGTTGGAATAGCTAAATAAGTTGTGAATTGTTCGTGAAGCTAAATTGTCGATGAATTGAGTTGTTGCCAGGTTACATTTCTCTCGAACTCGAATTGTTGATCTAATTCACATTTTAACTCGGCAACACAACAACACATCCACAAACCAAACAAACATAAGGATGATGCATTAGTAGAATGAGATGAATTGAAAGGGAAAGTTGTAAAGATATTGATAAATGTGTTGAACTTCAAGAATAAGGAAGGTTTTAATAAATTGATGGAACAAATAAGACCTATAATTCTATTTTTTGTAAATAGTTTGGTTATAAAAATCCTGATCAACTTTGCACATGGTCAAAAGTAACTCTAAAACAAATTGTGCCAAGATTAGGGACATCTTTTGGGATCCATCACAGTAATCTCTCCAATGTCCTAGAACTTGTTGGATTATTAGTCAAGGCGAAATCATAGGCAATACCACTAACAGGAAATGATTTAGGCCATCCTTGGAAGTTTGAGCCTTTCAAAGCCTGCCCCTATGATATGCATAAGCATATACACTAGTTCCTTATTTGAGCTTATAGCTAATCTCATCATCAACTAGGAAATGAGAAGCCAATTTCCTTCCTTAAACATAATCCTATAGTAAAGAACCCTTATTTGCCCAGATTATAAGACAAAATACATAAATGATGGAAAAGGACAAGTTTTGGGGAATGTTATTTTAAGAAAAGGAGAAAAGGGGGTGAGAAAGACAAACTCATTAAGATGAAGATATAAGAGAATATTAAGAAAAGAAGTTGTAAAAAAAAAAAAAAAACATCAAGGAGGAATGAGTTTGGTCTTGTAGCCTTCCTCCCTTGAACAATTAAGTTCTTAGGGGTGTTCAACACCTAGTACCCTAATGCTAATTGGTATGGGAGTTACTAACCCAAAGTTCGTTAAGGGTGGTAGAAAGCTTAAAAAGACCAACATTGCACCATTCCATAAAACTTGGTGTGAGATGAAAAGTGAAAAAGCTTCTAAAATAAGGAAGAGAAGTTATCTTCTTTGTGTGGACAATGAAAAGAGAAAAAGATACCACAATGAAGAATATGCAGAAAGATGCACAAAACCTAATGGGGAGGTTAGAAACTTAAAATCAAGAGAAATCAAGGATGCATGATGACGGCAAGAGTGTAAGTTGTCAGTGAAATCTGAGTAAAATTGAGCCTAAAGTGTCCAATTATCTACCTAATTACCTAAGCCGCACAATACAAGCCTAAAAGACATATTTGATCTTGAAGGTGGTGATATGCCTACATTAGTGGAGATTAATATGACAAACAAGCATATGGGACTTAAAAAAATGAAAGATAAGTATGCTAACTGAGTATTATCCCAGAAGATTAACTAATCTGCCAAGGAAAAAGAGGAAAGACTAGCACACACACAAAAATCAGGGTTGAATGATTAAATTGTTTACACCATATGAATTATTTGTTGGTTTAGTGAACTTAATTGAAAATCTTGCTAATTCTTGATTGGAAACATGTTTAGAAATAATTTTACAACTAAAAATACCCAAAAGAAAAATGTCTTTAAAAATAAAAGTTAAACTGTTTGAGGATAAACAAAATTTTCTTTTCTTTGCTTTGGGTTAAGCAAAACTTTAAGTTTAGGGGAATTTGATGAGTCTTAAAATCATAATTTTAATCCATTTTTCTGGCATGTTTTTAATAGTTTAAGATCTATTTTTATGCCAAATTAAGGAATATTCACCAACTCTGTGTTTTGCATGTGTTAATTGAAAAAGGAGATAATTCAAGCAGAAAAGAAGCAAAAAGTGGAAATTGCAACAATCTCTGTCGCGACATAGTTTTTGTATGTAGCTATAGAATTTCAAGTAGACCAAAAGAACTATGTTATGTTCAAGCAAATTATATGTCGAATCCAAGTCCAAAGCACTCGTGCAAAATAGAGAATCTCTGTTGCGACAAAGAGTTCTATGTCGCGACATTGCTAAAGAAGAATGAAAAGAAAACTATCGTGACAACCTTAACTTTGCCGCGACAATGATCAAGGCAAATGGAAAAAGAACTTTGTCATGACAATCCTTCCTCTATCACAACACAAAAGGATGAAGATTAACAGATGAATTCTATCGTGACAAAAAACAACTCTGTCATGACAAAAAATGGCAAGAATACAACACAAGTCAGCTAAGACAAGTGTTTTTATGTTGAGACAAAGTTTTTAGCATGGAACCAGCTCAAGGAAGAAAAGTCTATTGCGACAAAGAAAATCCTGTCGCGATATAACATTCAGAGTTCACAACAAGGAGCAATAGAATCTATGTCGCGATAAAGATTATTTATGTTGCGACAAACAAAACATGAGGGAGGTGAATTATCTTCCGCGATAAAGATTATTTATGTGGCGACAAACAAAACATGAGGGAGGTGAATTATCTGCCGCGACAAGAAGTTGAATAGCAACACAAGAGGAATGACGACAAAGAAATTCATCCTGCGACATAGTAAAGAATTGAAGGCATAATCTTTGTCGTGACAAAGAAGTTTTCTGTCGCGACAATAAAAGCTAGAGAGTGATAGAATTTTGTCGTGAAAGAAGAAAATGCGGTCGCGATATAAATTAGAAGAGAATCGAGATGAGCTAAGTCAATTATATCGTAATAAAGATCTCTATGTCTCAACAAACAGTTAAGCTAGCGACAAGGACCAAAAAAGAAGTCCTATCGCGACAAAAGAAAATTCTGTCAAGACAGAAATTATGAAGAAACCAAAGAAATCCTGTCACGACATAGAAAACTCTATCGTGATAGAGTAGAGAAGCTGAAAAGAAAAATGCTTGTCGCGACAGTTTCCAAAGGCAGGAGTGTAAAAAGAATTGGTTGCAACAAATTTGGTGTCACGACACAAGACATTCCTATTGTGACAAGAACAAGGCGACACATAAATTATGCGATGATATCAAAGTCCTGTCGCAATGTATCCAAGAAAAAAGCCCGTAGAATGTGTCGCGATAGAAATTCATAATGATAGAGGCCAGCGACAAAGACTGAAAACTTTGTCGCGATAGAACTTTTTATGTCGCTACAGAGTGATCAATTTGGGCCAAAATTTTGGGGATCCACAACGCAATTATTGAAGTGTGTCCCAACATTGGAAAGTCTATAAGTAGACGCATCTAAGGCACTGTGCACAGTTTCCGCAACTCCCTGGATTTCTGTGTAGTCACACCCTTGTATATTTTTATTTATTTTTCTTTTATTTTCCATTTTAGTAGATTTAGTTGCAAAGGTAGTTTTTAGCTAGTTTTCTTTAAATTCGATGGATTTGGGTGATGAATCAGTGTTTCGAAATGAATTTATTGATAAAATCATCTTTCTCTAATAATGCTTGATTTAAAAGGAGGATGGAATGCTTCGGGGTCTATTTATTTCATCACATAAATTTTTGAATTTTTCCTGATTAGTTAGTCACTAATATGAGTAAACCAGTTTTTAAAAGTTGAGCTCTCTCTAAGAATGGTTCAATGATGATAGTCATTTTTCTGCACAAGGTGGAATAACGCCTTGATTAGAATTCTTGAATTTAATTGCTCCAGTATTAGTACCGTATCCAAGCAAAGTATTGTATCTTGGTTCCCACTTTCAGGGGCCCTCTATGATTACGTAGGATGAAGAACTTTGAGTATGAAAGCCTCAGGGGTATGGTAGACTAATACTAAGGAACTAATGAACTTTGAAGGGTTACTCAGATAGATCACCAACTTACTCATGGTTTGAGGATAGTTGAATGAAGTATTAGTTTAATAACTCGGAGGTTCCTCCTCTTTCTGATGAACTGATTCTAATCCCGTGTTAGCAAAGATCTAATCAAGGAGAAGGAAATTTTCTTTAGAAATGAAGGATGAGGTGTCAATCAAATTGGATAAGGCTTGCAATATCTTATCTATGGGGGCAAGAATTCTCCAGTCCTAAGATTTGGGTATGAAGTACAGAAAAAGGAAAAAATACTCAAATGAACATGAACCTCTAATCAGTGAAAAGTATGGTTAAGGGAGAAATCCAAACTATACTACCATGCATCTTTGACAAACTCAGTTTTCTAACTTATAGCTGAGCTATGAATCAATATGGTGTAGAAATTGATTATTACTCATTGATCTAGTTTCTCTAGTTTTGTTCGCCATGAACTCAAAACCCATTTTTATTAAAAATTTATTTTCATGTATATTAAAGAAATCAATCTAGGATTAAATTTTAGTCCTCTCATCATCCTAACAAAGGGAGTTCAAATAGAAGATCTGTAGTCGGGGTAATTAGTCTTTTTGATTTATCACCATTCCTCATGGGAACGATATCAGACTTCTTAAACATCCACTTTTATTGTTTGCACGACGAACTTGTAGTGATCAAGACTCAAACTCAAATTTTACCGAATCAATTTTACAAAAAGAACAAAACTCATCTTTTCATATATATATATATATATATATATATATATATATATATATATATATATATATATATATATATATATATATATATATATATATATATAATTTGGTTTAACCAATCATGTTGCTAATGAATAATAGTCCTTTCGTGGCCGAAATAAGTAATTTTGTTTGCATATTTTGGTCTCGAACAAGTTTCTCATGCCGTAATGAGGAATAGATAATATTCCTTGGTAATAGTGTCATAAATTTGTATATATACAGATTTGGTTGAACACGTTCTCAATGAATTTGTTTGATCAACTAGTCATTGTTAATTGTGATCTAGTTATGGAAGGCTAAGCTCCCTCTGGGAAGAAATTGGTGTTTTGGTTATCATTTTGTAGTATTTAAAATGAATGTTATGGAATTGAGTATTGAATTGATTTAATTGATATTGTTCCAAACAGTTGAACTGCTCTGGCAGCAATCGTGACATACCAAAAAGAGCCGTTTATGCTCGGGAGACCATCCAAGATCTCTCCGAGACACAAAGATGAACTACTTGAGAGCAAAGAGCAAAGAACTAGGGGTGGGCGTTAGGTCGATACTCTATAGAATTAATGCACTCTAAGTACACTTTGAATCACCGGTGATGGTCCGATCCTTCGACTTGCCCTTCGGGTGGCGTAAGTGTGTTCCCAAGGCATAAGCAGTCCATTTGTTGATTTGCTCATTTAATACTTAGAGGTTTTGTCTCAGTTGGTAGAATAATATTAATCCTGTGTTATCAAAGATTCTAATCAAGGAGAGAGAGTATTCTAATTGAAGGAGGCTTGTGTTATCCTGTCTATGGGGGGCAAGTCGACTTTAGTCTTAAGTAATTGTTGTGAAGTACTGGTTTAGGAAAAACAACCAGATCTTAGAAAGATGATCAAATCCTAAAAGTAGTTGTTTAGAAACATTGACTTAGTTTAGACAGGTGTTTCAAAGTGTGAAATGGGAGCAGAGTCATGAGGTATTCCAAGGCTATACTACTTTGCTCTTAGACAAATCCAGAATTCAAGTTCATAACTATGTTGTTATTGAACCATATGCAATATGATGATAAAAAATACTGGTCCATTTCCAGTGTTATTCCAACTCAGTGAAACCTTTAATCCATTTAGCTTTAATTTTCTTTTTCATTAAAGTTACGTATACAAAAATTATTTCATTCACTTAAGCTTAGTTAATCCAATCTTCAAATTAGAGGTTCAATAGCGATGATCTTGAGTAGTAGTGGGTACTTGATCTTTATATTTTCTCATCAATTCATGGGAATGATATCTTGATTTATAATCCACTTTATTACTTGTATGACTTCAGGTACTTGTAGTGATTCACCAAAGTAAATTTTAAACACAATATTTTAGACAAACAGTAGAAAATAGCTTTCACATATTTGGTCATAACAAGTTTTTGGCATTACTTCCAGGGACTGATCTAGTCCTTGGTAGTTATGTCAGAAACTTGGTTTCATTTTTTGTTTTTAAAAGTTTTTGGCGTTGTTGTCAGGGATTGAAGTAAAGTTTAAAGATCAATATTCCGACCAAAAAGAAAACTTCAAATTTGGACATTTTATCTTTATGAATTCTTTTTGAAAAAATACAAAAATTGTTTTCACTCAAGAAGTGGATTAAGTGCTTGTCTTTCTTTTGTGCTAAACTGGTGATAATCAAGTTTATCTAGTAAACTTACTTTGATGTTAGTGTACTATAATTTTAGGTGATTCTTACATGGAGTTGATTTATTACCACTAAACACTGAGCTATAGAAGACAATTTGAAATCATATGAAAGAGAAAGCAGTAGTTGAAGCATCAATTGTGGCAAACGAAGGAGAAGCTAATTAGAATGTACCAGTTGTTACAGCCGATAGACCTCAGTTGAGACAGAGGACAATGGAAGACTTCTGGAGACCAATTGTCAGAGAGGAATATTTTTCAATAAGGCAGCTAGCTATAGAGGCCAACAACTTTGAATCGAAGCCTACCCTCATTACTATGGTGCAGCAACATCAGTTCACTAGGCACCCTAGTGAAGATCCAAATGAGCACTTGGGAAGATTCTTGAGAATGGCCAACACAGTGAAGCTAAATGGAGTCAATCCAGATGTGATCAAACTTCAATTGTTTCCTTTTAGCTTAAGGGATATAGCAGCAAGTTGGTTTGAGTCCTCACTCCTAGGGATCCAAAGAGGACAACTCGGAAGAGTCATGGCTTATCTAGAAGATTTTTCCTCCCCGGCTCTAACTTCAGAGGAGGAGAGATCATTTATTTTAAATAAGGAGGATGAATCTTTGACCACGTTAGGAAAGATTCAAACATATGTTGAGGAGATGCCCCATGCATGGTATTGAGAAGGTGATTCAGATGGACATCTTCTACCATGCCATGAATTACACTTCAAAAGGAACTCTGGATGCACCCTCAGGAGGTGCATTTAGGAGAAAAAGTGCTGAGAAAGCTACTCCGCTAATAGAGGAACTAGAAAAGTGTTAGTGATATGCTCTAGCCCATTGGCATATACATTGTCATTATAGGTTTATATACATGAGGCATTTATCATTTTATCTTGTTATTTAAATTGTGGTTTAACTTGATAAAATCAGACTCTGAATAGGTCGTCTGATGTCATCAAGTATGTGACTTGATAGTAAAACCTTAAGGCATAAGAACACTATTCTAATTAGTCCATAGTCGATCATTATTGTGGGAATAATAATGAAGTAAGACTATTATGTTTTATGAGAAAAGACCATGTTTTGCTTGTCATGAACATAAGTTGTTACTCAGAACATAAGTACATGTTAAGTTCATGTTATTGGACTGACCTGCTATGAGAAATACTACATGGATTATGTCATCAGTAATTCTCATTGTAGTAGTGGTATTTGAGTCCTTCGACCTGAATTCACCATGGATTCCTACATGAGGAACTTCGTGTCTTGACGTAGCTCAATGACGTCTTTAACAGGATGGTAATATAGGCTATGGTCGGGTACGCAAGAATCATGTGGAGAAATGAGTGATACTGATGAATCGGTCCACTCTTAATCGAGTGAGATGTCTATCGCCTCTTGATAAGTGAGATTGAGAAATGCATGGCTGTGCTCAAATGATTGTGTTTGCCACTCCTTTCTATATGTATCAAAACCCCTCAAATTCACATAGTTGTAAGAGCCTTACATTTCTCGTGATCCATGTCACTTCGATAAATTTGCTTGATAAAATATTTCCTTTCAAAGGTTCAAGGATTAAAGATAAGGGTTTAGTCTATGACACTGCAAGTGCATAGGTCATATAAGTAGTAAAATTTGAATGTAAGTCCAGGTATCATTCCCACAGAGATTGGTACGAAGTAAAGATCAACTACCCCAACTACTAAAATTCTATGCTATTTGGACTCAAAACTCACAATGAAGGTTTTATCTAGAAAAATATAGATCCTAGACTATTGACTATTGTTGAACTAAAATAAAACCAAAGTAAATGAATAAAAACAAATCGTAACTAAAATACTGGATCAACGCCTGTGAGAAATGAAAACTCACGTTGAAATAAAATGAAATGGGCTAATTCCAAAGACTAAAGTACATTGCTTCGCCTGTATGGACTGGGTTTTTGTCCAAGATTTCCTAAATGTTGGAATTAGATTTCTCCATATTCACCGTTGGATACCCTTGCTTCTCTCGAAGACAAGATAAAACCAGCTACTTGTATTCCCAATCCTCTTACAAGATCTGGGTATTTTTCTTTCTCAATACTTCACACCCATTTCTTGTTGACAGCAGACCTTTTGCATTTCCTTCTTAGGATTTTCACAAAGTTTCTTACCACTTAATTCGATGGCTCCACCTCCGTATCTTGTCTCGTCCCTTTCCTCGATAGATCTCAACTAACACTCAGGGTTAGAACTCATTTTTAGGATTAAGGTGAACTCTCCGATTACTTATATTGTTAAATACCCCCTCCAACTTCAATTATGAGCGAATGGGGATTTAAAAATGAACTCTCGAGCTCAAATAGCTCATCAATGGTAGTCGAAAGCATACTCGTAAAGACTTTTCGCCTCTCAGAATCTCCTCTCGTCTCTGTCAATGCCAGGGCATCCCGAAATCGTAGCAAGATACATTCCCTCAATTGGTATTTAGTACTACTATTGGGAACTTATCAATTCAAAAACGACACCAAATAAGTAAACCCGAACCCAAATTAGTTCTCCATATTTGTGCATGAAAGACTATAACTAAATGCAAATCAAAGCCAACAGAGCTGCGCTCCGCCACGTATTTGTGAAATTAAGAAACTGGGAGCAATCGATCACGCATAACCACCTGTAATTGCAATAAATCGAGAAGAAATGAATTCTAGAAATTTGTCTAGATTTCATAAATTTCAGCAAGAATTATAAGAAAAATAACATAAATAAAATTTCAGCTCCTCGTCTCTCGCACGCCCAGATCAAACTTAAAAGAAATAAACTAAAATAAAAGAAAAGAAATAAAATCTACTCTAAACTATACACTGAAGCTTCCTCTCTCCTTTCCCCTTTTCTCGGGTAGTGAAGACTTAGTTACTTTACTATTCTAACACTGTCATTTATACCTGGTCAAAAGGAATTGGTCGAATCCTCAAAAGCTCCAATTCTAAAGAAAGCCCAACCATCATGGCGTCGCCACCCCAAGTTGATGCCGCTGGCCATGGATTTCCTTGTTTGCTCTGTTCGGGCCGCACCTCGCTGCTTCGCTATAACCGCATTCGCTATCGCATGGATTAATGGTCGACATCGCTTGTAGTCGCGAATTCTGTTTGCTAAGTGTTTCAAGAGTTGATGTCGCTAATTAATCGCTTCATGTCGCGAATATCGCGTCCTTCTTCATCCGCTTCGAAGTCGCGACCTTAGTTTTAGGTTGCAACGCTCGTGCAGGCCGATCGTGTCGTGACTTTCTTTTTCTGGTCGCGATTGTGTTAGTGGTCTTCTAACTTCACAGGTTTCAAATTTACGTCACGACCTCAAGGTGATGTCGCGACCTCTTTTAATGTCTATTTCTTTTCTTCTGGTTGCAACTTCAGTTCTTTGTTGCAACCAATTTCCTTCTTTCAACCTCTATCTTTCCAAAGCCGCGACCTCAAGGTGATGTCGCGACCTCATGTCGCTCTTCTCCGGTCGCGCAGTCCCAATTGCTCAAAAGTAGTTTTCATGTATCTTGATTTCTTTAGCTTAGTTTCTTCAGGTCGCGACTTGAATGAGTGGTCACGACATCATTTGTGGTCCTTGATTAATAAATGGTCGCAACTTCCAGCTTTTCTGGGGCAAGGGCTCTGCCTCGCTCTCTCAAAGCTACAATTCTCCCTTTCGCTCTTCATCCTTAATGTGGTTGCAACTTCACTCTTCCCGTTGAGACTCAAATATGTTTTTGCTGTCACGACCTCAACAAAGATGTCGCGGACCTCAAATGGAGCCTTCATTTAAAAAACCAGTCAGAACTTCGCTTTCGTAGACTCTCGCGGATCTACTGCGGATCCATCGCCGCGATTAGATCGACGTCGACCTCGCCATATTCAATCATGCCGCTACATCGGTGTCGCGAATCTCTTTCATTTGCTGCCTGGTCATTCTTAGTCGGTAAAAGCTTAATCTTTCAAGTCACGACTTCGCTTGCTACACAGTTTTCTATTTCTTCCCCAAAATTGATTTTGGTGATGTCGTGACTTGGAAATGACTGAAAACTAAGCTTCCTGTCGCGACTCCGATTTTCAGTTGTGACTTCATTTTTGCTTTTATGCTGGTCTCTTCTGGTTTTTGCTGAGATTTTAGCTTCTACTGTATTTTCCTGCAAAATTAAATTTGAGTAAAATATCCACATTTCAAAGACAAATTAACATTTATCTCAGAATATGTCTGTAAAAATGGATTAAAAATCTAATGAGTTTGACTCATCAAATTCCCCCAAACTTAAAATTCTGCTTGTCCTCAAAGAAAAAGAAAGAATTGTTTGTCCTCAAACAAATAAGCTTAAAATTTTTTTAAGGATAAATACAGCTCTTTTCTTATTCCACCTTCAACTTGAAATAAGAGATACCAAAGATCATTTTAAATTTCGCTCGATTCAAGAATAAGAAATGGTACACTTATATCACAAATTTCTTGATGAAATAATGTATTTAAACTGCTTTATTCAACAAGTCTTGTTCGTGTGTGTGTGTCTTTATCATTTTCATCTTCATGTTGAATTTAGTTAATCTTCTCGGGAGTTTCGACTGGTTTGTCAAAGTCCCATGGGCTTGTTTTCATACGATTCCCACTCAATGTAGTGGGGTCTAACCTTCAAGATCAATCGATCTTTTATTTCTTGTAATGTTGGGCTTAGGGTAATCAAGATAATGGGAAAATTTATGTTGCAAATCACCCGCTTCCACCTTTCTTCAGACTTGTCATTCTTCGCCACTGTCAGCTTTTCGTATTTGTTGATTCTCAATCTCGCCCGATTCATCTTTTTGAATTCCTCTTTTATGGAATTTTAATTTCATATGCACTTTGTTCAAAGCGCCTTTGTTTCCAGAATTCTTGCTTATGTTTTTCTAAGGTTGGGAATAGTGCAATGTTTGTCTTCTTAGGCTTTCTATCACTCTGAGAACTTAAGCAAACTCCCATACCAACAGTATTAGGGTACTAGTGTGTTAAAACACCCCTACGAGCTAATTGTTCAAGGAAATAGGCCACAAGACAAAACTTATTCCCCTTTTCATTAATTTCGCTTCTTATTCCCTTTTCATTAATTTACGCTTCTTTACTTCTTCGCCTCTTTCGTAACATTTGATATTTTCCTGACCTTTATTATGGTGGGCTTTTTGTGCATTTGGATAATTGGGCTCTTTCTTTGTGAGTTATTGCAAGGAAGGAATTTAGGTTTCGATTCTTTGTTTATTGAAAGAAATAAGGCTCGTTTGGCTGAATCAAGGCCCAGATGTGCTGTATATATTAGGGAGTGGCTTGACTCAATGCCAAGAGATGGCCTCAATCACTTCTTTGTTAGCTGTTTACTAAGATTGCCTCCGTGGCTAATCTATGAGTTACAGGACTATGGACTCTTAATCACGAATTTCCCGAAGGTGTTCTAATTCCTTTTAAAGTTTCATGAGTTTTGTTTGACAGAGTGTATTATTTCTTCCAAGGCTTCACTACAAAAATGCGATTCTTGACATATATTATCTTGACTTACTGACAATATATGTTAATATTATTATCATTCAAATTAGCAATTATGACATATACAACTTACTTCAGGCAATAATGACATACATAAAACTTGTGTGTTGTTCAAGCGATTTGGGATGATGGAACCTTGACAAAAATTTATAAGTCACCAGATTAGTTAATATTTATATATGTCAAAGTACGATGGAAAAAAAAAAATAATAACACATAAATTTACTAAATTTTTATGCATTTAAAAATATCCGTTGAATAAATGCATTATGCGTTCAGATAATTAATATGTATAAATTGTAAGAGGTCCCTTAATAAGATGTTTTAATTTCCAAATTTATATATTACATAGAATAAAGACCACATGTTTCAAATTTGGAGCAGTCTATTAAAACAATTTTAGGATTTTCAAGGAATAATTTTTTTCTTACTTTGTGTTTAAAAAAACAAATGGTGACTCAACTCAAATGAATAAATAAAAATTAAAATTTGAGATAAATATAAATCAATTTTAAAAATAATAAATAATTTATAAAATATAAATTAAATTGAATAAAAAAATAAAATTAGGTTCAAAAAGTCAAATTATGTGACCAAACTCTTATATCTCAAATTTTGAATTGAAATAGCTAATTTTAGAAACATTAGTTTTACCAAAGATTAAATAATGATTACTTTTATAAAAAAACAATTTTGGTATTTAGAAAGTGGACTTTTTATTGAAGTTTTGATTTTAAATTTTGTTTCACAAATATTCTTTACGACGTTGATGTCAATTATTTTTATAAGGATAGGTTATAATTTAATTACACTATCTTCCTTTTTTTGAAGCAGATTCGATTAATGCCAAAGTGCAATTTTGAACCATATTAGATGGGTTTTGAGTGTTTCGCGCGTGTCATGTCATTATACCAATTAGTGTTGAGTCTTCTTAGGCCTTAGCACTTATGCCATTTAGAAAGTGTTTTGACGGTTTGCGGGTTTTTGCTTGCTGGGATTGATATCGAGTCAAATGATGAATCCAGAGTGATCCCAATTATCTATTATCAAATCGGATAAAAATCAAAGAAAAGAATGAAGGCAAGTAGTGAAAATCGATCTGGTGGGACGAGCAATGTAGTGAAGATCGGCAAATCCAGGGGGTGCTAAACTGCGAAATTTATTTGAACTTCACGAAAATTTCGCGAGGTTTGCGAAAATTTAACAAATTAACAAATTATGTTCGCTAGACACCGGGGTTTTGCTGGTACTTTGTTCCTAAGCGAAATTTCATGTTCCTTTCTCACATCGTTGCTAGTAGCGAAATTTATGCTAAATTGCCAAGCCCCTTAGCGAAATTTTCTATTTTTAGCTGCATGGTGATTTCGCTACCTAGCAATTCTTGATCTAGCGAATTCCTTTGCCTCGTCATGTTTTTGTAATTAATGCCCAATGGAGCTTCAAATTTGGTGTATTACTTTCTTGTCCTTCTTAGCCAAATTGTTAGGTTTTTGGTATTTTCATGTATTAGGGTGGCCTATATAAACCCCTCTCTTTTGTAATCAAGATGAATTTTTTTGGGGAAACCTTGATTTGGGGAGAAGAAATTTGTAAGTTTTCATTTTTTGTAAATAAAGTCTCGTATTTTAGTTAGGGTTTGCTTTTCTCTTCTCTCCTCTTTCCCTTATTTTCTTGGCTGAACACCCCTCTTGAGGATGACAGCTCGAGTGCTTGGCTCGCCTCCTTTCTTTGAAGAGGAAGGAAGCTAGCTTGAGTGGTGGGGCATATGCATGTTATCCTCTTGTCTTGAAAGTCACAGTGCGTATTTATGGCCCTCGTCTTATAGTGAGTTGAATGCATTGAATATTTGTTGATTTGGCGATACTCTCCATGCTTTAGGATCAGGTGCATACTTATTGCTAGATATCTTGTGGTTCATTAGATGGTCTTCTGAGCCTGAGATGATGGCCCAATGCTGGGTTTCAAGCGAAAAGGAGCGTGGCTGCGTGCTACGTGTTGACTCAAATAGGAGTTGTTTTTTTTAGGAATTGAGGTTTGCTAGTTAAACATAGATCAGTTATGCCTTGGACTATAGGTTGCATGTCATAGCAGAGGATAAACCCAGAGGACACTTGTTTGCCTAACTTGCAAGTTAGTGACCTAAATCTTCAAAGTTAACTTTTTTCACACTTTACTTTCATTTTACAATTCCTCGATTGCAAACTACTTCCCTTGTTTTGAAACAAATCCAAAAAGTCGAATAAGAAAGCCTTACCTTTTACACTCATGCGTATCACATTCTTAGGATGAAAACCCGCATCCAGTGTTCGACCTAGACCCTATCTTTGCGGTAGCTTGACTCGTGATCAGTAGAACAGGTGTATATAAATTTTGTTGATTTTAGCTCGACTGCGTAGCCTGAATCGGATTCCCTCTCCTCACATTTTTCAAAGGCAGCGATTTCCTCCTCCTCTTTTCACATCACCGGTCCTCAGATTTAACCCTAATATGCCTCCCATTCCCAAATTCCTCTGCTTACCACATCTCTTCTCTCCTCTCCCTTTTCACCTTGAAACATAGCGCCAACTAAACCTCTTTGTGATGGCACTGCCGATGAGCTTTCCTCCTATCATGTTGTTCTCCGCATTTGATCTCACGGTGATGATGTTCATAATTGTTTCCTCTCAGGCTCTGAGTAAGTTGTGTTGAGGAAGGCAGTGGAGTGCATTGCAGATCCATCGGCTTCAGTAAGTGGGTTCCTAGTATTTGAGGGTCGTTTGGGTTGGTACTAAAGGGTTTGTGTGTTTGGATGTGTTTGCTGCCCCTTCCTTCCCTTTTTCATTTATGGTTTTTCCATTTCTTCATATGGGTTAGCAAATTTGCAACTTTTCTTGAGTAACCCTTTTCTTTCTCACTATATCATCGGCATTAATCACCTTAAAAATCATACCTTTTTTTGTTTCATCTTTGTAGCTCTGCATTTAAATATAACCATGCTTCAGCATATACCCGAAATTTTTTAGGGTTTAGGGATGAACGTTGAATACTTGATTTTATTTTATTACGGTTTATCTATGTTCATATTTAAAATGCATCATGATTCATATCTTGAATCTAAAAATTAAGGCTATTTGATTGTATACATGATCATTTGCTCACAACTCTATAATATGCTTCTGGTTTCTTGATTGTTTTGCTCGATTCGGGATTAGACGTGTGATAGAATACGGAAAAAGAATTGTACCTATAGTTCATGTTCTCTCGATCTATGAGAATTGGTATTCTTTTATCTTTCTTTTTTCCTTTGAAATTGTCCTAATCCTGAGAATAAAAGAAAATATTCTCTTTAAGTTGAAGGTGAAAAAATGGTAATATTTCATCTTTTTGTTGTCATTAATAATTATATTATTGATAATGTTGTCTCTTTTAATCAAGCGAGAATACTCAATTGAATCCCTAGATTTAGAAGTTCATGTGGATATAGTGTAATTAGATTCATGTAGTTTCTTATGACTTATTGAGGAAAAGTGAATTTTTTGATGGTTGGCCTATAATGTTTTCAATAGTTTAATTACAATTGTGTGAATTGTGTGTTGATTATATAATGGAAAAATCAATAGTTAATTACATGTTTTCCAACCTATAAGAAGAAAAGTCCTTTACATGTTTTCTATTTCTCTAATGAGAATCTCTTGGAGACAAGCAGATATGAGTTATTTGAAATATTCATATTTTCAATAAATGAAAATAAATTTGATAAGCTTCATTGTCTTTCTCTTAAAGAAAGAAACATGTTGAATCCTGAGTGAATTCATTTCATTATGGTATAGTTAAGAAAGTGCACAAATCATAGTTTTCCCCTTGTAGAAGCCAGTTTCTCGTGATCATTACCTCACCAAATTATGGAATTCTTTAGCTCACTTAGTGTTAGGCATTTCAAGTTTGGGAAGCGCATTCTAGGAGTATGGGCCGATGTTTTTATTTTTGTAAGTTGATTGTTACTTCATATCATAGAAAATTATATTCCCATATTAGAACAACATGTTGGGTCTACTAAATATATGTTTTCTATGGGTTTAGTGTCGACACATTATTGTCCACAATCCTCACCTCCCCTTTATTATCCTAATATCAATGCATCTGATTTTCCATCTAACTCCAACATCTCTTGAATTGTCTAGAAAGTGTATTGCAAGGAAAAGACTTAAGAACGACAATACACTTTGTCTTGGTTGCATGATGAAATAGATGCCACTTCATCGCTAACTCTCCCCTGACCAAATGTCACATTGTCAGGGCTCGGATTGGAAAAGTTAGAGAAGGAAGTGCCTCACTGATGAAATGTACTTGTTTTGGATAGGAGACCGTAAGCATTTCATCATTTGTATTCCTCTAGTTTGGGCTTGAATAAGAAACAAGTTAGGAAGAAAGAGAGGGAAAAGTGACCAGTTGGAGCATTTAAAGTCACCTTCATCATAATTTCAAAGTGTTATTTCTAGATATATTTGGATTACATACTCTTTAAGCTTTCCAGCGGTGCAATTACTGGCGAATTCGGATGAAAGTTATGAAGTAGCGATAAAATGGGGTTGTTGTTTAGTGCGAAAATTTCGCACTGGTGCGAATGATCTTGTGATGCTTGTGATCTTCACTTGCCTTGTATTGCGATATAGAATATTGTATCACAATATAACTTCTCCTTCAGCTCAATGACATGTTTGCGTCTGATTTGTGCATTGCGATATAACTCTACTACAACTCAGTTATTTTGGTAAGATTAAAGTTTCAGTTATTTTGGTAAGATTAAAGTTTGTGTAGTTCTTAAAGTTTCATTACATGGGTTTCATCTTATATCAATAATTAGTTAATATCATTTTTTTATTTCCTTATTTTATTTGGTATAGGTATCGGATTAGCGAAGACTCAAGATGGTGACACCACGGAGATTCAAGATGTATATACGAATGATTCTTACTAATATTTTTATTGAAATACGGTTGTTATTTTGGTAAGACCAAGGTTTGTGTAGTTACTAAGATTTTATTACATGGATTTCATCCTCCAACTAATAATTAATTAGTGTCATTTGTTTATTTATTTTTGGCTACGGTCGAGGTTAGTGAAAGACTCAAGGTGGTTTTTGCATAGAGACATTTAAAGATGTATATACATATATGGGTTATTAATATTTTGGTTGTATAATAATTTATCTATTGGTTCTATGAGTTTTTATTTTTTGATGTATATTGTATAAATAGAACTTGATTTACATTATCTTTTGGTATCTTCTTTTATTCTAAGTAAAGTTGCTTTAGCTTCTCTTTTGAATATCTTATTTTGTTTGTATATTGAAAGGGAGGACAACTTAATTCAAATTAACACAATATATGTACATGTGTTTTAATATTCTTATGCATGTTATACGATTGCATTGTAGTTAACAAGATAAGAAGTCTTAGTTATGAAAACAAAGGTATATTTTGTAATAAAGTGTTAGATTAAATGACAATTTTTCAATATGCCAACAAGTTATTTTGCGTCATACTTTCTTCATGCAACATTAAAAGCTTATTTTAAATTTTTTCAAAGGCTATCATGACATATGATTCTAATTCCAATTTAAAATCTAAGGTGGAAGATCCTTACATACGACATATTTTTAAAGAAACCATGATTTATTTCAACACAAACCTTGACATATTATAGTGGTGGAAAGTTATATATTGATTAATAGAAAAAGCATTCATTAACATTTTATATATATCGAGTTCTTGATACCTACCTTGACTTGCAATAGATGACATATAAGATTCTGAAGTTATGATGATATAACACATACGATGCGGTCGATGCTTAGTTAAGATAGGTCTTTTTTCTTATAGTGCTTGTACTTATTCACTGTCTATTTATACTATTTCAACCAAGTTATATGTTCCATCAGCAATAACCATTTTTCCAATTTTTGCAATCTAAACTGAATTTAAACATGCAGGCTGCAACTCCTAATTTCCAGTTTACTACTCTACGCCCTTACTTTTCCTGCGTTTTTGTTCTTGGGAAAGAATAGAATTGTGTATTTGATCCTTGCACAGACAAGGCACTTATTCTTTTGATGCTAAATAGGAAATGACACAAACACAAAATTCAGTATATCAATTCATGAACTCAAAAACAACTAATTTGTAAGTCAACAAAATTTTATTCAAATATCCCAAAACATTTCGATATTGTACAATGCGCTCTTTACAAATAAGACTATAACTAAATTAGAGAAAAACTCTACATTTCTTGATCCTAAAACCACATATCTTGACCGAAAGTGTAGCTTCTGCTTTATCTGTTCCCCAAATCTCGAACTTGCTCCGGAAGGATTCGGCTGTTAACAAGGTTGTTCAACAAATTAGGGCCCTTCCTTCATTTTCTTTTGGAGCTCCTATGGATGATGGGTTCTAATTAACCCTTCTTCCCATTCCCTTCCCATCATCCACTCTCTTGATTACACAGCGTTTTATGGAATAATGAATGGGGTGGTTTGTTTCAGACTCCATTCATTCCATAAGCTTCACCGTGTTTAATATGGAACTCTTCTTTTCTCTCATTCTCCTTTCTTCATTCGTTGTTTATTCTTCCTTTGTTTCCAATCCTTTTATAGTGATTTTGCTTCTCTTAGGAACTACAAGGCTCTTTATTCTCTTTTTCCAAATTTCCGATGAATGAGAATTAAATAGAACAAGTTTAAGCTTCTTTGCTATTTCCAATAGAGGATGCTGGAAAATTGATGAGGAATTTTTGATCATTTCATCTCGGATTTCCTTGAATTATTCCTTTTGAAACTAAGAAAACTAAACTAATTCATTTAATCAAGACATCGGTTTGTTTCTGCATTAATATGATTTATTTCAAGGTTACGAATGAATGATCTGCGAAGCGGAAGGGTTAAGATGAATTAAAGCCGACAAGAAATTGGAATGGACTTTGGGCTCCCGATGTCTTGATTCGATACGAGGTTCATGTTATTAAATTTTGAGCCTCTTAATTGATTTTCAATGAATCTATTTTATCTTTGAATACCCAAAATGAAAAGGTTTATTTTATTGAGTTTTGGATTATCATGGTCGCAACATAAAGATTTTTGTTGTGACCTGAAATGTGGTCACGATAGGGAACTTTGATGTCACGACTTTCTCTTTTCTTTCCTTGCTTTATTTTAGTCGTGACCTCAGTTTCACTGTTTCAACTTTTTTTTTTTTACTTTATTGTCTCCACATCCAGCATTTTTAGTTTGCAACCACGGATTAGTGTTCTTGGCAAGAATTTTTAGAATATACTGAACAATTAAATTCCGACAATTTGATTTATTCAAATCAATCCAAGGCAAATACAACTCAATTCATCTTTATCGATGCGGAATATTCAACAAAATCATCCACTATGCATAACATTTCAAATTTAAGCACTAAACAAAGTAAATTCCCCAAACCTTCAATCATGCCATATCAGAGACAAAATTTAAATAAAATCAAGAAGAGTATACTGCCCCCTTTTGTCTCTGATGCAGATTGGAAGCTTGATTGTAGATGCTCCCCCTTTTGCACAATTTTCATTGTCCTGTAAAACTAACAAAAAATATTTACCTACTCTTCAATCAATAATGAATCAAATTACACAAAGCTATTAGAAATTTAAACATAAAAAATATAACGAAAAAACTTAAAACAAACTGATGTGGATTGCCTTCCACAAAGCTGCTCAATTTTTAGTCTTTAGCTGGACTTGTTGCTGCCATAGTTCTGTTTCTTCAAATTTTCTCATTCAGAACTAAGAGTCATTCTTCCAATTGCTTTCTCCCAAGGTAGTGCTTTAATCTCTGACCATTAACTTTGAATTCCTCATGATTGTTGGTTCCTAGTGTCTTTTCCCAAATTGTGTTCTTGTTACTCGTATGTAGTCCGCTACATTTGGATTTAAGCTTTACCTCTGGAAGAGTGTCAATTAAGGTTGAATAACATGACACGATCTCCTCGCGAATTCCCTCCTCGAAAATTTGTTGATCATGCCATTTTTTGTTTTATCTTTGTGTAGATTAAGCCTCCGTAGGCTTCATTCCTCAACTCTTCCAATTCATTTAGGCTGGAGTAGCCTCTCTTCTTTATGACCTTGAAATAAGAAATTTAGCTTCTTGATGGCCCACATGGCTTTATATTCTAGCTCAGAGGTAGGTGACAAGGTTTTCCAAAGACAAGCCTGTATGGGAGATTCTAATGGGAGTTTAAAAGCGATCCTGTATGCGAAGAGTGCATCATCAAGCTTCAAGACCAATCTCTTATGCGGAACTACAGTCTTCAAAAATTTTCTTTATCTCCTGGTGTGGAAATTTCGACACTTGTGTTTGGGGTGACAAGCCCAGGCTCATAGTAATGTTTGATACATATCTGCCCGTAGGTTTATCCAAACCTTTATTTACCAAGTGGCTTCCTCATCATTGATTAAAGTTAAGATTATTAAATCTGTTGAGAATATTTCTTTGTAAAAATCCACAAGCGCTATTAGCATCATTCTTGAGACAGATCTTTGCCTCAACCCATTTTGATACATAATCCACAGCTAGGAGTATGTATATATTTCCAAATGAAGCTGGAAAAGGCCCCATAAAATCCATTCCCCATACATCAAACAATTGCACCACCAAGATACCTTGTAGGGGCATTTCATGCCTTTTGCTGATATTTCCCATTCTTTGGCATTAATCACATAACTTCACCCATTCAAAACAATCCTTAAAAATAGTAGGCCAGTAAAATCTTGACTGGAGAATTTTGTAGGCTGTTTTATCTCTTGCAAAATGTCCTCCATATGGTGATGCATGACATTATTGTAAAATCTTGCTTTGCTCACCTTCTAGTACACATTTCCTTATAATCAGATCAGCTCCTCTTTTAAATAGTAATGTCTTCGGATCTTAGTACTGTCCAGTCCATATCTTTTCTCTATTTGGTATTTGAATTACGGTGATAATTCCTGAAGCTAAAGTTCACAATATCGACATACCAAGGTGATTGGGTAATGATTTGGAATCTTCTTTCATCTGAAGAATTTTCTGCTTTTTCTCTTTCTTCTTCTTTATCGATTGGTTTCTCCACTCTTGACCAGTGATCATTTCATTATCCTGACCTTTCTTGTCTTTTATTTCTAAATCAAATTCATATTAACAATACCCACACGATCAGTCTTGGCTTTGCTTCTTTCTTTGCCGTTTAGATGCTTAATTCTTTGCATGATCGGTGTATTATAACATAGGACCCCAGTGTATGGCTAAAATTTTCTGGCATAAATACTATGTAGTATCTCCTTTTCGGTAGTAGAGTAATTTTCACGAGCTTCGTTAAGGTTTCTTTGGCATAGTATGGCCTTGGAGAAATACTTTTGACTTTACACGTCCCAAATATAGCTCCCATTGCAATCTTTGGCATCACACATGATTCAATTCTGTTCTAATCTGGTTTTGCCATGATGGGAGCCCCGACTAATCTAGATTTGATTTCTTGAAAATTATGATTCATCAAATAGAACTTAGTATCCTTTTCGGCGAATTTGCATAATTAATTAGCAATTTTGAGAAATCCTCGATAAATCTTACGCCAAAAATCCGGCTATGTCTAAAAACTTCTAATTCCCTTGACTGTGGTGGTGGCATTAAATTTCTTATAATTGAAACTTTTGCGATCTACCTACAGCCTTACTGCGAGAAATCCTTTGAGACAATTTTCATGTAACCATAAAATGACATTTTCCCAATTCGAGCTAGATTCTTGTCCTTGCACCTTGAAATCTGCATTGAGTTATCACGAGCCTTTGTTCAAAGCGGATCATACAACTGTAAAATCATCATGAAGATCTCCATAACTATTACTTCATCGAGAAAATATAGACATCATGCATCTTTGGAAGTACGGAGCATTACCTGAGCAATTGGCATTCTCACAACAAAAAGTACCAAATGGGCATGTAAAAGTGGTTTTCTCGATCCTTTCGAATCGTGGCAATTTGGTTATATCAGTATCATTAAGAAAACAAAAGTGAGGTGTCTGTAATCTATCCAGCGTCGATTAGCTGAAGCGAGGGGAAAATGATCCTTTCTTGTTGCGGTATTCGGTTTTAAGTAGTGTTTTCCCTCCATCTGTCATAGCTCTTGTGGAATAAGTTCATTATTTTCATTTCGATCCCACGGTGAATCCACTTTTCTTTGGAACTACATGCGTGGGCTCACCAAGAACTATCGATGTAATATACAAGCCTGCATTTAACCATTTGAACTTCTTTCCTAACAACTTCTTTCATCAGTTCAGACTCCTTTGATGCTCGATAGAAATTTTGCACGTATCATTCAGCAATATTTTGTACATGCAAATGAAGGGGCGGTATCCTTGGATCCCCAAATTGATAAGCAATAGCTTCCTTGTATTTACACACTTTTTTTTTTTTTCGGAATTTCCGGTAACACGTTCTTGACTTAAGTCGATGGTGATATGATGGTAGTTTTCTCTTTTCGGTTAAGAACTCATATTTCAAATAGTAGGAAATTCTTCAATATTGTATACACTAGTTTTCACGCCCATGAGTTTTTACGTTTACATTTGCATACTTCATGCGACTGTTTTCATTTATGCTCGAGACTATTTCTTTGTTAAACAAATTTGAAACGGTATTCCTGATAAGACTCTCGAATCTGCACGAAGAATTCATCTCAATTTCATTGATAGAATGTTTGAAGAATACTGAAAGAATTCAATTCAATATTGAAGATATTTGTTTCTGACCATACAACTTTTGCATCTACATTAGGATGTTCCAAATATTATTAAGATTAAAGTGCCTTCATTCCCATATAGAGTCAGTTCACCTTTACGCACATCTATCAAGGTAGATCCGATTTGCTTAGAAAGGTCTTCCTAACAAAAGGAACTTGCGATATCTTCTTCCATCTTCATGATAACCAAAATCACTAGGAAGATGAATTTCCCGACCTTGACAAGTACATCTTTGAAATACCTTTTGAATTTATGCCATTGATCGTTAGCCATTTGCAATGTAATTGTTGTTTGGTTAAGTTCCCCCAAACTAAGTCTTTACTATTGATAAAGGCATCAGAATTTATACTAGCATCAAATCACATAAAGCCTTCTTGAATTCATATTTCCCTATGGGCGAGGAATGGAGTGAAGCGCGGGAGTCCTTCATTTTTTCTTTGGGAACTTTTCTTTGGATAAGCTCTTATTTGCGAATTGTGAGTCAAATTCACTATTCCCACTCCTCCAATTATCTTCACTTTCTTGCGCCATTATCCTTTAGAAATTTTGCATAAGTAGACATTTGGTTGATTACTGCATAGATGGGACCAATGATTTCTATTTTCTTGTGTCGAGGAATCTATGAAAGCGCTCTTCCACTTTTGCCTTAAAAGCCTAGGTAGCGAGGTGTATAAAGTACAAGTACTCCTTCCTTACATTTACGCTACTTCCTTGGTTGTTCGATCTGTATTACTCTTCTCTCCTTCCTTTCAGGGTCTCTTCTTGTTCTCCCTCATTCTCTTCTTACTTTCTTTCATACACATTGTGCTAAATAGCACCACTTCTTAGCGGTGCCATGCGGAGTCTTTGGATTCTTTTAAGTGTCAACTACGAATGTACCTTGCTCGATTTGGCATATTCGGGACCAGCCCGCCCTACTTGTGTCTCAAGTTTTCAATGAGGCACTTGTATTCTTTAGAATACTTGAGTGTCGGACTTGAGAGCTTCCAAGTTAGGCAGTTTAATTCATGGAAGTGTATAAGCCTCTTGTTGTCCCCGTGAAGCGCAGCATTTGTTTTGAATGGTTGAGTCCTCTATAATGCGATAGTCATTCATATGGCCATGATCTTTGCTCACGGAACAGCGGTGGCTGGCGATATCCTGTGAGGATTAATCCATGCAGCAGGCTGTGTGCCTCGCGTATGAAATTCTCATGGTTTCACCGATCTTTGTTGTAATGTGTGGGCAGGTTAGGATTTGGCAATGGCCAATTTCTTGGTTCATTCACGTGCCCTTTCTCATCACCATAAGAATCTTCTTGTTGGTGCTTCAACACTTCTTCTCATACATTTCTCTTTCCTTTGCTCCTATTTCATGAAGCGTGTGCATTCTTTCTTGTTTGTCCATCCATTGCATGATGGAATCTAACTGCCTTCATGGTGTCATTTTACTCGGCTCAAACCCACTTTTCGTCTGCCTTCACCTTGAAAACTCGAGATGGAGCTTTCATATTGCATTTGGCAGTCTTCTATGGGATCCTCAGCCTCTTGACCCTTTTTCTTTTGAATGCCCATAGCATGAAGCATCGATAATGCAACTAGATGTATCATTTAAGGCATGATACACTATATCCATCTGGGTTTTAAATCAATTCCATGCATAGGGCTACCTCTTAAACAACCTCTTGAATCTCTCCCGGGCTATATAGGCTCTCATCTTCCCTTGTTTGGAACACTATTATCTCTCTTCTTCTTTGAGGTGAGAGATGGGAAAAGGCACGCCCCAGTATGCTTCTGTCTTCCCAGTATCAACTGAACCATATGGTAATGATTCATACCATGTGGCTGCTATATCTCGTAAGGAGAATGGGAAGAGATGCAGCTTTATCACCTCTGGCATCACACCATTCAGCTTTACTGTATTTGCCATCCTGAGAAATCTACCTAGGTGCTTGTTTGGGTCTTCGATGGGGTGACCGAGTGAGCCCGATCTTTCTTTGCACCATTATCAAAGGCGGCTGGTTAAAGTTATTTGCATCCATAGTAAATTGTCGATCGCGAATATTCTTCTGAAAAATAGGCCTCGAAATCCTCGATGTGTCGTGTGGAACATACGGATACAGCATCTCTGTTATACGCCGGTCGTGTCTGCTATCACGCCATAGCTCGTTTACACTCTTTAGTCTTTCTTAAGCTAAGTGTTCTTTCCAGTGGTGTCTCTGGAAGCAGTCGAAATCTGTTCCTATGCATTAAAGTTTTCTGAAATCAAAACACACTCAGTTAAAAGGATTAATCAAACGAGCAAAATATTTTCAACATGGCTTTATTAAAAATGGAGTGGTTGATGTACTTTGCCTTGAAAAGCTATTTTGTTTCTTTTCTTTTATAAAATCTCCAAATTAGCATTTCCCTCTTTGTTAGAATATTGATCTATTTAATTCTAACTTTCCAATTCAGACTTAGTGTATAAAAACTGTTTGCCTTTCTATAGACTAAAAACCCCTTAAATTCACATAGTTGTAAGAGCCTTACATTTCTCTTGCATCCATGTCACTTTGGATAAATTTGCTTGATAAAATATTTCTTTCAGAAGGTTCATGATTTAAAAAAAGGGTTTAGTACATGACATTTATAGTCTGAGTCATACAAGTAGTAAAAAATGCGAATGTAAGTCCAGTATCATTCCGCAATTAGTACGAATTAAAGATCAACTACCCCGACTACTAAAATTCTATGCTATTTGGACTCCAAACTCACAGCTGAAGGTTTTTATCTAGAAAAATAAAGATCTAGACTATTGACTACGTGAACTAAATAAAACCAAAGTAAATGAATAAAACAAATCGTAGCTAAAAAATCTTTTGGGTGAATGATTTCTGTGAGAAATAGCCTCCCGAGTGAAATAAAATAAAGCTTGATCCAATTCCAACACTAAGTACATTGCTCTAATTACGTATGGATCTGATTTTATCCGAGATTTCCTAAATGTTGGAATGGATTTCTCCATATTCACGATTTAGATACCTTTGCTTCTCTGAAGACAAAGATCAAACATTACTTGTATTCCCGATCCTCTTGAAGATCACAGGTATTTTCTTTCTCAATACTTCACACCCATTTCTTGTTGACGGCAGACTTTTTGCATTTCCTTCGAGTTTATAAAGTTTACCATAATTGATGGCTCCAACCTCGGATCTATGGGTTCTGATCCATTTCCTTGATTAGATCTCAACTAACACGGGGGTTAGGAACTTGCCTTTAGATTAAGGTGAACTCTCGATTACTTATATTTATTTAAATACTCACCTCCGACTTCAATTATGAGCGAATGATTTATCAAAATGAACTCTCGAGCTCAGCCGGTTCATCAATGGTAGTGAGGCGCATGCTAGAAAAAGAATTTTCTCGGCTCTCGGGAATCTCGGAGTCTACGTGTCGCATGAGGGCATCCTGAAATAAAGCGAGATACATTCCCTCGGCGGTATTTAGTACTACTATTGGGAACTTATCAATTCAAAAAATGACACAAAATAAGTAAAGCAGGAGCAAATTAATAGTTCTCCATATTTGTCTTGGGAAAATGCAACTAAATGTAAATCAAATCAATGAAACACCTCAGAATGCTTGCATTCACAGATTAAGAAATAGACACCAGATTACGTCTGACCCTTTGTAATTACCCAATGCGAAAATGAATTCGAAATTTGTCTAGATTTCATAAATTTTGAAGGCCGTGATATAGAAAAAAATAACATAAATAAAATTTCAGCTCCACTCGTCTCTGCACAGTTCACGGATTCAAATCCAAAAAAGAAATAAACTAAAAATAAAGAAAAGAAATAAAAATCTACTCTAAGTATCTGCTGAGTTCACTCTCATTTCCCACTTGCGGGTAGTGAAAGCGGAAGCTACTTTACTATTCTAACCTTTGTCTATTTATGCGTCAAAGATTGGCTGAATCCTCAAAGCTCTGGTGGAATTCCCCGAAAGAAAGCCAGCTCAACGTCACGTGTCGACCTCAAGTTGATGTCGCGACATGGACTCCCTTGTTTATATCTTGTTGGTCAGCGACCTCGTTGTTTGTGCAACGATTCCTTTCTATTGCATGGATTAAATGATGTGACATGGATTTGATCGCAACCTTGTTTGCTCAATGTTTCTCGAAGTTGATGTCGCGACCAATTTGTTTCATGTATCGCGACATCGTTATCCTTTCTCTTCCTGCGGTTTTAAATCGTTGACCTTAGTTTTAGGTTGAAACTACGATTCTGTTTGTAGTGACCTCGGTCGTGACTTTATTTTAAGTCGATTATGTTGGTGGTCTTCTATCTTCACATGTTTCAAATTTACGTTGCGACCTCTTTTGATGTCTATTTCTTTTCTTCTGGTCGCAACCTCAGTTCTTTGTTGAAACCAATTTCCTTCTTTCAACCTCTATTCCAGGTCGCAACCTCGAGTGATGTAGTGACCTCATGTCATTCTTTCTCTGGCTGTTGTAGTCCATTGTAAAAGTAGTTATGACCTTGATTTCTTAACTCGGCTCTTCTTAGTGTGACTGAATGAGTGTCATGAGCATCGTTTGTGGTCCTTGATTAATAAATAGTCGCAACTTGGTTTTTGGGTAAGGGCGGTTTGGCTTGATTTTGCGACCTCCCTTTACGTTCTTTAACTTTCTTAATGTGGTTGCAGCTTGATTTTCTGTTGGGGCTCGATTCTTGTTTTTATGTCGCGACCTACGACAATATGTCGCGACCTCGGAAATGGAGCCTTTGTTTAAAACTAGTTTGCAACTTCGTTTTCTTTGTAGAAAACTTCCTTTATGGCTCTATTGGTGGATCCACATGCGACATCGGTGACGATCACGACCTCGGTTATGGCTGGTGGGCGTCGCGACATCGGTTTGGTGTCTGACCTCTTTCATTTGTTGCCTTGGTCATTACGGTATGAAGCTTAATCTCCAAGTCACGGCTTAAGCTCAACTCTGATCTTCTATTTCTTCCCCAAAATTGATTTTGGTGATGTGACTTGAAATGGCCGAAAACTAAACTTCACAACCGACTCGATTTTCATTTGTGACTTCATTTTTGCTTGTAGGCTGGTCTCTTCTGGTTTTTGATGAGATTTTAGCTTCTGTTGTATTTTTCTGCAAAATTAAATTTGAGTAAAATATCCACATTTCTGCATACAAATCAACATTTATCTTGTAATATGCTCAGAAAAATGGATTAAAAATCTAATGAGTTTTTGGACTCATCAGATTAATAGGAGTTATCAATATCATTTGTTTAGTCAGTCTACTTGAGAATCAAGAAACGATTAAGTTGTATAAAGATGACTTCATCCATGCTTTGTGCTTAATCGAGACATCATGTGACAAAGGACTAATATCATACCATGGTAAGGTTTTTTGAGTCATCGAATTCACTTGATTTGGGTAGTTATAATGTCTTTGTTAGAGACGATTATAACATGGGCTGGAATATGATTTGGGCTCACTTGCCCAGTGGGTTAGCTATGGGGTCACAAGGAATGAGTTATAATGGGATGTTAGAAAGGCTCTCTCTTTAGCATATGATTAAGCCCAAGCCTAAGCCCAAGCCTAAGGCCAAGCCCATTAATAGTTAATGGAATTTGGTTTAAATTCGTTTTAATAAAAGAATTTGGGAGGCTTGATATAAATATGGGTTTATCGTAAAGGAGGTGGTTCTTTTGAAGTGGGCGGTTTGAGAGAGAATTCTTTTAGAGTTTTGGAAGACACTAAGGTGTCTTTGGTTTTATTAATTACAAAGACCTATCATAAGGTCTTAACACATCAAATCCCATCCATTAGCCGTTCGTGTGGATGCCTTTAGAGGGCGTTTGCACACTGCATCGTCTTGGCTCGTTGCTATTGGATCGTTTCCAGAAGAAGTTATGTTTGTGTTTTAGCGTGTGTGTGATCAAGCAAATCCGCACTAGTCGAAAAGGATTCGGTCTACAAGAGGTAAGATCTAGATTTCCTTGATTCATTTTTTAGTTTCATTGGATTTCCTTGATTCATTGTTTAGTTTCAACAAACTGCTTGGATCCTGATGCAGTTCAGTGTTAAATTTTTTTTTATTTCCGCTGCATTTTCTTATCTCTGGATTCCAACACAAAGAGCAACTACCAAGCTCCATCTGAAGCTTGAGGGAGTAGTAGTAGGCTGTGAGGAGGTGGAGTAATTGAGCTAAACAAGATGTCAAGAATTGAAGCTAAGCTAGATATAATCAAGAATAAGATGAACAACCAGGAAAGAAGAGGTCATTCTTGTAATGAAGTAAGAGTGGTGGAAGGTGTTGGGTAGAAATGTGCTACTGATGAGGGACTTGCTCATGAAGGTCCCTATCAGGTTGAGGAAGCTCGATTTGTAAATTGGAATAGAAGCTACAACTTCAAGCCAAACAACAACCTTCCGACCCACTATACCCCAACCTTGACGAACCATGATAACTTTTCTTATGGAGGTGGAATGTAGCAGGGTCTAAGACCAGTGTAGAATTTCGAGCATAATTGCACCTGGGTTTCAAGGACGGTAGCGAGGGTGGTGAAGGGTAGAAAATGAAGGACAAAAGGGATCGGAGTCAGCTGAAGATCAGATCTTCCTCTTGTGTCTAAGAACAAAGGAGGATGTGAACACGAAAGAAAGAAAGAGAGAAAAGAAAGCGAAAGAAGAAGAAAGCGACGAAGTTTGGTGAGCTTAGAGTGTCTGGTAGCTTCAATTTGTGTTTGACGTGCTAAATTCTTTTCTAAAAAATCCCAAAGCTCAGTAGGAAATGACCCTTGCTATGCGGGAGTGTCTGGGAGTCTTTCCTTAGTGACACAGAAAATCTGAAATTTGCAGCTGTCTTGTGAGGAGTGGAAAGAGTTCGAAAGCGAAGAAGCAGAGAAGAAAGTGAGGCTGGGCGAGACCATATCGAGTCGAGTGGGTTTGTGAAATAACTAAAACATAGAGTATCGGATAGAATGACATATGAAAGACGGATGAAATGGCGGAAGTGAGTCTATCAACCTCGGTCCGACTCACTTAGAAGTACCGACAATCTACCATTGAAACGATTAATTGTGCAAATTCAGGAAGATATATTCAAGAAGCTGGAGATCAACATCCTTTTTGCTGAGGCACTAGCTCAGATGCCATACTATGCAAAGTTTATGAAGGATATTATCAGCAAAGAGAAGAAGTTGGATGAAGGAGGAGTGGTAAGCCTGTCAACAAACTGTAGTGCTATAATTCAGAAGAATCTTCCTCAAAAAATGAAAGATACAGGGAGCTTCACCCTACCTTGCACCATTGGCAACTATGAGTTTGGAAGAGCTTTATGTGATTCTAGAGCAAGCATCAATCGATGCTTTATTGATGGTAAGAAAATGTAAGTTTAGAAATTACCTCTAGCTATAATATACTGAGATGTTTGAAACAGTCCATGGATCAACTAGAAGGCATCCTGGAAGATGTGTTGGTCGAAGTGGGAAAGTTTATTTTCCCAGTTGATTTTGTTGTTATTGATATAGAGGAGGACAAGTAGATCCCATTGCTACTTGGAAGACCATTCCTAGCTACAGGAGTAGCTCTAATTGATGTGAAGAAAGGGGAGCTTACCCTTAGAGTTGGCATAGAGGTAGTCCACTTCAGTCTTAATCAATGTTTGAAGCAACATGATATTGAACGGCTCATTGTATGAAAAGCGCAGTCTTAATCATGCGTAGAAGATGAATGATGATTTAATGAATGAGAACTCATTTGATGACTATATCTCTTCTTCACTTTATGATGATAATTTTGAGAAGGAAAAGATAATGGTAGAAAATATTTTGAGTTTAAATGAAAGAAATACAGAAAATCTCAGCAGTGAAGAAAAATTCTAGGTGGAAGAAAAGAGCTCTGAAGGTCTTGTCCTAAAAGAGTTGCCAAAGCACCTGAAGTATGCATTCCTTGGTGAAGAAAGGTTTAAACCTATAATATTAGCAGCTGACTTGACTATAGAGAAAGAGCAGAAAGCGATGAAAATTCTAAGAAAACATCAGGAAGCTATTGCATAGTCTGTAGAAGATTTGAAGGGGATCAACCCATTAGTTTGCATGCATAAAATCCTCATGGAGGAGAACACAAAGACCTCAATTGAGCATCAGAGAAGGTTGAATCTAGTCATGAAAGAGGTAGTGAAGAAAGAAGTTCTTAAATGGCTAAATGAAGCCTTTATATATGCCATATTAGACAGCCCTTGGGTGAGTCTAGTCCATGTAGTACTAAAGAAGGAAAGAATGAAAGTAATCATAAATGAAAAGAATGAGCTTATTCCTATAAGGGTGCCATGGCTGGATGGAGATGCACGTGATTACAAGAATTTGAACTCTTGCACGAAGGATCACTACTGCACTTTGCCATTTATTGATTAAAATGAATGAGGAGTAGCGGGACATCCATACTATTGTTTTTACGGATGGTTATTAGTTTACAACCATACAAAGAAGCGTAACACCTGGGATCAAGAGGCCACGTATACATGTCCTAACAGAGCCTATGCTTTAGGAGGATGCCATGGTACGTGCAATGCACTGCTACCTTCAAGATGTATGATGTTCATCTTCTACTCGGATTTAGTGAACTAGAGGTAATGGAAATTTTGGATGGATTTCGTATGGGTCGACTTTGAGGATTGTTTGAAATTTGGAAGCTTGTGCTTGGTGAGATAGAACCTAGTAAGGCGGGAGAAGTATTTATGTTGACAGAAGGCATAGTTTTGGGGCATAAAATTTCTGCAGTAGGCTTGGAAGTTGACGAAGCCAAGATCTCTTTGATCAAAACTGCGATTCACGACTACGTTGAAAATCAGGAGTTTTGCTTCTGGCATGCGGATCTTCTGAGGAAGGTTCGTCAAATTCTTAAAAATTACAAGACCATTGTGCAGACTGTTGGAGAAGGATGCAAAGTTTGAATTTGATGAAGTATATAGTTCTATATTTGAGAAGATCAAAGCTAAATTGTTCATAGCTCCCATCATGGATACACTAGATTGGAACAAAGAATTTGAAATTATGTGGTGCTGAAGTGACTATGTGATAGAGCTATTTTAGAGATAGAAAGAAAATTTTAGAGCCATCTATTGTGTCAACAATACTTTCAATGAAACTCAAGAAAGTTACTCAAAAACTAAGAAAGAAATGCTAGCAATGGTCTTTAGCGGCCCGAAGTTTAAGGCCGTACATATTGGGATCCATGTGTCATCATACACGTGATCATGCAGCGATCTAAGTATTTAGTGGCAGAAAGATTTTCTAAAATCAAGACTGGTCAGATGGGTGCTATTACTGTAAGAATTTGACTTAGAGATCAAAGACAAAAAGGGCAGTAACAATGTGATAGTTGATCACTTATCTAGAATAGAGAAGCTTACTGAAGAGGAAGGAGGTATTGAAATTGAAGAAAAATTCCCTAATGAGCAACTTTTTCAGGTAACAATTCAAGTGCCTTGGTATGCTGACATACTGAATTACCTAACATGTGCTATTATGCCACCACAATGGAATTATCAACAGAAGAGGAAGTTGAGGACAGATGCTAGGTTTTACATATGGCATGACCCATTGCTATTCAGAAGGGGGGAAGATCAGATCATCAAAAGATGTGTACCAGAAGCTGAGTAGGGTGAAATTTTAGATAAATGTCATGCATCACCATATGGAGGACACTTTGCAGGAGATAAAATAACCTAGAAAATTCTCCAATAAGGTTTTTATTGGCTAACTCTATTCAAAGATTGTTCTGAATAGGTGAAGCATTATGACAGATGTTAGAGAATGGGTAACACAAATAGAAGAAATGAGATGCCTTTGCAAGGAATATTGGTTGTGCATATTTTTTATGTGTGGGGGATAGACTTCATGGGACCTTTCCAACCGTCATTTGGAAATCTATACATTCTTATAGCCATCATGTATCTAAGTAGTACTGGGCTACAGCTGTCTTAAGAAATGATGCTAAATAATGTTAGGGATTTATTCAAAGAAACATATTGAGTAGATATGGAGCCCTAAGGACAATCATTAGTAATGAGGGAAGCCATTTTGCAATTTGAGTAGATATGGAGTTCGACATGCTATGGGATTGGCTTATCACCCTCAGTCAAATGGGCAAGCCGAGATATCCAATTGGGAGATCAAGAACATATTGGAGAAAACAAAGGAACAAACAAAAGACCGGTCAGCTAGATGAAGCATTGTAATAAGGATCAAGTTATAATACTCCTATTGGAATGTCCCCATACATGATTGTATTTTGGAAAGCCTTGTCATCTCCCTCTTGAGCTTGAATATAAGGCTATGTGGGCAATAAAGAAGCTTAACTTTGATTTCCAAACTGCTAAGGAGAAGAGATTACTCTAGATGAATGAACTGGAAGAACTGAGAAATGAAGCTTATGATAATGCTAAGATCTACAAGGAGAAGACTAAGAAATGGCATGATAAGAGAATTCTAAGAAGAGAGTTCAAAGTAGGAGAGCTAGTCTTACTATACAATTCAAGGCTCAGACTCTTCCTAAGGAAGCTCAAGTCAAGGTGGAGCGATCCTTACATAGTAATTGCAGTTACAACTTTTGGAGCAATTACACTGAGAGCAGATTTAGGGAATGAATTCAAAGTGAATGGGGAAAGACTAAAACATTATCATGGAGGAATTCTTAATGAAGAACGACCTTAGAGAGAAGTGTTGAAGAAATTCTGAAAAAGAGCATACTATAGCAAACCAGAACTATGGATATTTAAACCGAGTAGCCACTCTAGAGGCAACCCGATTTTGCTATTGGTTTAATGCATCAGATATTCTTCTAAGATAGTGAAGTGCTTGTCAAAGAACGATAAATTCAAATCTTGCTACAATGAAATCTCAAGAGGATTTTCCAATTGCTTTCATAAATTTATTTACTATTTTCCTTTCAAGTCTAGTTTTTTTTTTTTTTTGTGTTTGAATTTTGTTTGATTGATTGAAGTTCTTTGATTTTTCTTAGTTTAATTTAGTTAGATTTAATCAGTTAAATAACTATGAATTTATGAGATAAAAATAAGTGTTTAATTGATATATCTGTGGATGATTTGCTGAAAATTTATCGAATTGAGTATGCTTGAATGAATAAAATTATGCAAAATAAGCAAGAATCAGGAAGAGGAAAATTCATCTCAATGTCGCGACAATCTACTTCAATGCTGCAACATTTAGTCTAAATTTTTCCAATGCCTGACACCAGATCGAGTTGCAACATCGATTTTACAATGTCACGACATTCTCCTTAGAGTCACGACATCGATTCTACAATGTTGCGACATTCTTTGCAGAGTCATGACTCCAACAGTGACATTATATCAAAGTTGCGACATCAAAATTTAGAGTCGTGACATCAAACTGGAGTGGCAACATTGCAACCCTAATATCACGACATTGCAACCCTAATGTCGCGACATTGCAACCCTAATGTCGCGACATTGAGTTAAATCACTTAAAATTTTAATCAATGTCATGACATTGACACTCAAAGTCGTGACATTGCATCCACAATGTAGTGAAATTTCTTCAAAGTCATGACATTGCACTTAGGCAACCTCCTTATTTAGGAGAACACTTACCGAAAAATTTCAAATCCAAACCAAATTCTTCAACCTTTTGAGCCTTAACTCCTTTCCTACCCCCATTTAGGAAACTCAAGAAATGTCTAGCCCTAACTCCCGTACCTTGAATGAGTTGATTGAGAATATTGTGGAGGATGTGTTAAGAGAGAGAGCTGAACAATTAGAGAACCAAGAAACTGTTCTTGCGGGGGAAGTAAGAGAGGAAACAAAGGAAATAGAAGAGGAATAAGGAGAAGCGAGAGTCTTCTTCACCAACAAAGGGGCGAAGTCTTTTAAGAAGAGTCTCACAAGAAAGGATTCGTCAAAGAAAGAGGGTTCAAGGAACTAGTTCCGCCCTTCAAGGAGGAAGCGCCAGAAAGAAGGGGGGTGTGGTCAAGCACATTTTGAGCCTGCAAGATGTCTGAGCGGTCTTATACAACCTCAAGAAACCTAACTTAAGCAGGCCGCTGAAGATGGGTGCCTGAGAAAGGGTCATTTCCAACCGTCTGGGACCGAGAGAATGAGGAAATTGCACAGAGTACGAGAAGCTCTAAAAGAACCCCCCAACTTCGAGGAAATTGCAAAAGAACTCATGGGTTGCTAAGGGGAATGGTAGAGGACAAGGACCATATCAAATGCATTCATCAACAAAGGGGATCTAATAGAAACTGTGCGTATGGTTCTGACGGTGAATTCGGGATGAAGCCTTATTAAGCATCTCACTATGAACAGATCGTGCAAGACTTCGTGATGCGCTGGTCAAGGTTACGAGGAAAGTCAGAATTATTAAAAATTCCATCTTGGACTATGTAAAAGGGAAATTCTTAGGAAATATCCCTTATCCCTCTTTGATCACACTTTTATGCATCAAGGGGGGTGTGAAGTTCAATGAAGAAGAGGGAGAGAAGTGCCCCAATGCCTCACCCCTCACTCTTGCTGGAGTCCTCAAAGCTCTAGTGGAGAGTGAAGAGGGAGAGAGAAGAGAGAAGACAAAGAAAAGAAAGAGGGTCGAAAGAAAAGAGCCCAAGGATCAGGCCCCTGCAGTTTTGTCTGAAGAAGGAGCCAACAATGAAGAGAGAAGGGGGAAGGGGGGGGGGGGTGGTTATGAAGCATATTTGAGTAAACAAGGCTCACCCCTATTGGCGTGCACTGCGGGCACCCTGGCCAAACTAGAGTCAAGAGGCAGGAAACATAGAGAGCTGTAATTGAAGAAAGCAGCACCTCTGAGCTATTAGTCCTACTAAAAGATATGAAGAAAGAAATGAGAGAGATAGAGAGATGAGTAGATGAGAGAAGAACTGAGGTGGAGAGACAACCAATCTTGGAAGTGATCAACAAAGAAGAGAGAACACCTTAGCATCCCTCTGTGCGTGCATAATGTAAGGAACGGAGAGCTGAGCCGGGGCTAACAAAGATAGAATTTTGAGGGCTGAACTCAAGGAGAGGGGGAGAGTTTTTATCAATGAGCAGTTGAAAAGGGACTAGGACCTACTACAGATACTAGAGGTGAGGGAGAAAGAGATGGAGTAGAACATGTTATAAAAGGCTGATGCCTTAGGGTACTTATACAAAGAGCATCAAAAGGAAATTAGGACCACAATTTAGAGAAGGGATGAGGAGATGGAAGCCTCCCTACTATAGGGAGAAGCTGTGGACTGAGAGCCTAGACATGTTCAACTCAAACATGATAAATATGTACAATGCCTAGGGTGAGTTTGAGGGTGCACTTAATTCTATTTGGGGAAGGTAGAATGAGCTAATAAGGTCTAATGCCAGGATGTTGAATAGATGAAAAACCAGCTCTTAATTGATAAAACAACTGAAAAACCCCAGGCTTCCATCTCCGACTTCACTCCATCTCAAGTTGGTTATAAATATGAACCAGTAAACCTCAAACCTTCCAAATGTATCCCTCTCTCTCTCTTTGTAATTCAGTTCCTTGTAATTGAAGTATAAATGAAAACCAGTTTCTAAAATTTGTGTACCATTGTGTCTATCTTCTTTTCTTTTCTTTCTTTCTTTCTTGAGCAATTTTTATTTTTATTTTTCAATGTGTGAAGCATACTAAATTTAGAACTTGTTAACTCGTCATTAGCCAATTCGCATTCAATCAGATCAATGTATTGAATTGCTAAGCTAAAATGATAAAAAGGCTGAAATATTATTGTTTGAGCTGTTTAAAGAGAAAAATTGAGAACCTGAAAATGAGGAAAATTGAATTTTTGGAATTTGTGTAAATTGTGTCTTGTGTTGAATATTTTTTCATATTTGTACAATTTCTAAATGATGCAAGCTGTGAGTTTGTATGTTTAGTTGAATTGAGATGGTGATTATTGAATTTCTTATTCTCTGATGATTGGGTAGAAATGAGCTTTTGAGTTGTATAATAACACAATACTCTATTTTTTGAACCAAACCAGAAAATCTATAGATCAAATTGGGCAGAGTAGATGGAACAGAATTGAAAGTTGTGATGTCAGTAATAAATAAGTTGAAATTTTAGATTCTAAAAGACTGAAATTGGTGATAATGTTAATGAGGCTGATAATTCTAGTTTGCTTGAACAATACAGTTCTAATGACCGAAAATTGGCACATTGGTCATAAGTACCTTGAAAACTAATTATGCTTTAGGCCTGAACACCTGCGGGATTCATTATAAGTTTAGCTCAGCGTCCTAGAACTTGTCAGAATATTATTCATGCGAAACTCAGGCATCACAAACTAAGAGAAATGATTTAGGCCACCATTGGATAGTTTGAGCCTTTCATAGCCTACCATGTGATATGCTTATATGCATATACCCTAGTACATTATTTGAGCCTAAATTCAATTTCATCATCAAAGTCACATGAAAGAACCTTAACTATCCCTGAGATTATGATATTTTAGTAAAAAACCTTATGTTTGCCTAAAATTGCAAAATAAGTGCAAAAAAAGTTATCAAGAGGACAAGTTTGGGGGAGTACATGATTAGTGCCCAAATAGTGCTATTTTGAGCCCTATTCGAGATAGGTTTTGAGTGCTTTTTGCGCACTAATCGTATCAATTAAGTCAATTGAGGTGTCTGTGTCTACGAGTATCACTTATGCCGTTTCGAGGTTATTTTTTGTTTATTTTGCGTGTTTTTGCATACCTTGGAGTTCAATATCGAGAGATATGTGCTGGAACCATGAAGATTGAACTCATTTATCGCCCATCAAACATATCAAAATTCAATGAAGGAATGATGGCAAGGTGATGAAAAAGGATGCAAAGTGAGGTGCAAGAAAGAGCAAATAAGAACAAAGTAACCCAGAAATTTCTATGATTGCGAAAATTCCTCGTTGATTGCGAAAATTTAGCTAAATTTTCTTAACTAAGAATTAGAAATTTCACAAAGAAGCTAAATTTCGCTATGTAGCTAAAATCACTGCGGCCTAGCTTAAATCTCCCATTTTCGCTATCTCTCGAAAAATTCGCAGTTACGGCTCTCATAGTTAGCAACATCGCAGCGAAATTTTGTGATTTCGCTGTCTAGTACTCATTAGGCTAGCTAAATTAAAGAAGTTAGCGCTAGCCTAGCTGAATTTCTTAGTTAGCGTAAATTTCGCTACCTAGCGAAATCCTTCCTGCATAGCGAAATCCCCTGCCCTATTGATTTTGTGTAATTAATGCCAAACGGCCCCGTTTTGGTTTATTACCTCCTTGTCCCCGTTTTCATAAAACTTGATTGACCTCAGACCAAAACACATGTACAAATTTAGTTGCACAATTACCAAAGGACTATTATCGATCAGAACTGATAACTATTATAAAAACTTGTTGAGACCAAAAGTCTCCTAGAGTTAATCATTTTCAATTTTGTTTCGCCCGATATATCAGTAAGTGCATGTGTCGACAAGTAATAAAATGGATATAGTGTCTCGTGAGTATCGATCCCACGTAGATCTCAAGAATTTTAAATCAATCCACCGACCACTCAAGCTCCACTATTTGGACCATGTGATATTAGGTCTAGCTTAAGAAGCCGGAAATTATATCAAGACGAGTAAAATAAACAACAATAAAATAAACTGGAATATAAAGAATAAAGAATAAAGAATAGTTAAGAAAATAAATGGACACTGAATAATTATCTTTCAGAGGACACATCAAGTATACTACTATAGTGAAGTACCAATTCCTGTAGTTAATACTGATAAAACTTCTTGAATATTTCAGTTTTAAAATCAGCCCAAGGTGTTAATAGCACACTGATCTCCATACTCCATTATTTCATTATCTAATTTTCCCGATTCTCAAGACAGAAATTAAATAACTACTTTTAAAAGGGATTTCCTTTAACTGCATTTTCTTTGCAATACTTCATGTTCCATTTTATGGACTGTAAACCTTAGCTCCTAAGTTATCTGGCCAAGCAAGGATATACAACTTCCAGATGCCTTCCCTCAAAATTAGAATGAAGATCACCCTCTCCTCGATTAACATCTCGCTAACACCTGGATCGTCTCATTATTCGACCAGGTGAACTCTCTCGCTTGTTTAAATTGATAACTCATTCAACTCTTCTTGATTTCAAGTGAGAAGAGATTTATCGAAGTAAACTTGTAAAGCTCATTAGATCTCAAATAAGGTGTTAATATACCTTCAGAACAGTTCATAACTCCTAGGGAATGCCTTCGCCTGTAGGGCCTTCTGAAATCGAGTAATGAGACAAATCTTATAACGGGTATAAGAAACCGATATTCATATCAAAAACAGTAAACCCAACACCGTAAGTAAATTCAGAACCGAAATTCAAAAGTCACTGAAACGACTACAAGAAAGATAATTTATGACTATAAGATCTTCACTTAATGGAAGTCGGATTCCTCACCATCGAATTACACGCTACAAGAGATTCCTCCGATCATATAAGAATAATTGCAATTCAATCAAGAGTTGAATTCCGTAAATTTGTCTCGAACTTCAAACATTCCGTGTAGTAATTTGAAAAGAATAGAATTCTGCATTCAGCTTCTGCTCAAATCGACAACACCCAGATCCAGAAAATAAAACTAAAAATAAAACGATAAATCTAATATAATCTCTAACTATCAACATTGAAGAAAAGAAAAGAAAGAAAAGAAAAGAAAACTAAAAGGAAAATAAAGAAAATCGAGCCTCTGCCTACCCAGACTCCGTCCCGTGTCACCGCCTAAGCCGCGCTCCTCTTCTCTCCGGGTAGTCACAGATGATAGGAGTTTCCTCTCATTGGGCCCTAATCCCAACGCGTGATTCGCCAGGGATTTCAAGTGGATCGCCCAAGTTGTTGTCAAGTCGCGACCTCAAATCCCTTTGTCGCGACATCATCCACATGTCACGAAGATTACCTCCCACGCCGGCTATCAACTTAATTAATCGCAATTTCAACCGGATATCTTCGACATACGCGAATTCTGCCTTCATCGTCGACATCACGCTTGGCGCAAATTCTCTTCAACTGACCGTCATGATGTCGCGCCGAATTTAAATCTCACGCCGCGACATCAACTTATGTTTTGAGGCTTCAATCGTTGCTTTGGTCGCGAATTTCAGTCTCTGTCGTGACATCACGCGGAACTTGCTGCTTCCACCGATCGCTCTTCTTGCGTTGGGCGACAACAATCTCTTGTCGCGACATCGCCTTATGGCTCGCGCTTCACCGATGGTTCTCGTTGTCGCGACATCAACCTTGTCGCGACATCAATTTTTGCCCTCGCAGGTTTCAATCGGTCGCATCGATGTCGCGACTTACCGCCGCGACAATAACTCGAAGTACCTCAGCCTTCATCTCACCAAGCTCGCTATAGCTTTTAAGGTGTTCCTCTTGTCGCGACTCCATCCCAAGTCGCGACATCATTCCCGCCTTCTTCGTCAATCCTCACCGCTTATCCGATTCCCGCCATTTACCACTTGCTTATTTCCTTCACTTTTCCCGATAGTCAGACCTTCTCTCTTTAGCCGATCTCGGCTGCGGATTTCTTTTCAGACGCCGATGTCGCGATCGCCGCTTAATCTATCGTCGATGTCACGGCGTCATCTAGATGTCGCGACATGAAGTCTTCTTCTTCTTCATTTCGTTGCTTCACTGGTTTATTTAACCTCACAAGCCTTGTTCTTCAAGTAGTTTCGTTCGACCGGAGTTTTACCACGCAACCTGATATGCATTTGATTGTCGCTACTTCACGATACCAGTTCCTTCATCTTTGTGCGCCCTTTTCTCAGCCGCAACTTGCTTCAAATTAATTATCTCATTAATGCTCATCCACCTTCGCTTCTTTTTCGCAAAATTCTTCTTTTCTTGAATTCCCGCCATTTAACAAGCTTTGGTAAGTTATTCATAATTCTCAAGTAACTTAATTATTCCTTTTTTACATTAAAATCAAAATTAAAATGGACTAAAATAGATGACTTTTAAGCTCATCAAACTCCCAAACTTAAAATTTTGCTTGTCCTCAAGCAAATAAAAAGAAAGAATTGTTTGTCCTCAAACAAATAGGACATTTTTCTGTTCTGTTTTTGAAAAGAGGAAGTCAATTTAATTGGAAATACAAGGATTGCATTGTTTTCGCACATCTTTAACTCTTCAAGTCCATTTCAAGGTCAGGTTTATACCTTTATGGTATACAAAACTAAACCGTTGAAATTGTTTTACAAACCACATGATCATTGGATCCCCGTTGAAAATAAATTGTTTTCCTTTCTCATCTTCATAATTATTCACTTAACTCCCTGTGTCTTTACGCTTTTTTACTCGTTTATCATTTTCCAAATTCGCAAGTAAGCTTGTTGTCTGCTATTGATCTCACTAATGTAGGTAATTCCATCCTTCAAGATCAATCAGGTCTTTTGGGCTTGTAATGTTAGGGTCAGCAAGGGTGTGGATAGAAAGGAACTTTTTGGTTTAGATTACCCCTAACTTTTTCTCTTCTCACTAATGCTTCTTTTCCTTGTAGTTTCCTTTAATAAACTCCCCAAACTTCATTTTTGGGACATCTCCTTGATTTCTTCCACAAGAACTGTATGCTCCCTTTTTCATTTGTAATTAAACTTGGGAATTTTCTTTGTTTGTCACCATCTGTGGATAGTGCAATGTTTTACCTTCTGTGCTTTCTAACACCCTTAGCGAACTTTGGGTTAGTAACTCCCATACTAGATGGCATTAGGGTACTAGGTGTTGAAACACCCCTAAGAACTTAATAGTTCAAGAGAATTAGGCCACAAGGTAAAACTTATCCCCTTTTTATCAGATTTCGTTTGACCCTTTTCTTTCATTCCCTTTTGTCTTTCCTTGAGTTCTCAAAACAACCTCCCCAAACTTGATTTCTTCCTCTTTCGCCTGGGTAATCACGTGTTCTTACCGGAAGATTGACTGCCTATGAAGGTTCGGGGTTTAAATTGGCTGATTTTTAGAAATAAGGCTTTGATCGCTCAATTTCTAAAACTAAGGTATATGCTTTTAAGTATATAAATGGTGGATGGCTCAATGTCTCAAACTTTCCAAGAATGGCCTGCATCATTTCTCACACCAGACACCTAGGATTTACCCTCAATCAATAATCTAACAAGTTTTAGAATCAAGAAGCCATCAAGTATAACCATTAGGAGTTCCTTGATTAATTTTTGTTGATGAGAAGTTAAATCTTTAGTATCCACAGGTTCCTTGACTCATTGTTCATACCACAATCTCAAAAATATGTTTTGTTTCTTCACTCTCATTACTTACTCTATTCGGACTCAACAGCTTAGACTTAAGCTACTTTTGTAATTTTGTGTTTAATCAAATCAGACTACTTGGCCCTTATTCTACATTTCCCGCTTTATTTAATTTAATCGTTTCATTCAACGCACTCATGACATCTCAGCAATTTTTATTCTGGAACTAATTCCTACTTTTATTTTCCGAATATGCATCACAAAGCAAATACAACATCGAACAAATAAATTCGAATATAATAATAACAATTCAATTCAAATTTCTTATTTTATATTCGATTCAATTGCAAATGTTTGGTACAATTCAGTGGATAAGGAGGATAAAGAATTCAGTTTGGGAAGAAGTCTATCTTTTCTTTTTTGGAAGAGGCAAAGAAAGATAATAGGGGGATCCGTGTCTAAGGTATTCAAATGAGTCGGGAATGGAGGAAATTTCATTTCCTTCTTCCATTCTCTTCTTAGTTTCCTTCTCAACTTGATCTTCAATGAAGACTTACTGAGAGATCAACCTTTTGTTCAAGTCATCCTACCTCTTCCCTAAGCCATTCATTGTATTCTATTTCAAGATGACTCTGTACCTCGAGATATAGCTTAATCATCCAAATTTTCTGAATCATTCTTCTACTCAGAGGATTCAACATCCTTTTTGCTTCTTGTCTCTATCATCCAGCTTTTGTTTTCAAAATCCTTCCTCAGAGACTTAGAGTAGGAACTTGAAGCCCTTGGATTTACAGTTCCTCAAATTTGGCTTCGTCAGATCTCTTTCTTTATCATTGTTGTGAGTCGGAGAATCACGCCAAAACTAATTGTTATAAAAAGCTTCATGACTTAGTTCGAAGTTTCTCTGTAATGTGATTGTGATCTCTTTCCTTCATTTCTTTCTTAAACTCTTCCCTTGCTGCTTCAAAATTTTCCATCTGTCTCTCTTCTCTGCTCAAATCTCTTCTCCCCACCGCCGGTCTCTCTTCTTTCAGTAGCCCATCTCATGCTCCTTTTCCTTCCTCGTTTACTCTTCCCCACTCACGGGTTCTTCTTTTCAATTCTTTTTCATAAATGCCTTCTCCTCGACCTCGTCAGAGGTTCTACTCCTTCTCTCTTTCATCCATTCTCTTGTGCATGGCATTGAGCCTCCAGCACGAACTCGTTTTCAGGCTCCCCTGAGCTTCCCATGCGGAAATTTCGTTCAGCATTGTGAGGAGAACTGCTAAGGGAATGGAGAAGTCTATCACGCTCTTCATCCCGGCTTTTCATTGTCTCGCAAAATGAAATCATTGTTGTCAGGTGAGTTTTCTGGGTGCTCCGCTCCTCACCGAAGAACCTCCGAGTCCCTTTCAGTCTTTTCACCAAGGGCTTTCCATCTTTTCTCTACCAGCACCCCCTTTCTTCCGGTTTCGTCCTTTGCTAACTCCTCAAAAGGAGATGTGAAGTTCGGGGTACTTTTTTCGATTCCCATACCCTTTCAATTCCTGTAAATTCCTTCAAACATAGAACAATGATTGTTGTCGGGTGATAATAAACCTCTTTTATTCCCTTCATGATACCTCATGATAGAATTTTCACGACAACTCCTACATCGATCTCAGATCCTTGTGATGGCATAAAGAACACAAATGCCTTCTTGCTCTCTCACCTGCACACGTGTTTTGTCGGGAACCAAAACAGGCCGTGAAGTGGGGAACCACCCGCTCCCGCGAGGCTTCCCTGCTCAATGTTCTCGCCTTTCTTCCTCGGGTTTAGCCGCACCTACCATTAGTGAGCTCTTGGCAATCTTCCAAAATCAACCGCTCTTCCAAAAGCCAATTGAACCATGTTTGTGCATCACATGCCATGTGCCCCGCTGATGGCCTTAGCTTCATATGAAACCCGCACTTCTCTAACAAAACCGCTTCCATCCTTCCTTCCTACCAAATTTGAATAAACTCTCTACACAGATACCCCGATTTTTGGAAACAGACTCTCCCACCTCTCTCTCGCTTCTATCATCTCCTTGAAAGTAACAAGATTTTCGAATCTCTCTGACAAACCCTTGTTAGCATAATATTTTTCCACTAGGAGTACGCTTTCATTCGACATACGAAATCTTCACTTCTTCTTCTTCTCACCTTTCCTTCTTTTCTCGCTCTTTCTTTGAGTTTGGCCTGGAGCTTCGGTGTTTCATGGCACCTCTCCTGATTGTTCTTCCTGACGAATCTCGTCTAAGTGTTCTTCGACGGTTTTTCCCGGGGTTGTCTATGTTCCCTCATAATCTCGCCTAGGTTAGACTAGCGTGAATTTCAGCCATTGAAATCTTAAAGAGAAGCTTTTCAAAGGTTTGGAAAGTTAGTTTTCGTGGTTTGAGATTCAAGGAGGAAGAAGGTGAATAGCTATGTGGTTTGAGTGAATGATAAAGTTTCTAACAACAGAATTCAATCACGTTTGTGGGCTAATTATCGCTTCATGCACGTCGCGACCTCATTTCGCCTCTTTATTCGAGATCATTGGAATTTAGGGCTTTTAAAGGAGTTAATGGATTAAAATTGTTTTATGTCACATGCTGGGTTTGTCGCGACATCGTTGGATTTTTAGGAATTGTTTGATTATCACGTTACGAACATCCTTTTATTCCTCGTTTTATTCCCCAAATGTATTTCCTACCTTGTCAGTTGTTTACATCATTTTTTTCATTTTGAACTTAATTCTCTGTCGCACTTCACAAAGGGTGTCGCGACATATAACTTCTTCCTTCAATACCTGGGCTAAACTGCCCTCTTTAAACAAAAAAGTCACGACATCACTGCTTGGTTTGATGATCACTCATGTCACGATATTATAACTTTTCTCACGCGACCCAAGCCCTTAACTCAATGATCTCAAGAACCTTGAATTCTTATTGTTCCTAACCCTTTTACATCTCTTCAGGCATTCCAAGCAAAGATTTAACAATCAATTCAAGTATATCTACGTAATTAAGCTGTGGGAGGTTACTACTCTTTTCTCATGTTGTGACTTCAAGAAGGTCGGGAATTGTTCCTCGTAGTTGCCTTGCCATTCATAAACAAACCTGCGTGTCACGTTAACATTCAAGAAAAAATCTGAATAAAACCAATTATTTCTAAAAATTAAATCTATCCTTATAAAAACAACTGACCTAATTTCTCAAAGAACTAAAGAAAATATTTCAAAACTAAAAATCGAATTAAATCCTATGGGTTGCTCCCATTAGTCAGCTTCAGCTTTTAAGTCCTTAGCCGGACTATCAATGCGGGTACTTTCTCTTCCTGAACCATTGAGTTCTTTCATTTCCTTCCCGTTAGGATAATGCTTAACCTCCGTCCACTGACCTTGAAATTCCTCCCCACACGCTCCCGTTGTCACCGCCCAAATGTAGTACCGACACACCGCATGGCCCACTCCACTGAAACAATTTCGCCTAGGAATTAAAACAAAGAACCTGCTCCCTCGCTTCTGAACTCTTTTCTTCAAAATTCTCCGATCATGCCATTTCTTTGGTCTCACTTTTGTATATTCTAGTATTTATCATAGGCTTATTTTCAATTCTTCCAAATTTCGCATAAATGAGCAATCTTTCTTCCTCGCGTTCCTTAAAATCAAAGTTTAACTTCTCGATGGCCCACATTGCCTTGTATTCCAATTCAAGAGGTAGATGACATGGTTTGCCAAAACAACTCGTATGGGACATTCCAATGGGGTTTTGTATGCAGTCCTCAGAAGCCCAAAGTGCATCATCAAGTTTGGAAAGACGTTAATCTCCCGGGCTGAGCTCACCGTCTTTCAAGTATTCTGATCTCCCGTTGAAATTTCGCTTGTCCATCGTCCTGGGATGATAAGCTAAACTCATTACATGCTTAATCCTATTCTGCCATGAGCTTTGCATATATTTTGTTTCAGAAGTGGGTTCCCCATTACTAATGATACTGGTGTTCCAAATCATTCTCAAAATAATATTCTTTGCAAGAAACTCACAACCGTATTAGCATCATTCCTTGACAAGCCAATGCTTCACCCATTTGAACGTAATCTACCGCTTGCAGCGTGATGTATAAGTTTCCAATAGATGGTGGGAAAGGTCCCATAAAATCTATTCCCATACATCGTAAATTTGTATCACCATAATACCGAGGGCTCTTACTTCGCTGTCGATATTTCCAATCTTTTGGCATCTATCACACACAATTTAACCCACTCAAAGATAATCTCCAAGATATTAGGCCAATAAAAACTCGATCTGAGCATTCAGAGTCACTTTCTCCGTAAAATGTCCCCCATATGATGCATGGTATCTATTTAAAATGTTGCCTTGTCTACTTTCGGCACACATCTTCTTATTATCATGTCAAGACCTCTTTGAATAACAATAGCACTGGTCATCCCAAATATAATACACTCCGCTGTCACTTCAGCTCTTCACAGGAGTCAATCAAGGCATTACTCCACAAGCCAGATAATCTACACATCAAAGATACGCGGAAGTTGGAAGGAAACCTTAAACAATCGCTTATCCGGGAAGTTCTTGTTAACATCACATTTTCCTCCATCGCTTTCTTTTTCTACTCTTGACAAGCGATCGCCTATCACATTGTCACATCCCTTTTATCCTTGATTTTAAATCAAACCTCCCGTAACAAAGAAGACCCACCTTATCAATCTTCGCTTAGCTTCCTTTTTTGACATCATATTTGATTGCCGCATGATCATGTGGAATTACAACACGGGATCCTAAAATGTATCGGGCTTAAATTTTTCACATTAGCAAATACTATGGCTAGCATCTCCTTTCGCCTGTTGGTACCTTTGTGTCGGGTCTTACCAGCATGCATATGGCCCCTCGAATACTTTCTCTTTCTTTGCCCCAACACAATCCCATGGCAAAATCAATCGGCATCACACATTATTTCAAATCCCGATTCCATTCCCCGTGCAACCATTATAGGTGCCCAATACCGATCTGATTTTATTCTTCAAAGCATCCTTACTGAGAAAGTCATGAAATTGAACTGCATATCTTTCGATGTCACGCATGAGTAATTACGGCTATTTTGAAAAGTCTTTAGTGAATCTCTTGTAAAATCGGCATGCCGAGAAGCTTCTTCTCCTTTTTAACGCTGGTAGGTGGTGCGAGAGTTTTGACAATGGATACCTTAGGATTGGTCACTTCTAGTCCCGATGCATGAAATTTTATGCCCGAAACAATACCTTACATCCTTTATAAAGTGGCATTTTTTTAATTCGATTGCTATATTTGTTTGTCTTGGCATCTTTGATCTTGTTCGGATTGTTCAAACATGATGATCAATTTGGATCATACCGATGAAGTCATCCATGAAAATTTCCATCACTTCAGCGATAAAGGAACATAGACATCGTACACCTCACGATGGTGGAGCATTACATAGCCGAAAATGGCATCCATACGAAGAAGCGAAAGGTACCATAGGGGCAAGTGATTGGAGAATCCGACCTTGTCCTGTGTCCCTCGGTTTGATCCTGTGCACAAATACGCCATGATTGTGTTTTACGCTTTCCTTGTCTTTCTCGAGGCTGCCGAAGTGTTTTCTCTAGTCGAATCAATTTGGAATCGGATCGGAGTTTAACTTTCTATGCGTAAAAGTTTTACGAAGCAAAAAACACTCCATTAATAGGATTAAGTCAAAACAACTAATATATTCAATATGGTTCGTTTGTAGGTTAGTGGTCAAAATGAACCCTTCCCTTGAAAAACTATTTATGTTCTTTTTCTTTAAATGTCAATTAGTATTTCCTTAACTCATACGAATATTGATTTATCAAATTCTTTCGATCCGGCCAATGATATAAAAACTTGATGACCTCAGACCAAAACACATGTACAAATTTAGTTGCACAATTACCAAGGACTATTATCTAATCCCCGGAAACTGCACCATAAAACTTGTTGAGACCAAAAGTCTCCTAGAGTTAATCATTTTCAATTTTGGTTTTGGGCACGATATCTTTGCCGAGTGCAATTAGATAAGTAATAAAATGGATATAAGTCAGAGATATCGATCCCATAGAGATCTTAAGAATTTTAAATCAACTAATGCATTACTCAAACTCATTTTCTTTGGACCATAAATTGATATTAGGAATTAACTTGGAAGAATTTGGAAATTATACTAGCACGAGTAAAATAAATGAACAATAAAATAAATTTGGAATATAAAGAATAAAGAATAAAGAATAGTTAAGAAAATAAATGGACGAATAATTATCTTTCGGAGGACACCTCCAGTATACTACTATAGTAGAGTGACCAGATTCTGTAGTTATGCGATAAAACTTCTTGAATATTTCAGGTTTTAAAATTTGTCCAAGGTGTTTAATAGCACAGCTGGATCTCTCCATACTCCACATTTCATTATCTAATTTTCCTGATTCTCTCGAAGACAGGAAATTAAATAACTACTTTTAAAAGGGATTTCCTTAATCTGGGTATTTTTCTTTTGCAATACTTCATACCCGTTTTATGAATTTGTAAACCTTAGCTCCTAAGTTATCGGTCGAGCAAAGGATATACAACTCGGGATGCTCTTCCTCAAAATTAGAATAGATCACCCTCTCCTTGATTAGATCTCGGCTAACACGGGATTGGCCTCATTATTGAATTGGGGTGAACTACCTGCTTGTTTAAATTGATAACTTCATTCAAGGCTCTTTCTTGATTTCAAGTGAGAAGAGATTTACTCCAGTAAACATGCAAAGCTCATTAGATCTCAAATAGCAGGTTAATATACCTTCTAAGAAATTGTTCACTTAACTCCGGGAATGCCTTCTGTGCCTTTCAGAGGGCCTCCTTGAAATCGAGCAATGAGACAAATCTTATAAGCAGGTATAAGAAGCTGATATTCGAATCCAACAGTAAACCGACACAGTAGTCGTGGCCCAGAAACTCAAAGGCTGCTGGAAGCGACTACGGGAAAGATAATTTATGAGCTATAGCATTCACTTAATGGAAGTGGATTCCCTCGGTCTTGAATTACACGCTCGACATTCCTCGATCATAAGAATAAGCGCAATTGGCCCGAAGCTTTGAATTCGAAATTTGTCTGAACTTCAAACATTCGGTAGTAATTTGAAAAGAAGAATAGAATTACGCATTGACACGCTGAATCAGCCAAACACCGGATCGGAAAATGGCTTAAAATAAAACGTTAAATCTGGCATCTGTCTCTAACTATCAGCATTGAAAAGAAAGAAAAAAAAAGAAAAAGAAAACTAAAAGGAAAATAGAAAATGAGCCTTCGGCTACGGACCTACAGTACGTATCCCGCCGCCATTTCGCGTTCCTCTTACGGGTAGCTGCGTATTTATAGGGTTTCTCAGTTGGGCCCTAATCCCAGCGCATTCGGTTGTGGATTTCCCAGTGGGTAGCCCCGAGTTCTTTGTTGATGCGACCTCGAAATCCCTTGTCGCGACATACATCCATGTCGCGACATCGATCTCGCGTCGTGACATCGGCTTAATTAGCTGCGACTTTCAATTTGATGTCGCCCGTTAACCAGACCTCGGTCTCACGTCGCGACATCGACTAAACCTATGATAACTGGTAGTACATTCATGGTGTGCGACCTCAATCTCACGTCGCGACATCGACAATATTTTAAGGCTTCTTGCAGTTTAGCTTCGATTATCGCGACTTAGTCTCTTGTCGTGACATCGGCAAGAACTTACAAGCTTCCATGATTACTCTTGGTGTCGCTACGACAACAATCTCTTATCGCGACATTAGCTTGCTCTTTCTGATCTTCACTTGATGGTTTCCTATTGTAGCGACATCAATCCCTTGTCGCGACAGCCCGATTCATGCCGCGCGAGGTTTCAATTAGCTCGCGATGCCATTGACAGGTCCTGTCGCGACAACGGCGAGTTACCTCGACTTCATCTCACGAGCACATCATAGCGAGGCGATTCTCTTGTCGCGACCTCCGTCCCAGTGCGATTTTTTAAATCATTCTATAATACAGTCAATCCTCAGCTGCTTATCTAGTGATTCATGTCGCGACCAGTTGCTTATTTCCTTCACTTTTCCTGATGTCATGACCTTCTTTCTTTAGCTGATCTTGTCGTGACTTCTTTTTCTTACACATGTGATATCGCATTTGCTTTGCTAATTCATTGTCGATGTCACGACAACGTCCAGATGTCGCGACATGAAGTCTTAACTTCTTCTTCATTTCGGTTGCTTCACACGGAGTTTATTTAACTCTCGGCTGCCTTGTTCTTCAAGTAAGCTTAGTTTAATTTGGAGTTTTCTTCTGCTTTGCAGCTTTGGATATGCATTTTTGGTGTGCCACGACTTCACGACACACGGGTTCCTTCATCTTTGTGTGCGCCTTTTGCGCTCTGTTACTTGACCCGATTATCTCTTCGCAGCTCATCCACCTTAGCTTCTTTTTCTACAAAAATTATTCTTTTCTTGAATTCCACGCCATTTAATAGTTTGGTTAGTTATTCCATAATTCTGCAACTTAATTATTCCTTTTTACATTAAAATCAAACAGAAAAATGGACTAAAAATAGATGACTTTTAAGCTCATCAATAGCGAAATCCCCTGCCATGTTGATTTTGTGTAATTAATGCAAATGACCACGTTTTGTAGTTTAATACCTCACTTGTCCCTGTATTAGCCAATATTTTAGGTTTTCTTGTATTTTCATACATTGGTGACTATATAAACCCCCATCATTTTGTAACCTAAGCAATCTTTTGGCGACTTTTCATTTTATGTAAATATCTCATGACTCGGTTAGGTTTTGATTTTCTCTCTTCTCTCTCCTCTTTCTTTAATTTTCTAGGCTACCAAACACCCTCCTTGAGGATGACAACTCAAGGGATGCTTGGCTAAGTCTCATAACTTTGAGGTTGCTAGGTTTTGAGGCGATTCGCGAGGTTGTCCTCATGTTTAAATGCTACAGTCTCTTGTATTTATGGCTCCCGACTTTCAAATTAGGGTTAAATATCATTTAATGTCATTACTTTGGCCAATACTTACCATGCTTTAAGTCTGATGCATACTTATTGTTAGATGCCTTTGTTATTCTTTCTAGATATTTCTGAACCCTTTGAAATGAGGTTGAGTGCTAGGGTTTAAGGCGAAAGGAAATTTTGTGAATGCATGTTGCTGTGTTGACTCGAATAAGTGTTTCTAGAGTTAGGTTCTAGTTAAACGAGAATCAGGTTATGGCTTGGACTATAGGTTGCTTGCCATGATGCGAGGATAAAACGCGAGGACACTTGTTGCCCTCCCGTGTTGTCAGAAGCTAATTGACTAAACCTTCAAAGTTACCTTTTCACACTTCACTTTCGGTTTTTACAATTAATCGGCATCAAACGAAACTTCCTTTGTTTTGAAGCAGTCAATCCAAATTAAAAGCCTCGCCATTTTCAGCTTATAGATGCAAGTCATTCATAGGATGAAAATCCATCCCAGTGTTCGACCACAGACCCCTTTATCTTTGCGGTAAGCAGCTACGATGCAGAACAGATTTACAAATATTGTTGATTCGCATCACCCTAGGTGGCACGAATCAAATGGCGTGGATTGCGGGGATGGTGCCAAACTTCACGTTTGATAAGTTAGTGTGCTTGTGATGACATCACAGTGAAGGTGACAGCCTTTTTGAATCCAGGTTGTTGTAGCGCGAGTGTTCATCACTTCGCGATGCTTGCACTTTTTGTTTTTACATTCAGTTTTTATTTTAGCTAACAATAACCCTTTTTGCAAGTTTGTTTGTCTTTATTTCTTTGTGTCTCAGTTGTGTAACGGTGTTTATACCAATGGGAAGAGACATCGGTAGACTCACGGAAGAATGGAGTACAGGTTGAACAAAGTTGTGAAATCGATTGCGATAGACCAAAGTGGAGCTACGAGGCAGGTGACGGTAGTGAATCGGCCGGCCTTAGGTCGATGAGGACCATGCCACCCTCCTGAGTTAGTGCTCCTTCACCATCCTTACCCATAGTGAAGATGCTTGCGGTGAGGCCATTGGTACCCCTACTCCCATATCATGGTATGGAAAATGAAAATCCATACACACTTGTAAGGGATTTTGAGGAGGTTTTACCTTTGGGAAGAATTATGATTGACATGGATTTGCTAAAGTGAAAGCATTTTAAGTGACCCCCAAAGGAATGACGAGAATTTGGCTCGGCTCTGCTGAGGCAAGAACCATGAAGCGAGGAGCAGTGTTACGAAGAAGTTCTTCGATTTTCGTGAACCAGCAATTTGAAGAGACGCAAATTTTACCTTTGTCAGAAAGGTGAGAGTTCACGATCTTCAGGAGAGACTGTGGAGACTAACTCGGTGCATGCCCGCTTTCCATGGGTTTGATATTCGTGGATCTTTGATAAACCCTTCCCCATGGTGGTATGTCTCCTGCCGTAAACGGTTATTGGAAACCATGTGGGGAGATTTTTACGAGCAAGCATCCTGATGAAGCCATGGATTTTGACTCTGTGGCTTAAAACTTCTAGGAATGGGATGAACCGAGCCCAGAGAGAATGGAAGAAAATGCTGCCAGTCAACCACACAAAGGTGGGATATTGTCTGGCATGAAATGGAAATGGCTGGATTTCAACCTTAGCTGGAAGGTGGAGGAGCTAGAAAGTAGCGGCTCCATGAAGTCACGAGGCGAGTGAATGAAAATCTGCACAAGCCAATCCATGCACCAATTTGTCCCACACAAGAAGAATAGTATCCTATGGCCCCTTCAGTGAAGGATTTGATGTCAGAATGTGCAAATACCGTAGGACAATATAAGCCACAACAACCTAATGCCCCATATGGTAATACCTACAATTCCAATTGGAGGAATCACCCTAACCTGTCCTGGAAACCCAACCCCCCTGCCTATGTGCCCCCAACTGCCAAACCACAATTTGGTTCCACCTCTCAACCACAACCACCTCCATCCTCATCTCCTGTGGAACAAGCCATTTTAAATTTGAGTAAGGTGGTGGGTAATTTTGTGGAAGAACAAAAAGGGATCAATGCACAATTGGCACAAAGGATTGATACTGTAGAGAGCACACTGAACAAGAGAATAGATGGGCTTGAGAGCAATCTTAATCAGAAAATAGACAACTTGCATTCAATCACAAAGATCAACAAAATTCAAGGTACAGGAGAGAGGAAGGTTCCCTTCCCAAACATTGCCAAATCTAAAAGGAGTCCATGAGGTAGGTTCATCAAGCAATTTGGGAATGGATGAGGTGAAGGCTATAATCACTCTCAGGAGTGGAAAAGAGGTTGATCAGCCCATGCCCAAGCCTGTTGATGAAACCAGGAAAGAAGTAGAAATGGAGCCAGAACACATTTTTCTGAAGGAGGACTCAATGAAGCACCGCATGCCACCTCCATTTCCACAGGCACTTAGAGGCAAGAAGAAGGCATCCCAAGAGCAGCATCCCTAGAAGTCCCAAGTAAAAGTGAACATACCTCTTTGGACATCATTAAACAAGTCCCCCGCTTATGCAAAGTTTTGGCGATCTTGTACAATCAAAAGTGGATCGGGTATTGAGAAAGACATTTTAATTGAACAAGTCTGCCATAATCCAAAGCAAGAACCCGCTTAAATACCGTGATCCGTGATCTCCCACAATTTCGCTAATATTGCGGGACTTGTATAGACAAGTCATTACTTGGATCTAGGAGCCAAGCAGAATCCCACTCGTATTCTCAGGTACAAGGTACTAGGTTTGTGTGAACTTAGTTTCACCAATATCACACTATCATCGGGCCGATGGGGATCAAGTGAAGATGATCCCTAAGGGGATAGTTGAGGATGTCTTAGTGAAAATAGACAAATTCTACTACCCAGTAGATTTTGTAGTGCTCGACACAGAGCCAATAGAGAATGAACCCAATCATGTGCCAATCATCCTGGGAAGACCATTTCTAGCCACAGCCAATGCAATTATCAATTGCCGGAATGGAGTCATGCAACTTACGTTTGGCAACATGACATTGGAACTGAACATATTCCACTTGAACCACAAGCACAAGATGGAAGAAACTGAAAATCAAGTGCCTGGTGAAACATGCTCAGTTGGTCAGAATGTAGGGAATCTAAGTGTCCAGGAATTGCAGGAAATGGCCAACCATGGTGAAGCAAATGTTTTGGTTTTGCCATCGCGCTCCACGCAGCCAATTACTCGCCCAAATTCAATCAAGGAGAACCAAGTCAACAATGGGAAATTCAACACCATGAATCAAACAGTAATCACGGGTTGAGGAGATCGGTCCTCCTTGACCCTCCTTGAGAATTTTGGGATATTGAACTGTTTGGTGTTCTCAAAAACCAAATTGTACCAACAATTTTTGCTTTTATTTTAATTAGTCACTCTAATAATTTCTGAAGGTTTTTAGAAAGTTTCTAATTTAGCGCTTTTCCATTATTAGTAACTTTGTAATTATATTATATTACCTTATATTAACTTCTTTTAATTATGTTTAATACATAATTTTATTGCATAATAATTTTTTTTCTTTCTAATATTATTAATAATTAAATAATCGAAAATTCGATTTTTTGTGATATGTGCTTGGCTCAAATTCGCTATATCAACTTAAATTAGGGTGGAAATGGCTCTTCAATGCTCCAAACCTTATAAAGGGATGGGAGGGCTATTTCAAGATCATTTCATATTCTCCTCCCACTTCGCGAGCTCCCGGTCATTCATCAAGGCCGTCTTGTCAGCTGTCAGAAAGACGCCACTCGGGTCAAGGCGCCACTGGCCACTAATTGTACCATCCACAGGCGAGCCCTCGAGTCATCGCCACTTTTACCACCGCCATTGCTCATCGCACCTCACTCAAGCATCGTCGAGCACCGCACACAACCACTGCGAGCTACATCGCCCCATCGCACGCGCACCCCGTGCCCCGGGTCAAGACGCCAACAGCCGCTGCCCACACTCCGCGCGCATCCAGTGCCCTGGTCCCCTGCCAGCGAGCCCTGGTTTGTCTGTGTCATACTGCAGTGTGACTCAATCGTCAACAAAGGAGCCCATCGCCCTGCGCTGCTCCTCGTTACATTTCGCCACTTTGCCCCCGCCTCGTTCTTTCCACTACGCTTTATGGTTCGCACAAGAGGTGGGTCCCGCCTCTGGCCTCGGGCCGATCTCAAAGACCTGCAGCGAGAGGATGTGCCCTGGGCCCGTGCCCCGGTCCTGCACTCGCACCAGCCTCCACCCCCGAGGCGCCCCCGAGGAGCCTGTGGGTCTCGTGGAGGCACCAGACGCGCACAGACCCCGCGGCCCTTCACTAAGGCCACACAAGTATCCAGAGGGCCCGCCTCCGCGGGCTCCGCACTCAAGCCCGGTGAGTCATCCTCATCCGCATCTCACCGCCTCCGTACCACATCGCCAGCCGAGGCGACCTCTTCGCCTCAAGCATCACCAGCCTCCAAGATCGAGGTCATATTCACTGGGCACTTATTCCGGGAACGTCGCGCTTCATTCGAGAGACTTCCATGGGGAGTCATATTACGACGTCCCGGCACTGTTGGCGGATCCCAGATTCAGGGACTCGATGCGACTGATCGAGCACTACTCCCTGCTGCCATTTATGAGGCCGAGGCAGTATTATTACCCCCGGGTGGTTCTGCAGTTCTACCATTCGATGACATCCCGGGGAGCGCCTAGTCCGAGTCTCTGGCTCACTATCGACGATCAGCTCGGGAGTGCTTAGAGTGGACATATCAGAAGTCACATGTAGCCCTCGGCAGCAGATACCGCAGCCCAATTCAGAGGGTTATCGAGACTAGTCTCACCCGACACACCGGGAGATGGTCCGCAGTCTTGCTCGAGACACCACCGCCGACCCAGGCATTCCGAGGCGCCCCGCCCTCGATGCTCTTGGTCGATCACCGTCAGACCACCTCTTCACGCAAAGACTACGCACAACGAGGGGGCCATCCTCGATGCTCTCGCACTGACAGAGGATTCCGTTCAGCCCTCCGAGCCGTGATGACCTCCCTATTACACTTCGAGGATAAGGTCCATCGTAAGGGCCTGGCTCGAGCTGAGAGTCTTCCACTGATGATGCCGAGACTATTATGCCAGGTCCTGGAGCACTTGGGCTTTCCAGAGGAGCCCCGGATTGAGCGGAGATTTAGATGCCCTCAGGTCCTGTCGATGGAGCGAGCGATGGTCATGCCCATATCTTTTATCCTCCAGCAGCAGGACCAGGAGTGAGGTCCCAGACCAGAGGCAAGAGGACTGACAGACGTATAGTCACGCCCCGAGCCCGAGATGGAGAGGAGTTCACCGCGATCGCTCTCTCCATCTCCTACTCATCACTTCCAGTCGTAGTCTCCGCCGATACTCCCGGCCCATCATTTACATCACAGCATTCCGTGAAAGCACATACACGCGCCTCGAGAGCTAGCCGCTGTTATGGATGCTCTATGTTCTTTGGCCACTACCTCAAGCAGCACAGGACCAGAGGCTGGCTCGAGCTGAGGCCACTCTAGGTCATCGCCACTCCATGCCGTAAGGCATCATGACACAGCCTGGGGTATTCCACGAAAGTTCCCGACTGCAGAGTCGAGCCCACCGCAAAGAGCAAATTTTCTTTGGATATTTTGGCAGCAGCAGCAGTAGCTACAGACCCACCACCACCACAGGAGTGAGGTGGTTTGATTTCAGCGATTTTGTATAGCTATCACTATCAACTTACTAATTTCAGGTAGATTTATGTGATAAATTATAAGTAGTGATATTTTGCATGTTTAGCTGATATGTATGTAATAGCTCATTTTGGCTATATCAAAGCTATACAAAGATATATATATATATATATATATATATATATATATATATATATATATATATATATATATATATATATATATTTAGTTTTCTTACACTTTGCATATCACTTTTTGTGCCTCCACCTTATGTGTGTAATCGTTTTTTGTCTTCACCGAACAATTGAATTGTTTTAATTTGACAATTGAATTGCCTTAATTGAAAAATTGGAAACCTTGCATGTTACCTTAATACTAGAACAATTCCATGTTTGAAGAAATTCTTTTGGTCGTTAGTTCCATCATGCTCAACTCAACATTCCCTAGCGATCTGCCACATCGCACATCGACAGGCCAATAAGTCACAAATTATTCGCTCCATTCACTTTGCATACCGCCTTAGGTATGTCGGGCAACTCCATGATAGGCTCAGGCACTATATGAAGACCAATGTAGTCTTCCAAAAGGAAAAGAAAAGAAAAAGCAAAAATAAAAAGAAGTTAAGAAAAAGAAAATAAAGTCATGACACTTCATTTGAAACCCGAGCACGTCCGAGGGTATACGGGCGAAGCTAAGTCCGATGTTCCAAACCTTAATTGGTCGGGAGTCACCTACTTAGTGTTCGCTATTAATTCGTACGGGTAGAGTTAGGCATTTTGTAGAAGCACTTCGGGGTCATCTGAGTCCGGTGAAGCCTCGTAGAGTTTGTGGTTAAGTGGATCTCGGCCGACGCCTCTAAACCTTAATCGTCAGAGTCATCATAATCTGCCATACCTGACTTTGGTGAAATCGTAGTTTACATCGCACCCTACAATTTAGTCAAGTAAAGAAATAAGGTGTAGTTAATCCTATTTAGGTTGTTCAACAAATATGTCATGCCAGAGCTAGTCAGGGGAGGAAATAATTTCAGATTTTATCGCCCAACTGTTACATTTAGAATCATTAGAATTTGGTGGAAATTCAAATTGAGAACCATGGATCCGATGTTGACCTAAAACTTTTTCTTATATGGTTTATGTTCTCTCATGCCGGTTTTCAAACTTGGTATCAATTCTTCATTTTAAAGGTAATGCTTATTTGTATATACACCTTTTTGAACCATAAATTTTTGAGAAAATCACTGCATGCATGCCTTTATTATTTTTCATTGCTAAGGACTAGCAACGTGCTCATTGGGGTGTGATTAAGGCCCAAATAAGGCTATTTCAGCCCTATTCGAGATAGGTTTCGAGTGCTTTTGCGCACTAATCGTATCAATTAAGCCAATTGAGGTGTTCAGTCTACTTAGTATCACTATGTTTCGAGGTTATTTTTTGTTTATTTTGTTTCAGATACCTTAGAGTTCAATATCGAGATATGCGAACCATGAAGATTGAACTCATTTATCACTTCATCAAACATATCAAAATTCAGTTTGAAGGAATGATGGCAAGGTGATGAAAAAGGATGCAAAGTGGGAGGTGCAAGCAGTGCAGATAGTTGAAGAACAAAGAACCCAGTGAAATTATGATTGCGAATGGGATTGGCAAATTTCAAGAATATAGCTTAAAATTTCGTGTCCTAGCGAAATTGGGAAATTTCGCTAGGCTAGCGAAATTTCGCTATGTAGCGAAAATCACTGTGCCTAGCGAAATTCTCCATTTTCGCTATCTCTGAAAATTTTCGCTAGGCTAGCGAAATTTCGCTAGCTAGCGAAATTCACTGTGCATAGCGAAATTTTGTGATTTCGCTATCTCAGTGCAATTTCGCTAGGCTAGCGAAATTTTCGCTACCTAGCGAAATCCTTCCTGCATAGCGAAATCCCCTGCCCTGTTGATTTTGTGTAATTAATGCCAAACGGCCCCGTTTTGGTTTATTACCTCCTTGTCCCCCCAGATAGCCAATATTTTAGGTTTTCTTGTATTTTCATACATTGGTACTATATAACCCTCATCATTTGTAACCCAAGAATCTTTCAAAATTTTTCATTTTATAAGAATATCTCCCGCAGTTTTCGCTTAGTTTTGCTTTTTCTCTTTCTCTCTCCTCTCTCTTTCTTTTCTATTTTTTCTAGGCTACCAAACACCCCATTGAGGATGACAACTCAAGGGATGCTTCGCTAAGTCTCATAACTTGAAGAGGAGGGCCGTTAGCCTGGTTTAGGCAAGCCAAGCAGTTGTCCCTATGTTTTAAATGCTACAGACATCGATGGAGTGGTCTCATTTTTCAAAGTTGAATATCATTTAATGTCATTATTTCTACAATACTTACCATGCTTTAGGTACGCTGCATACTTATCGTTAGATGCACCGTTATTCTTTACGGCCTTTACGAGCCATCTAAAATGAGGTCGGCGTTGGGGTTTAAATCGAAGTAATGTGGAATGTACGTCACTGCGGTCGACTCAAATAGAGTGTTTCTAGTGGTTAGGTTTTCAGTTAAACAAAGATCCCAAGCGTGGTTGATCAGGCCGCTTGCACGATGCAAGGATAAAACCCGAGGACACTTGCTACCTCCATGTTGCTGCGAGTGACCTAAAACCTTCAGTTACTCTTTCACACTTCACTTTCAGTTTTTACAATTAATCAGCATCCAAACAACTTCCACTGTTTTGAAACAACCAAAAATCTAAATTAAAAGCCTCACCATTTTCAACACCGATGCAAGTCATTCATAGGATGAAACCCATCCCCGTGTTCGACTCCTTAGATTCACTAAAAGTCGCAGAGCTCGACCACGGCAAAGGAGGAACTCAGACTACAAATATTGTTGATTCCGCATCACCCTACCGTGGCACGAATCAGTACAATTTTAAAAAGTAGAAAAGGATGAGAATTAAGGATATGGAAGGAAAAGAAATTGAGTAAAGATGTACTAAAAGAGGTGCACAATAGAAAATAGAGAAGCTAAAAAAGAATATAGTTTCAAGGGGGAATGTGTTTTGCCTTATAGCCTCCCTTGAGCCATTAAGTTCTTATGGGTATTATACACTTAGTACCCTAATGCCAACTGGTATGGGAGTTGTTAACCTAAAGCTTGCTAAAGGAAGGTAGAAAGCTTAAGAAGGAAAAATATTGCACCATTCCTAAAACCTTGAACAACATGAAAAGAAAACAGCTTCTAAACTGAAGGAATTGAGTGGAAAAAAGAAAGTGGAGAAGAAAAAGCCACAGTGGAAAATATGCAGAAAGATGCACCCAAACAAGTTTGGGGGAATTTTTAAAGGTTGATTTGAGTAGAAAATAGAGGATGAGTAGTTAGAAGGTAGAATGTTGAGAAAATATGTGCAGTCTGGATAAACTTGAACCTTAAATGTCCAGTTATCTACCTAAGTACCCTTGGCATAAATTACAAGCCTAAAAGACCTATTTGATCCTAAGGGTTATGTTATGCCTACATTAGTGGAGAGTAATATGACCAACAAACCTATGGGACCCAAGTCACTCTGAAGAGACTACCATTCTGTTACAATGTGTCTCATAAGGCCACCTAACCTGCAAATTTTTTCATAAAGGGAAGACCAACACACACTCACTTTAGAGGTCAAGAACAATATTTGTTTACAATCTATGAATTTTCTGCTAATTTGAATAATCTACATTGAAATTCTTAGATCATAAATGGAAGCTTTAGGGTTGAAATTGGATATCAAATGACATCTCACCGAATCCAAATTGCCGATATGACTTAGAAGATAATTGAAATAAAATGTCCTTAAAAATCAAATTTGATTGTTTGAGGACAAATAATGAGCCTTTTCTTTGCTTGAGGACAAGCAACACTTTAAGTTCAGGGGAATTTGATGAGTCTAAAACTCATGTTTTTAAGTCCATTTTTAATTAATATTTGAGACTTAAAAGTTCAATTCAATGAAAAATATGGAATCTTCACCCAAATTTGTGTTATGCAGGAATTTAAAGAAAAGAAGCAAAAAATTAGCAAGAAAGTAGTCAAAAGTCCAAAGTCGTGACATCGAGTGAAGAATGTCGCGGCATCATATCAGAGTCGCAACATTGACTGAAGAATTTCGTGACATCAAAGTGGAGTTGCAACATCAATTGAGGAATGTCGCTACACCAAATTTTAGAGTCACGAAATCATAATAGCAATGTCGCGACATCATTTCAAAGTCGTGACATCAGAACACGACTCCAAAAGCGACATCAGGACTCAGAATTGCGACATCGGGAATTAGAGTCACGACATTGGCTAAAGGCATCACAATAGAAACTATGGAGTCGCGACATCAATTTTAGAGTCATGACATCATAACGAAGCTGCAACATTGAAGATTGAAGCTCAAAGTCACAATATTAGAGTAGAGTCGCGACATTGAAACTAAAGTACTGAGCATTGTAATGGACATGCAAAAATGTAGAGCGACACTAAAAGTTGGATCCATCACATCACAAAGAGCAAATGTCACACATCATGCATGACTAGGGTAGACTTTTTGGCTTTTCAAGATCCTCATTTTCCGCCTCAATTTCAGGGCCCAATCATTTGGGCCTATAAATAGAAGCTGCTAGGGCAGAGTGCAGTAGTTCTTCTGGGGAAAGGAACTTCATAATTTCTCAAAAGTGAAAGAGTACTTGAAGCTTTTTGTAAATTTTTTTATTTTTCTTATTTTTATTTTGGTTTTTATTTTTTAGATTAGATTAGTGGATCTGAGCTGAAATTTCTAGCTAGATCAAGCAGAAATCGTTTCATTTTATGTCTAAATCCTCGAGGAATCTGATTCATTTTTTGGAATTCATTTTATTCAGTTTTGATTGCATTCTCAATGAATTTGTTTGATCAACTAGTTATTGTTAGTTGTGATCCAATTATGGAAGGCTAAGCTCCCTTTAGGAAGAAATTGGTGTTTTGGTTATCATTTTATAGTATTTAAAATGAATGTTGTGGAATTGAGTATTGGGTGGAATTAATTGATATTGTTCCAGTAGTGAACTATTCTAAGTAACAGCGGATTATACCTAAAAAGAGTTGTATCTGTGCTCTAATTTCCAGGATCCCTCTGAGTGACACAAAGATGGACTACTTGAGTGTAAAGAGCAGTAAGTTAGGGGTAAGCTAGGCTAATACCTTTAGAATTAATGCACTCTAAATATCACTTGTTGAATCACTAGTGATGTTCTAACCTTTGAATTTATGTCCCTTCTAGGTGACACTGAAAAGTGTGTTCTTGAGGCATAAGAACCATTTGTTGATTTGCTCATTTAATACTTAGAGGTTTCATCTCAGTTTGGTAGAATAGTCTTAATCCCATGTTAGCAAATATTATAATCAAGGAGAGAGAGTATTCTAATTGAATTGAAGATTGAGATGTTAATTAAATTGAAGGAGGCATGTGTTATTCTGTCTATGGGGGCAAGACGACTTCAGTCTTGAGTAATTGTTGTGAAGTACTGGTTTAGGAAAAACAACTAGATCTTAGAAAGAGGATCAAATCCTAAAAGTAGATGTTTAGACCCATTGACTTGGTTTAAGAATATGGTGTTCTAAAGAGTGAAATGTATAGTATCAAGAGGTATTCCAAGGCTACACTACTCTTCCCTTGGACAAATCCAGAATTCAAGTTCATAACTTTGTTGTTATTGAACCATATGCAATCTGATGATAAAAAATACTGGTCCATTTCTAATGTTATTCCAATTTAGTGAAACCTATAATCCATTTAGTTTTAATTTTCTTTTTCATTAAAGAATAGTATACAAAAATTCTTTCATTCACTTAGGCTAGTTAATCCAATCTTCAAATTAGAGGTTCAAATAGTAATGATCTTGAGTAGTAGGGGTACTTGATCTTTAGATTTTCTCATCAATCTATGTGGGAATAATATCTGACTTAATCACTCACGGTATGACATGTGCACTTGCGGTGATTTAGACTAAAGTAAATTTTAAATACGTGATTTTAGATAACAATTAAAATAGTTTTCAAGCATATTTGGTCCCAACAAATTTTTCCACACAAACAGTGGAATGATCTGAACTCGTAGTCGTGGTTAGAAATCCTGCTTAATTTTCGGTCTTTACAATGAGTAAAGAAGTTCAATGGGAAGAAATCAAGATGAGGAAGCAATAGGTCATGGACATCTAGGAGACATATGGCCTCGAACCCACAAATGTAATCCAAGAAGATAGAAATATCCCAATGGATGCGGGCCATAAATGAATTTAATCCTCGGACTAAAAACCTCAAGGCAATACTCATCAAATCCAAATCTAGGTTTTGCTCACCTTAAACTTAATGAATTGGGCAATACCTAAGGATTCCTATTGTTCCTCGAAATGAGGGGATAGTCTGCCTACCTGTGCTTATCCAATCCATATGCCCTAGGGCCATGACTGGTCGGTAAAATATAGGTTCGAGTTCTTTCCAAGAAGCATCTCCGATGGCTAACATTAAGAGGAAAAGAAAAGTCGAGAGGTAAATAGCCATACCTTCTCAATAGCATGAGTAGTCCTAAATTCCAATAAGAGAGCAGAGACATAGTGAGACACTGGAACATAGAAAAATAGCATCAATGAGCCAAGGGTAAAAGAGAAGAATGAAGACGGTTGGAGAAATTATAAAGAAATGCCATTACCTTGAGGAAGATTGCCCAGCCATGTTAAGAAATGAGTAAAACCTACATAGAGAAAAACCAAGAAGAAATCAAGGATTGAATGTGGAAAGAGATTAACAGATGGGCCTTTTTAATGAGATTTAAATTAAAATTGGCAAATCTACTGCCACGGTAGCTCAGTCTTGCATAGTCATATGTTGGGAAGACATATGAGAAAATCTCTTAAAAATACTAGGTATGCATGACCTAACCTATATTCTCCAAGACAATAACTTCAAGTCCATCAAATAAATGGTTGAGAAGTTACCTTTGCAATGCTTCTATTGGCAGATCTATGGGCTAAAAGATTTGTCGATAGAGTATGAGAGACCAGATCTTCAGATAAAGAAGAAAGCTTCAAAGAAAGTTTTGCAAGCACCCAGATCAGTTTAATTTTTAAAACTTTTCGTTTGAGAGCAAGGGTATTAGAGTTCTAAACAACAGAAAAAGGGATTTTCTTGATTTTTTTAAAGACTTTTTCATTGGAGAACAAAGGTTTTAGAGTTCTAAACAATGAAAAAGGGTCTCTCTTGATTTTTTTATTGGAGAACAAAGGATTTGAAGTCCAAAAAACAAAACACTTCATAGTTTTTGAAAATCCAGGAAAACTTTCTTGGATTATAGGATTAGAAATCATATGGGATAATCATTGTAAATCACTTCAACAAAAAGGGGCAGATCTACTTATCAGTGCAAGAGGTAAATTTGGGCTATGGAAGATGGCCAAAAAAAATCAGAATGTCGTCTGTGACATCGGCCCCAACGTTGCCGTCCTCGATGTCGGTTTGAGGAGTGGCGATGTCGCTTTGAGCTACCATGGCGAGGTTAGTTTGAGTAGCCACAGCGTCTTCACCAACAACGTAGGAATATTCGGCCAAAAATGGGTTTGAGGAAGAAAAGAAAAAAGAAGAAGGTGGAGAGGAGAAAGTCAAAGGTTTTGTATGTAGATCACAAAGGGATTTATTCCTATGAACTTGCCAAATCCCAAAGGAGTGTTTTTTTATGCAAAAGGAATCGAAGGAGGAAGATCAAAAGACGCAGGTTTGAAAGAAAAATTGGCGGGAGGTTTTTCTTGGGGTATTACTTTAGGCTTTTCCAACTCATCTAACTAGGCTCGGTTTTTGGCTCGTTCTTTTCGTTGGTAATCTACATCCAAAGGGGTAAGTTGCACTTTGGGCCTCATGGTAGAATATTTAGAAAAGAGAGAAGAAAGTCTTTGACATATAAAGCTTTTTCATATAAACATTGTCCATGGGCCATATTGTATGTGGGGGGCAATTGTTTACACTAAAAATGAATTTTTGGGCCCAAATGGTATTTGAATAACTATTTGGCCCAAAGGGTAATGGAATGGCTGAATGGTTATATCAAGCCCAAATCGAGCCTAACCTAGTCTGAGAAAGACCAAGTCCATGATTGACACCCATGAAAGGGTCTAAGGACATTTTTGGAATTTTTTTAGTTTATCAAAGTGTCCAGCTCAGAATGGTTAGACTTTGTCTCAAAAGCAAGTTGAATAAGACTTTTTCTCCAACTTATGTCATGAGTGTGAGCAGCTATTGTTAGTGGATAAGTGACTTGGAAAACAAGTTGTTAGTAGATAAGTGTCTTGGAGAACAAGTTGTTAGTGGATAAATGACTTGGAGAACAAGACTGTAGTGGGTACGTGCTCAGTTATTGGAGAAGGTGGGGTGAAACAGTTATTCAGAATGCCAATAAAAAGAAGACTCAACTTTAGAACAAGGGACCACAAAATCAATCATCAACCAACACACAATAGATTATTTCAGCATTTTCTCATAGTTTCTACAAGTTCATCAGCAATACTTCAAGATTTCTAGCTTATTTTATTTCCAAGTATTTGATTTCAAAGCTTTCATGCTTTAGAAATTTCATTCCCATTCAGATTCTACAATGAAATTTACTACTTTTTCAGCTTGTTCATATAGTTTTTCTCTCACCTTTCAATACAATCAAATTTTTCAGAGCATTTTCCACTTAGACTGTAAGGAATTGTCAAGGGAACTAGGGAATCCATTTTTCACTTGAGCAGAAGTTAGATTCGGGATCGTTTTAGTTCATAAATACTATAATTTCTTGTCATGCTCGCGCATTTACCAATTCCCGTGCTTTTGTATGTTCTGGACCAAAATCCAGGAGAAACAAGTACACCCTATGAAAAATTATTTGCTCTTTGGTTAAGAAGTCAAAGAGCACAAATTTAAACCCTAAAATACCCTTATTTTTTCCATGTCATCAACAGAGTTTCCTCCTCCTCCTCCTACTCTTCTTCTTTTTCTTATTTTTCTTCTTATTTTTCTTTTTCTTCTTTCTATTGAATTTTGACCCAAATTGATGGAGAGGATAGAAGACCTTAGGATGGTCCTCTCACTGTCATGACTTCTTCTTTCATTGGTAGGTACGAATTTTTGAGTCTCTTGTGGTTGTTTTTCCCTTGTTGATCACATCCTCCAATCTTGTATTTCTTCTATGTTGATAAGGGTTCTTATTTACTCTCCATTTGATTTGATTTGATTTTTTCCGTTTTAAGAATTGATTTTATTGCTCCTAAATTGTTCCACAATATCAATGATGAATATGTAACTCATAAGTTGCATTTTCTATTGTGTTTGTTCTTCAAAAAAGAGGGAAATTTTATCACATAATTGTAAAAAGATGAAGTTAGAAAACATTTAGAGTTATGGAAAATTCAAATTTGTCCTAAATTGTATTACCATAACAGACAAATCTACAACTATAATATACTAAACCTACTACCATAATAGAATACATATACAACCATACAACAAATCACGAAAACTAGTACATATACGGCCACTAGTAGTTGCAATTCCATTATTATGTGATAAATATGTATAAGATATGAAATGCATTCAATTCAAAACTCATTTACATAGCATAACACATAGTTTACCTAAACTACTACCATAACCTACTGAAACTACAACTATAATAGAATGAATCTACTACCATAACTTATACATTAACTACCATAGTGAAAAATTGTAAACCAACTCAGGAATGTTATAAGTCGGGGAATTCATTTTTCCGTAGGAATCATCATTGCAATGTACCTTAGGACAATCAAGTTTGCAGATCCAACTTGGTTCTATATTCATGTTGGCTGCTAATTATTTGCTTATGCCATTAGAGTTGCTAGCTAGGCCACTAGTCTTTAGCTTAAAAGTAATTCCAAGGGTCTACAATATACTACTCATCGCAATCTCAAGATTGCTCTCTTCTTCCTTCCCACTTTGCAAGTACTATCATTGCCTACTATACTATGATTTTAACTTAAATAACAACATGTACTAAAGATAGGAAAGTGAATAAATATTTCCGTGTTTAAGTTGTAATTGAGCCCAACTTCATTATTGGACTTGTATTTTTTGCTAAAATTTCAATGAAAATTTGAAAAGAAATTCCAAGATTACATTATGGAAATTTCGTTTTGAAGAACTTCTTAAAGATTTTGAGATCTTGAAGTTATGAAAATAGTCCATAATTGGCTAAAAATTTCAGATGCATTGAAATCACAAGTGATTGGAGCTCTTATCCATATTAAGGAATTTCTCATATCTTGCACTGAGAATTAGGAAGATTTGACCAATATGTTCAATATGTTTTGATCATAGTTTGTTTATGCTTTCTATTTTATGAATGGATATCCATATGTTCTTCACAACTTGACTAAAATAGACAATACCAACAGAGATTGTAGCATGAATTGTTTGTTCACAATGATTAATGAATTTTTTTTTTAGGTTTTGAATGCCCAAAATCAATAAAGACTACTCTCTTTGTGTTATATTCATAGTTTTGGGATGTTCCATGCCGATAAAAAATTTCCCTACATGGCCTAGTGTAGATTTTTCCATTGTTTCTAAGACTAAAGAAGGAGCACAAGGTTCGTTTCTATTAGAACATCTACTATCATGGGGTTGGATATGCAATACTTATCATGGGAATCATCAACGTCTTGAAGCAATGAAGGATAGAAATGCTGAAGGGACGGATGAGGTTAAAGAAGTTCAACAACCTATGAAGTCATTGAAGGCTAGAGATTGTGAAGAAACTGGTGAAGCTAATGAATTGAAGAGAGAGTTGAAGGAGTTGAAGGAATTGAAGGCCTCATTTAGATTGAAGTGCATTGCTCTATTATGTGTAATTGTATGCTTCGTTGCCTTTATTGCAACTAAGTTCATGTAATTTTTAGTAATGTGATTGTAGAAGACTTGATGTAAATTTTCTTTGAAAGTAGTGTTCATTTAAGTTCATTACTCTGTTATGGCATGGTTTCATTTTTAACATGCAGCTAGTTCCAATTTAATATCTTGCCATAATACACTATGGAAAATAAGCTAAAATGGATTAAAACTACTTAGTGACCTTAATTGTAGTTGTTTTAGGAGTTTTTAGTAGGGGTGAATATTATTGTTAATCATTGTTTGGCTTGGCCTTTAATTAGTCCCACCTACCGTTTAATTATGAATAATCCTACATTTTAGGGGTCGCGTGTCCTGATGGTCCCTAATCGAAAGTGACCTGCTTTACAGGTTATCTTGTCCTACGTGGCATAATCAGTTATGTCATGTACATAGCACATGACAAAACTTAAAGAAAAATCGGGTTGGGTTTGCATCTTCTCCTCTTCTTTTTCTTCTTCTCCTCCTCTTCTTTTTCTTTCTAACTAGGCAAAACGAAGGGTAGAACGAAAGCTAGAGTGGCAATGGTTGTTTGAGTGTAGCAATTGTTGTCTTGCTTTAGCACTTCTTCAAACTCTATGGGAAGTTGCGATGAAACGAAAGTGAAATGTCACCACAATATTGATTTAAGGCTTAGAATTGTAAAAAATGGCTCAAACTATGGGTGCTCCTTATTGTAACGCCCTAAAAATACCCTAGTATTTTTATAATATTTTTATTATGTGTTTACGATATAAATTGAGAAAATTGGGGGGTTTTTTGGGTATTGTTAAATGATCATATGTTAAATGTTAAATGATAAATGATTGATTATGATTCAATGAATGAAACCGGGAATTTAACAAGTGTTAAGGGCAAATGGGAAAATTATCAAATGAGGACCATGGTCATTTATGATAAAGAAAATATAAGGTCTAAGTGTGAATAGTGAGAATTAAGTAAATAGAGAAAGTGTAAGGGTTATATGGAAAATTGGGAGAACTTAACTCAAAATGGGTTTAGAGCCAAACATGGCCTTAAGGATGTTATGGTCTGTTAGTTCACATTTGGTCTATTGAATGGCCATTTGTGCAAAAACGTATTTGGAGATTGAGAGAGAGAAAAGCTAGGGTTTTAAGTGAAGATCAAGAGATTGGTGTGGAACTTGCTCTTTGGTGCAAGATCTTACAAGAAAGTTCAAGAGGGAAGTCACAGGCAAGAAGTTTTAAGAGATTCAGTAAGAACACAAACCCTGTAACTCTTTCAGGTTCGCTTGGGAAAAACCCAACCTTATGTAAAGGATATTGATTGCTGTAGATCAGTTTTCAGTTGTGCTGGGTTGAGTTTTGGAAGTGTATTGTTACAAAGGTTTTGGAGGAAATTGCTTAAGTAAAAAGAAATGTTATTTTCAAAGGAGTTACAAAATTATTAAACCCCGTTCTTGTTTTGGCTATAGGTTAAGTTATAATCATCCAAATGAAGTGATTCAAATTGGTAAAGAACTATAAGAGATAGAGCTACAAATGTATAGATGGGATCAAGAGCAAAATTATAGCTCTAAGGCTCACGAATATGGGTTTAAAGGTGAGTTTTGGGTAGCTCATGGGTATGCTCTATATTGGGTGTAGTTGTGGTGTTTTGGCCATAAGTTGAGTTCCACTAATCCAAATTGAGTGATTAAAAATTATAAGTACGCTATACTTCTAGGGAAATAATTTACTTGAAGGAAGTATATGCAAATTGTAACCCTAGTGCCCAGAAATCTGTTAAAGTGGAGTTTTGTTCAGATTTTGTTTTGCAAATTAGAGTGGTCTAGATGTAAAATACAATAACTTGAGTTTTGGTGATCCAAATTGGATGATTCTAATTGGAGAAGAAACCTTAGAACCATAGATTCAAATGAGTGAAGGAACCATTACCAATTTATGGAGTTAAGAACCCAGAAATCGAAAATAACAGTAGGTGATCTACTGAGCTGGGCATATTGAATAGTTTGGCATTAAAATGCCGTAACTTGAGTTTGGGTGATCCAAATTGGATGATTCCAATTGGAGAAGAAAAATTAGAGCCATAGCTTAAAATGAGTGAAGGAAACATTACCAATTTATGGATTTAAGACCCCAGATATCAAAAATAACAAGTAGTGATCCAAGGAGTCAAGTATATCGACCAGTTTGGCATTAAATGCCGTAATCTCGAGCTCGGGGTGATCCAAATGAGATGATTCCACTCCTAATGAAAATCGACCATGTGAGCTATAATTTTCTTTGAAGAAAATTGCGAGAAAAATATGGCCCATGTGTCCCTAAAAATTTTTCAAGTGAAAAGATTATTAGGTAGACATCAACCCTAACCAAAATCCTAGAATGCACAACCGATTTTCTTCTGGGTGTTCTTTAATCAGGACAAATTCAGGATTTAATTAGGTCATGACGTATGAAGCTCGACCAGTGTTAATCGAGATCGAGGATAGAATCGAAGAGCCACAACCTTTTGAGTTTGTTCTTCAATCTCTTGTTTCAAATTTGTTAAAGTTTGATCTTACACTCCTTCTTCTATTGGTTCCAAAATCGATTAGAAAAAATTTGCGAAATATTGAAATGATTTATGATAAATTGCATATTGATTTGTTTTAAATTAATTTGAGACAACCGATTGCGAAATAAATTGCATATGAAAATTTGCATGAGTAATGAAAAATAAATTATCGTTTCCAATATATACACTATTGTAAATTGTATTGAATGATTTGAAGGCCTTGAAAAGAATGTTAATCGTTAAATTCGAAGCAACATAGAGATTAAAGGTCAATACGTCAAATTAGTAGTAATTCAGACCGAATGGGCTTAGCGTCACCCGATCCGTAGCGCCCACGACAAGACGAGTGTTCACGTAAATTGATTTTTAATAATCCGTTGTTCCATTCCGACCGGCATCGGTTATAAACCGCTTTTATACCGCCCGCAGGCCCAGCCAGACCGCAATGGGTGATCTGCTATCCCATGCACCGAAAGCATAAAGCCAAATTTGATAAGGGCAAAATGATAATAAGATTGAAAAGTGCATGATTTGTGATTTGAATGATTTAGTGCATATGAAATTTCATAACTTGAAATGACAAATGAATTGTAATTGAAATGTGTGACGCCCCATTTCCCGGGGGTCCCGTTGACCACCGTCAACCTGTGGAAAACCTGAGTGTCTCATATCATGAGACCCATACATGAGTAAAAATGGCCACATTGGCCTATACATTATACTCACCAAAATATATCCAACTATATTACAATAGTTTCAAGATAACATTCTTTTAATACAAACATATTTTAAAATTAAGAATTCTAATACATGTTTTACAAAAACGTAATCAAAGCCACATGTCGTCTTTCTTCTCAAAAGCACTTCAATGAGCGTCATCTTCCGAACACTCCCTCAGACTCAAGAGAGATCCACTGACGAGGTGAGCAATGCCCGCAGTGATAATCTCCTACATGGGTAATTCCCTGCACCTGGGGTGCTCATGGAATGCAAACCAACATTCAAGCAAAACATATATATTCCTACTCAAATGTCTACATGAAATGGATGAGAATGTGACTCACCCTTTCCCACTTATCGAGCCCTCACTGACTCCCTCACACATGCCTAAGCAAAGTGTGAGAAAACACTGTTTAAAAAAAAAAAAGGTTTTTGTTCTCAAAAACATACTACCGAAGCCTCGTCAACTATTGGACAACCTTCGAGGTAATCGCGTAATTCTCCGAACAAATACGGGCCTTCTCCGACGTGAACTCGCTTGACAACTCTCCAAACTACCCTTCGAAAATCTTCCTCTGAAATTCCTTTCACAACCATTTTCCTTTTTCTTTCATGTCATGTACTCACACCTATTTTTCTAGGTTGCCCCGGTGCATATGAAATGCATTATGCCATTTTCATACAACACATGCCAATATATCATTCATGCATATATTAACAAAATTCACATACTAACCACATGTTATTTATTCATAGCAATAACATCAAAATTAGCTCACATAAGTTAGTAAACAATTCAATTCCAATGGCTCACACACAATTGTATATTATATAATTCAAATATCATGTTAACACATTAAATTACATGCATTAACAATTCTTTTATGTACACACTCCAAGCCATTCATTTTAAGCAATATTATGCAAACAACATACATGGACAACTTCTGTCAAACCATCAACCCCGACTGTTTTAACAGTCCCTAAACAGCATGTGGGCTGTCCGAAATTGCCCAAAAATTCCAACATTCGGTCCCACTCCGGAGGACTGAAAACTCACGGCCATTTCGGCCCCAAACACTCCAACCACAATTTGCATGTTATTCAAATATCAAGCAACAACACAACATCATTTTTCGCCCGAGATCACCCGAGATTGTCCAAAACGGTCCTGAATTTCCAAAGATGCACCCTAATTTTCCACAATAACATCAAGCAATTTTACATGGACATATTCAGTCCAAAATAATTTTTTGGATTGTGCAACACAGTCCCATGTCCAGCCGTGGACTGCCCAAGGGCAGTCCCCACTTCCAAAGATGCAGCCCCCTGGGGACTAAATGCCTCATTATCCCGCCATAGCTCCTAAACACCATTTTCATGGCATTTTAATTAAGAAGTAACCAAGTAGGAGAAGACCCCTACCTCCTGGAGTTGTCGAAACTCCACAAAATCGGTGTTCATGCGTGACCCTTGCAGCGTAGAGCAACTTTTCCTCTTGGCCCGACGAGAACCGACGGTCTGAACACCGGGAAATCTAGAGAGAAGTTGAACTTTCTCTCTCTAAAATCTGTTTCTCCCCTCCACTGTCGGATCCAGCCAAATGAGAGAAGAGATGTCTTCTTTTTCCTTTCATTTAATCCCCTTTGTTCTCTCACATGCCACTTGTCAAACTCCTCCCATTGGTCGACTTGGATTTCTTATCCTTATCCACCTACTTTGGATTTCCATCCAATTAGAGATGCCACATGTCCACGTGGCCCTTAATTTTGCCCTCATTGTTTGACTAATTCTGTACTTGACACGGCAAGTACACTCAAGTTAGCCACTCAAAATGTGCTATGTCCAAGACTAATTTCGCTGTTCCTCGAAAAACATGAAATTCTCGATTTATCTCTGCACTGACTAAATTCGACGTGATAGCTAGATTTAGGAGACGACCTAACTAAGTGAAGTTCATTTCATCATCCGAGATCTAGAAAAATTTAGGATTTTGAGCAAAATTACCATTTTACCATTTTTTAGAAAATTATAATTTTCTAAGCCACAAAATGTGACTATATATATATATATATATATATATATATATATATATTGTACCAGATTGTCATTTGAAAATGTATAAAAGCATTGTTTTACAAACATTGCATGAATTGATTTAAACTGAAATGAAGAGAGAATTGTATAGAACCATTAAGCATGAAAATGCTTAGCGCGTTGTTTTTTTCATCGTGCAAGTATCGAGTGAACAGGTACGAGGACAAAGCTTCGCGGTGTTGAAGTAAAGATCCGACCATGCATTCATGAAATGGATTTGACCATTTTGTATAAACTTTGATTTTATTTTGTAAATGTTTTGATATTGAAAACACTGATATATTTTGTAAATGATTTGATTGAAAAGGGCATATAATGCCATATTGTACAAATGTGGGATTTATCCCAAAATGATGGGTCTACCGCAAATTTTTTGATGCATATTATTATATATTCTATAGTATACAGAAAAAAAAAAAAAGCAAAAACGTATTTGTATTTGTATCAGTAGCACTGGACTTTACACTTATGGCCTGTAAGTGGGAAAAAATTATCGTTTTTGTGGAGATTAGGGCAAGTTTACGTGCAGATTTAGTTTTAATTTGAGAAAAGTTTCATTATTCTGTGCAGATTTTGTTTGATTTGAGATCATTTTCATTTTTTGTTTGGGCAAATTTAACTAGGGTAGATAATTTTCGTTTTTTTTAGACAAATTTAGTTAGGAAAATTTTAATTAGTGCCATAATTAAGTCAAAATTAAAAGTAAATTTATTGCATGATTTGTAAATTCGACAAAATTTAGTTTGGTCAAATTTAATTGCATTATTTGTAAATTTCATTTGATTTTCTAAATTTGAAAAAAACTAACTTATAACATATCTAAATTTATGGAAATTAAAGCAGTATTTCACATAGTGCTTGTTCATTTAATTAATCAGGCAAATTTAAACTGCATATTTTGATTAATTTAGGCAAAAATAAGGGCAAATTTAGTTATGGCATAAACACAATTAAAGTGGGTATTTTGTTTATTTTCGGGAAATTAACTTATGGCATAAAAACTTCTATTGGATCTTTGATCCGGAAATACCTTACAGAAACTTACTGTTTTGCTGGTACCACCACTAGATGCTAGAACCACTCATGAAATTCTAATGCCTAAATCCTTGAACCATTGGAGCTGATAACTATGATCTTTATCTGTTAATTGGTATTCATCAAATTAAATTAATTGCTTTATTACTCCTTGTGAGCACCTCCAATGACAACTCAAAACACCAGAAACTCTATATAACTCATTTATTACACCCAAAAGCACCCATATTTAACAAATAATTCCCAAATTTGATTACATTAAATTCATAGGTTCAGAACCCCTAAAAAAGATGACTACAATTTTATCTCTTTTATCATTTTGATGTTTTAGTCTCGAGTTCATTTTCTATCATAAGTTTATTTATCATAATGCTAGGAAATAGAACTAAATTATGTCATCTTTACTATTATTCATATGTTTTGTCAGATGTCCTCTTTTTTATATAAATTTTTTTGTACCACCATACTACAGAATTGGATTTGATCATGTCTTCTTATGTTATCCATTCTATGTTCTATTTGTGGAAATTAACTTAGGGCAAAATTATGGAAAATTTAAAGTCTACTAATCTGACCTACACTTATTTCTCTAATGAAGAAAGGAGACTGTGATTTTTTTAGATGGGAAGAAGAGGTCGGGAGAATCAATATCTCTTGGGAAGAATTGCAAGGGAAGTTGTTCGATAAGGATAAATTGATTGCTGAGTTGGAAGCAAAGAAGATAATGTTGGATAAAAAAGTGAAGAAGTTGAAAATTAAGAGAGATGACCTAGAGGATGCTATGCAAGACATGACCAATGAGTTGTGCCAGATGCATGCTATATTGATCAAGCATTCAAGAGGGGAGAAGTATGATGTAGTTGTAGTTGTTATGTCATGGCTTATATTTTCCATTGTTGTAATGGTTAGCAATTTGTAACTGTAAGGAATTCATTGTAATGGTTAGAATTACAATTGTGTTTTTTGAGCAATTTAACCCATGAATGGTTATGCACTTGATTTCATCTGCACCTGATTTCATACACATACCAAACATACCAACCTAAGTATAATATATTAGCTTCCAATTACATACCAAAATATGCACCCAATTTCATCATCCAAACATCAACCTAAAAACGTACCAAATATCCAATCCTTAAATTTCCAAATACATCCACATATCCATGCCAATAACATGCCAAATATCTAATCATCAAACTAAATTAACATAGAAAATATCCATGAAGTTAAATTACCAAGTACATAATCAAATCTTGTCAAAAACATAACCAAATATTGTCCTAAAATTTCCAAATACATCCACATAGCCTTGCTAATAACATACCAAATATCCAATCATCAGCCTAAATAACATAACAAATATTCAATGTTAAATTACCAAATACATAACCAAATCTTGTCCAAAAAATACCAAAACACAACCAAATATTGTCCCTTATAACATCCACAATCTAATAATAATTTGTTTATCTAACTAAGACGATGATTGATAAGCGGTAGAAGCTTGGCTGCCAATCAGATAGTTTGAGTCTCCTGTTGAAGATTGAGCAACAATTCTAGGTCCCCCTTCTTGTCCAGGCAACTGAATTGAAAAACACATAAAAGTTGAAAGATTATCCATAAATACAATATTCGAACCTCAAAAATAAATGTATAATAAGAAAAATATGAAATAAAACTTACATTAGTCATGCATGTTCCATCATGTGCAAACCCAATAGTATAATATTTAAGCCTGTGGTCTAATTATATACCTATCAAGGTTTGTGAAGGTTGTTAACAATAACATCACTTTTGTGTCTGTTTTTCAAATCGCTTCTACGTAAGGTTTTCTGGGGATTGGCCCCTTTAAACCTAGCAACTGCAACATGATTTAAATTTTCCATTTCATCCAAGGCTTTATTATAGTCTGCCATGTTTTATGCCTTAGCTGCCTTCCAAAATAGTAATTTCTTTTCATCCCCTTTGAATGACTTGTGACATTTGGCAAAAATGTGTCTAGCACAATGTCTATGTTCAAGATGGGAAGTACTTCACGCCAGGTAACATTCACACTACGGAACATAAATAAGATAAACAACATCAGCTTATCTAATTGTCACCATACAATATCTAAAAGTTGATGTAAAGATTTGCATTACATATCATCCGACGCCATCGTAGATGACTCCAGAATCCCATTCCCTTCAGGCAATGCTAAACACTTTTGAAGCTTAATGAAGAGCCATACCCAAGAATCAATATTTTTTTCCTCCACAATTGCTCATGTTATGGGGTACATTTGATCATTACCATCCCTCCCCACAACAACCAATAATTGTCCACCAAGAAATGTCTTCAAGAAACATGCATCAACACATATGATCTTTTTGATTAATCTTCAACCACCATTTTTTTAGTCCATCAAAACAAACAAACAGCCTATGAAAAACTGATGGAAATGTTTTCTTATATGGATTTGTCACCAATAATAAAGTCTCCGCTTGCACCTTAGGCTTCCAAATACCTTCCAAACTTGTTATAATGGTCTTTCATAGACTCATGAAGCATTCTATGTGCATAATATTTAACCTTATATGAAAGAGCCTTCTCAATACTCACCCTGTAAGCCCTCATAACAGTCTCAATAATTTCATTTGTAGGCCAATGGGGTCTTGCTTTAAACACTTCCAGAAATTGCTCAACTAGCCATGTTAACTTCATTTGCTTGTTAGTCTCCATATTTTTGCTAAAGTTGTGCTCACAATCAACTGATTTAACAACAAAACAAACCCTCCATGAGTCCCAAGATGCAAACAATCAAAAAGGGAGCCTTGGAAAATACTTGACCCCAAGTCTCTGTTACCTATTCTTGTTATTGACAACAAAGCTCAAGTTCCTGCCATTTGTCACTACATACTTAGCAACTGGGCTTAAATGCATCTCTATTTGAAATCTCAACTTACTTTCCACTAAAATGTTGAGAAGGTGTTCTCATTGACAACCTCTCCACAAGTCCTTCTCCTCACACTTATATGTTCTTCTTCACTCTCATATGGAGTGTGAATTTCATCATCACTCTCTTCATATTCACTAAGACACTTGGGCCATGTAGATGTTGATACCTCTTTCTCTAATCTAGAAGTGGTGCCTTTTTCCTTACCACACAACCTACCCTCTAATGCCTATTTCTGCAACTATTCTGCTAAGTCAGAAAATTTGTTATTGCACCACCTCACTTTGTCTCTTGACGTGCTATACTCCTCATCACTAATATGATCTTCCACCACCAAATCCTCTATGTCAACATAGCTATCACCATTCTTCAAAGGCTCATAATCATCATCCTCAGATCCGCAATCAAACTAATCATAATAATCTGAAGAATGGATGTGGTTTCGCTTTCAAGTCGGGCTGATCATATTGGTTTTCAGATCACATTCTGCTTTCGTTGGTTCGCCTTTCAAATGGGATTGAATAGGTTCAGGCTGTTCTTAAGGTTTCCTGTGAGGGCATCTTTAGGGTTTTGTCTAGATGAGGTGACTATATCATCTTTATACTAAGTGGGTTTGTGGGTCGCGGCTTCGAGCTCAATCGAGGGGCCATGACAAATGCTGGCCTCTAGAGTCATTTTCCTCATATGTTGTTTGGCCTTCATGCGTAATTTCATAGCCTCCTAAGTGACAATGTATATATCATGTGGCATAACATTGGGCTACGACCCATGCAAGACATACAAGTCAATGCACCCATATGCCAACACAATTTCAAATTTACTCAGAACTCCTTGTCAATTTACACCCTCCTTAACCCATCCTCTAAACTTTTTCCTAGATGAGGTAATATATTTCCTTTTATTCACATATAACACACTTTTGGCCAATTCTCAATCCAAAACCAACACACCATCAGACCACATTAAATCTCCTATTCACCTCTGAAACTAATCCACTGCTTCCATCAACAATCCTTTATGTTTGAATCTTAAGATACAAATCCTTTACACGTTAACTTACAAACAATCATAATAAAACTCACATTAATTTGAATGAATATAATAAATTAATCAAATAATATACAGAATTTGCCTATACTAATCACAAAACACAATCACATAATCAAGAAGGAATCCATATGACGAAAAAGATCGATACTTTGCATCACAAAACCCAAACAATATGAATAGTAGAATAATGAAACGAAATAATAAATGTACTACCAAATGCTTATGGACAATAAAAACCAAATAAAAAGAGGGTGGCAAAATAGGAAGAAGAAAACAAAACAATAAATGTCATCAAAACCAAGAAAAACTGTGAATCTGATTTAAGGTGATTCGTGCCACAAAGAGGGCTTACTGAATCAACAATATTTATATACTGTTCTCCTACTCGCCGTAGTCGGGCCATCGCAGCATAATTCAGGCCAACACGGATGGTTATCCCAAGAATGATTTACTAAGTGTAAAAGGTAAGGCTTTTTGGCTTGGACTTTTTGATTTTTGAGCCTGTAAAAACAAATGAATGAGTTTGAAAACTGATTAATCAGAAAAATCGAAAATGAAGTGTGAAAAGTTAACTTCAAGATTTAGGTCACTAACTGCAACTAGGCAAACATGTCTCCGGTTTTATCCTCACAGCACAAGCAACCCATAGTCCTAGCCATAACCGGATCTATGTCAGAATTTAGCAAACTCACCTTGAAAATCTAATCTGCCTGAGTCAACATGATAATATGCATTCATATTCTCGCATGCTTGAAACCCTAACATTAAACATCATTTCGCCTAGTAATTATCTAAAAAACCACAGCATATCTAGCAATAAGTATACACTGTATCCTAAAGCATGTGTAAGTATCACAATCATCACGATTCACACGTTATTCAAACTATATTTTAGTTATTATGGCCATAAACACGTGATCGTGAATCTCTTTTGAACACACAGAGGACATGTGATATGCCCCACTCACTCAAGCTAGCCTTCCTTCAAAGAAAGAGGCTTAGCCACATCTAGCTGAGTGCTGTCATCCCCAAGAGGGGTGTTTGGCAGCCAAGAAAATAAGAGAAAGAGAGAGAGAAGAGAGAGGTGCAAGAAAACCCCAACTAAAGCTAAGGGAAAGATATTTACAAAAATAAAATCCTTGCTGAAAATTGCTTCCCCACCTGTTTCTTTCTTAGGGTTACAAATGGAGGGGGCTGAGAGCACCAATGTATGAAACGTGCCTAACATTTTGGCTGGAATCATAGGACAAGGAGTAATACACCAAATTGTGTTTTCCTACATTTAATACAAAGTATAAGGCAAAGACTTCCTTGCTATAGATACAATTGCTAGAGGCAAAATGCAAGCATAGCACTTAATAGGTGCAGCGAAATCACCAAGAGACATGGGGGTCCTAAGAATTTTCGCTAGGGCAAAGGGCACTACACAGGCAAATTCTGCGCATAGCAAAATTCCAGAGAAGTAAATGCAAATTTCTACAGAATAGTGCTTAGCTAAAATCCCGGGAGTCTATCGAACATTACTTGCTTAAGATTGCGAAATTTTCACATATTGCAATTTTCGCATCCTAGCGAAATTCCCGAATTGTCGATTCTTCATCGCTTTTGCCTATCGTCTCCTCTTCTCGCATTGATCATCACTTTGCCTTCATTCTTTCTTTGATTTTTGGTCCGTTTGATGGCCACAATTAATTCGATCTTCATGATTCATCATATGTCTCATATTGAACCCAAAGTACGCGAAACTCCGCAAACAACCACAAATAACCCTGAACTAAGATGTATGAAACTAAGAAGACTTGAATACTTCCTTAATTAAGAGCAATGACATGATTAGTGCACAAAAAAGCACTCAAAACCTATCTAATATAGGTTCAAACACCTGGGCACTAATCACACCCCAACCAAAACGCTACATAGTCCCTTAGCAATGCAAAACAAAAGGAGATACGTAGTGATTTTTCAAAAGTTTATGATTCAGCAAGGGTTGTATGTATATAAACATTACCTTAAATCGAAAATTGACACCAAGTTTGAAAACCGGTGTTTGAGGAACCAAAACTATACAAGAATACCAGGTCAATATTGTCCATGATTCTCAACTTGAATTTCCACCTAAGTCTAATGGCTCTTTAAATAACCGCATTGTCAACAACTGCAAATTGTCCCCTCCCCAACCTAGCACCACATGGCCTAAGTTGTTGAACAACCTAGATAAAATAGTTACACTCTTCTTTCTTTATTCAACTACATTGTAGGGTGCAAAGCTTAAAATCTCGACTTCACCAAAGTCCCGTAACTGGGTCCACCGATGACTCCCAAACCAAGGTTTAGGGCATCGTCAAAAGGGATCACCGACCACAAACCTACGTGCTTCACTCCCGACTTGAATGACTTCAAATCAAGGCACCACAAATCGTTAGACTCACCATCCACCCATGTAACGTAACACTAAATCACACTCCTAACCAATTATACTTAGGGCATCGGGAGCCAAGGCTTTCGCCATACACCCCTGACCGTGCTCTGCCTAAGGTAAAACTCACATTTTATTTTTCTTTTCTTCTTTTCTTTTCTTTTCTTTGCTTTTTCTTTCTTTCCTTTAAAAGACAAACATTGGTCTTAAAGTATGGGTAACACAAACCTATCCTAGGTTGCCAACATACCTAAGGCCGGTTTTGCAAAGAAGAAGCAAACAACCACACCCTATTGAAACAACTGTGTGCAGCAGCAGGAATAGCTTAAGGAGAAATTTTCTGTCAGAGCATGCCGAACTCTGTCACCCAAAACCGGTTCAAGCATGGAATTTGTTCAAACATAAAGGTGACAAACAAGATTCAATTTTCCAACACAAGGCAATTCAATTGTCCACCAGTAGCAAATTCAATTGTTCAATTGAAACAAAACATTTTATACATGGTGAAGGCACAAAACATGATATGCAAAATATTTTTAAATATCAGACACCGGTGTAACGGAACCAAAAAGGAAAACAAAATTTGAACATCCAGGACATGTAGCATGAAAATTACCTTTAACTAGCTCTCAAGTATGGTGGGATTATAGGGTTTGCAGGGAGTAACCCGTAGGAGAATTTCTCATCAGCCAATTGGCCGCGACCAAGTTCGTGGAGGATCCAATAAAGAGAATTTCTCACGCCGCCCGCCGCACTACATAAGGTTTCACCTCCGTCCATTGAATTTAAATACCCCGTTATCATCCGGATTGATTAGATTCATCGAACCCATTGAGCAGCCTGTTGACAAATGAATGGACCATCCATCGTGACTCAGTCAGCTCGGGAAATGGGACAGCTCGAGTCGTATAAAAGAACTTGGTCTCCTTGAAATTCTTCCGACATCATTTGATCATGCCATCTTTTTGATTTTCCTTTTTGCAATCTTCAATTCAAGTAGGCATCATTCCGCATTTTTCCAACTCATTAAGATCAAAGGAACCTTTGACTCCTACTCATTTCAGTCCATGTTCAGCCTTCGATTGCCCATACCATGCCTTGTACTGATCTCCACTGGAAGGTGATATGCCTTACCATAGACCAACCGATAAGGGACATTTCAGATTGTCTTGCAAGTCAGCCTCAGAGGGGCCCACAAAAGTGAATCAAGCAACTTGATAGACTCACCTTTTCCGCTGTGTTTACCACCTCATTAGAATGGTCTGATCTCCTATTGGCAAGTTCTACTTGGACTACTCTGTTTGAGGATGGTAAGGAGTGGCTACTTTGTGTTTCACACCATATTTAGCCATGAGGTTTTCAAATGGCTTATTGCGTAAATGAGAACTCCATCACTAATAATGGTTTTCGCAATTCAAACCTGAAAGATATCGCTTTCTAAGAATTTAATTACTACCCTATTGTCATTGGTCTCTGGCAGGGATTGCTTCAACTCCATTTGGAGACATAGTCTACTCCCACCAAAATGTATGTATGACCATACATTGTGAAAAGGTCCCATGAAATCGGGATGCCCCACACACATCGACACCCACTACTAAAATCAGTCTAAAGGCATCATACATCATGTGACAACTTCCCAAGCCTTTGGCATCCGTCATATACACGGCACATCGGTGTGCTTCCTTGAATGGGTGAAGGCAAGAGAAACCCGACCAGAAAGAACTCTCACTGTTGTTTTATAAAGCAAAACACCACCATGTGTACCTCATGGCAAAGGGTTCAAGATTCCTAACTGCTCCTCCTCAGGCACACACTTCCTGATTATTTGATCTGCACAATACTTGAATAAGAAGGGCTCTTCCCAGTTATAAGAATGGATCTTAGCAAAGAAGTGCTTCCTATCCTCGGCCTTCCACTAACTGAGCTTCTCCCGTGGAGAGGAAAATTGGCAATGTGAGCATACTTTGTGAGTTTTCCAACGCATCGCTGATTCTCAGAAATTCATCATTGATGGGTGGACTATGAGTGTCATGACATGTCAACCTTGGATGTATGATCCGCCACCACATTCTCTACTCCCTTCTGTCTGAATTGGTAAAATTAAACTCTGGCTAGAAGAACCCATCTGATGAGCCTTGCTTTTTGCATTTGTTTGGTTAGGAGGTATTTCCAGTTTTAAATGGTCCTGTGAAAAAATGACTATATCTGCAATTCAACCAAGCAGCCTTAAATTTATCAAAGCATGCACCACTTTCAGCTAACTCTTCTTCCATGGGGCACCCTTTAGTCATCCAAGGCTTGCCATGATAGACTACATGAGGCTTCCATCCTTCTCTCTTTGGCCGAGCACGTCTCTATAGCAAGATCACTTGCATCACACATTACTTCAAAAGGCACTGCCGCTAGGTGCCTGCATTTCATCTAGGTAGAATAAATGAGACGCACTTCTTCAAAGCTATCCCGGCATTCTCTCCAAACAAATTTGGCATCTTTCTAGGAGCTTGTACAGGTAGGGCAATCTTCGAGAAGTCTTTAATGAATCGTCTATAGAAGCCTCCCGCATGCACCAAAGGAATTGCCTAATCATTTTACACTTGTCGGGGCTAGCTTTGAAAATAAGTTCGGCCTTTATCAACTTCTATCCCCGCTTAGAATAATGTGACCCAAGATAATTCCTCGTTAACCATAAAATGGCATTCCCGCTTACACTAAGTTCTTTCTATGCACCTCGTTAAGATAGCTTCCAGATCGCTGCATTCTTCAAAATCGCTTCCATATACAAGCATGATGCGTCATCCGCGTATACCTAATACGCCCACCATCACCGAACATACTAAGCATACACCTCCTAAAGTGGTCAAGCGCAAAGACCAAAAGGCATCCTCCTGATAAGCATATCGCGCTAAAATGGACAAGTGAGCGGTCTTTTCTCGATCTTCCGAGCAATCTCTATCCGAAATATCCCGAATAACGGTCCAAAAACAATAGAACGGGTGTCCAGACTCCTTTCATGAGTCGATCAATAAAAGGCAACAGAAGTGGTCTTTCGTGTTACCTCATTGAGCCTCCTATAAATAATACACACTCCAACTGGTAGTTAGCTCGTAGACAATTCTTCACCCTTTCATTCTTCATTAGTGAGTCACCCCCATTTTTAGGTACCACCTCAGTCGGATCACCCAAGTGCTAATAAATGGGGTAAATGATACCAGCTTGAAGTTAAATTTTAAGACCTCCATGCTAACTACTTTTATGTGGGGGTTCAACTTCATTACAGGTGGCGTTTAATAGCCGACTCCTCTTCTAAATAGATGTGATGGGTACATTGATGGATTTATGCCCTTCAAATCAGAAATTTTCCATCCCAATGCTTGCTTGTTCCTTTTGAGAAGGTGTAGCAGGTTATCCTCCTGTGCCAAAGTGGTCAACAGTGAGGAAATTACAATCAAGACCGTCATTTCCAAAAATGCATACTTTAATTCACCGGGAGTGGTTCGAGGCCTAGTCGCTAAGGTCCCTTGGTTCATTGTACTGCTTAATAAAGAAAATTTATGTTTTTCTCCTCCAATACCCTTGCACTAAACTCATGCTTTGAGATTCTTGTTGCACTTCTGAACACTCAGACAATTCTTGAGTTAATAAATCTTGCTCATGTTGCTCATTAGCTTGTTCTTCCAGGATCGAATCTATTACACAGACTTCTTCACGGCCAATCTTCCTTCGAAAGTGCATATGCCTTTACTCAAATGAAAAATATTGAGTTCTATTGGTATTCTAAATGTGAGTTGCATAACCTCGCTTTGCTAGCCATTATGGCATTTGGAAGTGGCCAAAAATGGCCTCCCTCAAAATAACGGGCATGACGTGTCGGTCCCACCGAGAACCGGTTCTCAGATTTTGGCACAACAAAGTCCACCGGATAATAAAATCGGTCCACTTGTATTAGAACATCCTCAGTCATCCTTTGGTATTTTAACATCTATCACCCATGACAGCACTAAGCTGGTTTCCAAGCCTCACCTAAACCCAATCACAGACATGAATAAGTGCAAAGGTTCACACTAGCTCCCAAATCTAATAGAGCTTTCTCCACACCTAATGCTCCAATATTAACCGATATTGTAGGACATCCCGGGTCTTTGGTATTTCACTCAAGTCTCTATTCCGATGATATGAGACTCATTCGTCAACAAAGGCCTTTTTGTTCACATTAAGACCCTTTTTATCAATGTGCATAAGTCCTTCAAGAATTTTATGAAGTGGGGACTTGCTTGATCTCATGTCAAGGAGAGGAATATTAACTTTCACCCGCGCAAAACTTTAAATATTTATGTTCGTTAACTTAACTTTTCTTTCTCGGTGAGCCAGAAATGGAAGGGGTACACTGATCTTTCTTTCCTTATCGGGGGTACCGTTCTTCTCGCGGGATAATCAACCAAAGGTTGATCCGACCGACTAGAACCTGATCCGTTGGCTTCACCCTCTCTACCACCTCTAAGAGTCACGACGCTTTAACTTCATCGCCTCGACATTCGGATCAGCTATCATGACATTACCCGCCTCATGTCACGTGACCGAGGGAAGCATCTCTTTTCTACATCCCGTAGCCGCCGGGTGAATAGTTTTGAAATTTCGTAATGCATATTGTCCAGCTCCCTGCTTAGGTGAGCTTAACGTCTAATGGATTAGTTCAACATTTGAAGACTCTTCTCGTTTCTTCTACAAACGTAGCTCTACCACTTTACTTTAAGTTTAGGATTGCCTGCTCAATGTGAGAAGCAGTGAGAGTGATGTCTGTTATATTGAAGTGGAATCCAAATCACACAGGTTCTCGAGGGGCGATGGGTTTTGGTTTCCATAACAGGTTTGGATGATTTCTCCAAATAGGTTATAGTGTTACCATATGGAGCATCTATGGGTGGTTTATTTTGATTTAGACATGGGCATACTCTGGGACAAGGTTCTCGTGGTAATATTTGACTGAAATTGAAGCAAGAAAGCAATGAGTAACTCCATTAACTGCTTGCATTTCATGTCGATTTTTCATTTCCAAATTAATCTAAATTCTAGTTAAAGTGGTCAGTTTTGCTTTCATCTTCAGAGTCTTCGTAAAGTGCATACATGCCTCTCACTGGGTTCAAGGCCTTGATCTTTCGGCTTCCCCTCGATCTCGGTTCCATCCCATGCCTTTGGAAGTTTCAGCCACATAGTTCAAAAAGTCCATGGTTTCATCCGGTTTTGCTTCAAAAGTTACCCCTACACATAGTCTCCAATAGTTGCTTCCATGGTCGGAGACATACCCATCATAAAATGGTTTAACAAAGATCCATGTATCAAACTCCATGATGGGCATGCACTGATGGTCTCCATAAATCTCTCCCAACATTGGTAGAACCTCTCACCATCTTGAGCTGCAAAGGTATAAATTTGTCTTTTCAAATTGTTAGTCTTATGAGCACTGAAGAACTTTCGCACTGCCACAACTCAAAATTTCAATTTCTAATCGTTCTCGGCCTCAATGAGTTGAGCCAAATCTTGGCCTGGCCCTTTAGGTCAAGTGAAATGCTTTCACTTAAGCAAATCCATGTCCATCATTCCTTCCTTAAAGGTAGTGCATACTTCCTCAAAATCCTCATAAGGAGTGTATGGATTTTCATTTTCCATACCATGGTAATGTGTATAGGGTACTAAGTAAGGCCTCACGCTTACATCTCTTCAAAGCAGGAGGCAGCACTTACAGAGGGGGCAGCACTAACCTGGGGAGGGCAAGTGGATCCTCGCGAGCCCTATAGGTCGTTGGATTCATTGGGGTACCCGCGCACTCGCTGTTCTTCGTGTGCAGTGGATCCACGGTATTTGTGTACACCAACTTCACCGTTTTGATAAAGTCAGGTAATCGATTTATGTAGTTCACCGATGTGTCTCTATCCACCGTTGCATAAACACCTCGTTATAAAATTGTAGACAACAAAGAGCACAAACAAACTTGCAAAAAGGGTTATTGTTAGCTAAAATAAAACTGATTATAAAAAACAAAAACAAAGGCGCTTATCGCAAAGTGATGAAACTCGAAGTTCCCGCAACTGCTACAAAAAGAGCTAAAAAGGTTACCTTCACTGCGGATGCTTGATCACAAGTACACTTCAACTCATCATTAGTAGTTTGGCACCATCCCGCAACGCGCCATTTGATCTGCGCTACGTAGGGTCGAGCTGAATCAACAATATTTATATACCTGAGTTCTCCTACCGCCAGAATCAAGCTACTCGCAAAGATAAAGGTCTGTGGTCAAACACTAGGATGGGTTTTCATCCTAAGAATGATTTTCATAAGTGTAAAGTGTAAGGCTTTCTATTTGGATCTTTTTGGATTTTTGTTTAAAAAATGTTTATTGAGTTTGAAAACCAAGGAACTCGTAAAACCGAAAATGAAGTGTGAAAAGTTAGCTTGAAGATTTAGTCACTAACTTGGTAACTAGGCAAAAACAAGTGTCCCTGTTTTATCCTCACATATGACAAGCAACCCATAGTCCTAGCCATAACCGGATCTATGTTTAACTAGCAACCTCACCCTAAAATCAACTCCTATTTGAGCAACACAGATAACATGCATCTATGGCCCCTGTATGCTTTGAAACCCTAACATTAAACATCATTTCCTGCATTGCAGAAAGACCATCTAAAACCACAATAGACTCAGCAATAAGTATACTAATCAGATCCAGCACAGGCATACAAATCACTAACATTCAATGCTATTCAACCATATTTTGAGAAGATATGGGTCATAACACAAGACTGTGAACTTTTAACACAAGAGACAACATGCATAAGTTCCACCACTGCCAGCTTCCTTCCTCTTCAAAGAAAAGAGGCTTAGCCAAGCATCCTTGAGTTGTCATCCTCAAGAGGGGTATTTGGCAGCCAAGAAAATAAGAGAAAGAGGAGAGAGAAGAGAGAAAAGCAAACCCTAACTAAAGCTACGAGATATTTACAAAAATAAAAACTTGCCAAAAATTGCTTCCTCAATTTGTTTCTTTCTTAGTATTAAAATGGAGGGGACTTATATAGCCACCCAATGTATGAAAATACTATAAAGCCTAACATTTTGGTTGAATTAGACAAGGAGTAAGCACTCAAATTAGTTCATTGCATTAATTACAAAAGTGTGACAAGGCAGTGAATTTCGCTAAGGCATACAAATTTCGCTAGGTGCGAAAAATTTCGCTTAGCTAGCGAAACTCAAGAGATAATAACAAGAATTTTCGCTAGGCGCGGCAATTCGCTTAGCTAGCGAAATTTCACTAGCTTACGAAATTCTTGTGAGTAGCGAATGCAAAAATTTCGCTTAGAATAAGGCTAGCGTAAAATCCTGAGTCTAGCGAAATTATTACTCTAAGATTGCGAATTTTCGCTAAGGTCATAAATTTTCGCAATCCCAAATGAATTTTCGTAATCCCAGCCGAAATTTCTAATCTTAGCTAAATTTCGAATCATTGATTCTTCATCATGTCGCACCCCTTTTCGCATTGGATTTCCACTACTTTGCCTTCATTCTTTGATTTTCGGGTCCGTTTCATATCACAATTGGGTTCCGACCTTCATGATTCATCATATGTCTTGAGATGAATCCCAAAGTACGCAAACCCGCAAAACAACCACAAATAACCCGTAAACTTTAATAAGTGAAACTAAGAAGACTCAACACTCTAATCGCATAATGACATGATTAGCGCAAGAAAAGTACCAAAACCTATCTAATATAGGGTTCAAAATAGAACTTTGGGCACTAATCATAAACATAACTCGAAGCCAAAACCCGTATCACCGATTTTAGTGGGCAAACAAAACATACCCCTATTTATGCTACTAACGAAACTAAAACTTTAGATTATCCAGAATGATCTAAGGCGAAGGTAGAGGAAGGTAGAGAAGAGAATCCACCGACTGGCAGGTTTGCGAGACAAGAGGTGGAAAATGGAGAGAAGAGAAGAACATAGATGATGACTGGATTGTGGTTCATAGAGAAATATATGAGAGGAGATGAATGGGTTCCACTCGCTTGACCAAAGACCGCAATGGTGAAGAGGGAAGGTGGAGATGAGTTCTAGGAATACAGAAAGCATCAATTAATGAAGCTAGGTTGTTAGGAAAAAATGGCATTTGGAGAAATGCCATGTTAGACTATTTTAACTCATTCATCTGGTCACTAGTGGGTATGAACCAATAGGACATGTGGACTTTAAAATGGGATTATTCCTATAAATGTAGGTGGGACTAGAATTAAAAGAATAAATCCAAACTATGGATTATTTATGTCAATTACCCCTTTTTAGTATAATAGTATATGAAGCAGTTATGGTAGTTGCTATAGTATATTATGGTAGTAGTTTTAGTATGTTATGGTAGTAGTTTAGCTAAATTATGTATTATGTGCTTCAAATTGTATATCTATTGAATCCTATACTACCTTAACATGAATTAAGCATCTACAAATGCATTAAACCTACTAAGTGGTCTCATTTGTTGTTGGTTTAGAAGTTTTCCCTATAGTAATTGATGTAAAAGTTATGGTAGTAGATTCAGTATATTATGGTACTAGTTTTAGTATGTTATGGTAGTAGTTTAGCTAAACTATGACATGTGCGTCCAGTCAATCTATAATGCGTCTGAAAGCCTGTTCGAATGAAGGTTTCAAATGAGGTGTGAGTTTGTTTTGTCGAAAGTCCCCTTTTTAACGCACCATTTAAAAATGGTTGCTAGTTTAACTATAACATGCATATATAGTATTTCATTATTTGACATTGAAATATAAACACTCCATCATACAATAAATAATGATGTTTGTAAATGTATTAACAATTTTCAATTACAATTAGTTACAATAATGTCGTTAGAGATCTAATAACAAAACATATTAGTAATGCACTTGCAATATCTTGCATGAAGTAGTTGTCTTCATGTTCATATTTGTTACTCAATGAAGTGATGTTGCAACTACTTCCATTCTCTTCCATCTCGGTTGATAAAGAACCCAAGCTCGTATTGCTTCATCGCGAGTCCTGAAAGTGATGAGTGTAAAACTCATCTATGTTTTGAGTTCAGTTGCTATTTTGAGTATTTTATATCCATACTCATGTGAAACTCATAAAATTTCCTCTAAACTTGGTTTTTCAAGATTTTTGATGGAAAGCAAGTGATTTAGTAAGAAAAGATGCAATATAATTCCAAAAGAAGAGCACCTAAGTCTCACAACGCGCTTGACTGGAAGATATATATTTTTATGTACCATCTGGAACATCAAATGGTTCAAATTCCATCATAATTTCATCTTTACATTCAAAGAGCTTTCCAACAACACCTCACACCCAAATCCAAGTTAAATGAAGAAGCAGGCCTAATAAGTTAGAGAAGAAAACAAGCAACTGAGCAAAGACTTTGTCGTGACAAAGTTTTATTATGTCACGACAGAGTTCATTTTGTCGTAACAAAGCTCAGTAATTCACGACTTAGCCAAAAACAAGGCAAAGACATACTTTTTCACTACAAAGATTTTGGCAAAACCAGAAACTTTGTCGCGATAGAGTTTTACTATGTCGTGATAGAGATTTTGACAAAGCTAGAAACTTTGTCGCGAAAAAGATTTTGACAAAGCCAGAAACTTTGTCATGACAGAGTTTTACTATGTCACGACAGAGATTTTGACAAAGCCGAAAACTTTGTCTCGACAGAGTTTTACTATGTCATGACAAAGATTTTGACAAAGCCAAACTTGTCGTGATTGTAGATTATTGGTGTCACAACAAATCTTAGTATGTCGTGGATCATCGACGTCGCTTGACTGTAAAACCCTAAAACCGCTTGTTCTAGATCGCTTTCAAGCCCATTTCACTTAGACTATAAAAACTCGTTTTTTTTAGGCTTTTACGCAATGGGGAGGTGGGAGAACACCTTCATGGGGCTTTCTCTAAATTGCCCATTTTTTTAGCTTGCGCCTAATTTGATTTTGAAGTGGACCTTAGAGTAATTTTAGAGCATATTTTATTTAATAGAGATCAGTGATACATAGAGATTCGATTATTATTGCTAAATAAGATTATCTAAAATCTGGATTTTTTGTCTCAATTCTTGTCTCTTGATTTCTTTCTTCATTTTCTTACTTGTTGTTTGATTGGTGATGATTGAATCTAGTAATGGAACATTAAACACCCTCTGTGAGGTGGGGATTAATTGTCGAACATTCACATTTGCATTCCCGCTATTTTTTGGGTTTGAATACTAATTTATATAATTGGTACTGCTCATATAATTAATTGTCTGAATATTAGTAGCTTATACTTAAAAGAGTCGTATCTTGCTCATTTCCAGAGGCCCTCTCGCGACATGTAGATGTAGATTCACGAGGAAGAGAAGTAACTTGGGGGTATGTTAGACTAATATTATGGAACTAATGAACTCAAAAAGATTACTTTGATAGATCACTAATTTACTCATGGTATGAGGATTAATTAGATGATGTATTAGTTTAATGTTTAGAGGTCTCACCTCAAATTGATAAAATGACCTCGATCCCGTGTTAGCATAGATCTAATCAAGGAGAGAGAGACCTTTATTAGCTTTGATGGTTGAGGTACCAATTACATTGGAGAAGGCTTTCATTATCTTGTTTGTAGGGGCAAAAATTCTTCAGTCCTAAGACTTGGGTGTGAAGTACTAAAGAGGAAAAATATCCAGATCTTAGAAAAAGAATTATATTCTACAAATAACTGATTAGACTCATGTCTCTAAAAGGAACATGGATCTCTAATTAGTGAAATGTATGGTATTTGGAGAAATCCAAGCTACGCTACATTGCTTTTAGACAAATCTAGCGTTCAACTCACAAATGTTGCGCTTTCAAGAAATGCAAACTGATTCGCAGCCCGTAGGGTATTCTAAATCAACAAAATTTATAACCTTATACCTCATACTACTGTAGCATTGCTACTATAGTATAGTGGCTCTAGAATCATCCATAGAGACGAGTTTTCTTCGTAGAAATGACTAATAATCGAGTGGTTTACACCGTGATTGTAGTTTGATATCTGTGATAAAAGGGGTTCGCTTAATGGTTGTCACCGAAAATAAAATAGATTAGAATGTAGAAAGAAAATTTGGTATCAGACACTGTGCCTAGGTTCTTAGGCAACGAGGGTTTCCGGGTCTTTACCTCACATTAGGGAGGATAACATATAGTTATCTCCCAAACCGGATCTTCATTTGGCTATAAAAACTAACCCTCGTTACAAATCTTTGAAAATGGCATTCATTGCCCATTAATGGTCTTAGTCAGTGAAAACAAACATCTCCTTGACTCACCTTCCAATGGCTCATAAATGATAACTATCAAACATCACTGGATCTAGCATTAAGCATCCAATGAGCCCTGAAAACTTACCAAATATTAACCATTCAAGGCGATTCGAAGGGATAAAAACCTAAAGTTGAAGGGAAAAGCAATAATGACAGTGAATACCTACGTGGGAAACATGGAAACCCTTAGCTCAGCTTAGATCCTTTACCCAAAGGGCCTTCACTCAAGGAGGAAGGGATTTTATCCACTCATCCTCTGAGAAATCATCCTCAGAGGGTGTTTGGCTAGTGAGAAAGGAAAATAAAATGAGAGAAAATGAAAGAAAAATGGGAGCTTGTTCGACAAGCCTCCCAAAACTTTTATTAATCAAAAGCTTCTTTACAAAGTGTTGTTTGGGCATTATATACCACCAAAACAATACAAATTACCAAATTGACAAAAGTAGTAAGAAACTATTGCTAGGATAATTTGGGAAGAAATAAAAAAAGACAAAGTAAAAAGAATGGCCTCGAGGTGAAAAATCTGTGAGTCCCGCGAAAATTCGCAACCCCGCGAAATTGGTAAGGGCTACACTTTCTCATTTTTACTGCCCGCCTCTTCCTTCTCGGTTATGCACTGCTCCAATTGATTTCTTCGTGATAGAGCTGGATCCCTATCTTCAATATATATAGCATGTGAAAACTACAAAAATTGCTATAAAATTTGATCATAAGCATTGCTAGGTCCTTAACGTGCCAATTGGGTAAAATTTAGCTGCTTACTACGCAAATAGTGCTCAAAACCTGGAGTGTTAAGAGTATGGAACATCACTATTTGGGTAGTAATCACAAACTGTTTTGTAAATAATTATCCCCATCCCTAGTGCCTCTCTTCATACCTTTTAAAATTAAATAGTTGTTTATTTGGTAGATTTTAGGATTAGTTTTAAATCAATTTTTATTTCAATTAAATTGATTTCATTCCACATCCTATTTGGTTGCCTAAATAGTGAAGAGCTCTTGTAATCGGGGTGGTCAAATTCCAATTAGAGAGAACCTCCAATCCTCTTGGGTACGATATCCGGACTTTTAGAGTCCACTTTATTACTTGTATGACCCGTGCACTTGATGAAATGGGATATGTTAGTAATACTTTTCATTTCAGTTTTTGAGTACACTTACTTTTGTTTCAAATCAATTTGTGCATATTTACCACATTCACTCCCTTGGCCATATTTTCATATATACATCATTTGGTTAACAATAAGCTTTGTATAATATAAAAAAACACCATTGTTGACATTTGAACCAAGAATCACAAACGCCATTTTTCCGACCAATAAAGACGAAGTAATAGGTTGACATCTTCTTCTTGAAATGAAGTAATCATGGTTAGTCATACATTATAGCTCCGAGAATAAGCAACTACAAATGCATTAAACCTATGAATGGTCCGATGATAATGGATTTGCAACTATGTAACAGTTATGGTAGTAGTTTTAGCATATTATGGTAGTAGTTTCTTTAGGTTATGGTAGTAGTTTAGGTAAACTATGTGTTATGCTATGTAAATGAGTTTTGTATTGAATGCAGTTCATATCTTATACAAATTTATCACATAATAAGGGAATTGCAACTACTAGTGGTCGTATATGTATCAATTTTCATGATTTGTTGTATGGTTGTTTATGTATTCTATTATGGTAGTAGGTTTAGTATATTACGGTAGTAGACGAATCATATAGTAAATACAATTTGGAACAAATTTGAAGCTTCCATAACCCTAAATGTTTTCTTACTTCATTTTTTTACAGTAATGTGATAAAATTTCTCTATTTTTTGAAGAATAAACACAATAGAAAATGCAACTTACGAATTGCTTAATCATCATCGATATTGTGGAACAATTTAGGAAAATAAAAACAATTCTTTAAACAGAAAAAATCAAATCAAATCAAATGGAGAGTAAATAAGAACCCTTATCAACATAGAAAAAATACAAGATGGGAGCATGTGATCAAATGGGAAAAACAACCAAAGGAGACCCAAAAAATCGTACCTACTAATGAGAGAGGATGAAGCTACGATGGTGGGAGGACTGGCCGGAGGTCTTCTATCCTCTCCGTGTAAGAAGAAGAAGAAAAAGAAAGACAATAGGGGTATTTTAGGGTTTAAATTTGTGTCCTTTGACTTTTTAACCAAAAGCAAATATTTTTTTATAAGGTGTATTCACCTACTAAGACCTAAAAGCCATTTTTCATCACTTATGTCCAATAATATTTCAATAGTGTATTGAAACCTACTTTTCCCTATATTTGGACTTACCCTATTCACCTAACTTGATGCAGGAGCTTCTACAACATATATTTTTGGCTTAGATGTGTTTTATGTGCCAAGGATTGGGGCATATTGATTTTGAATGTCCTAACCAAAAGTGATTGCCCTAATTTGAGTAAAGATGAATAAGGAAGAAGATATTGAACAAGTAATCGACCTAACCATGTCCAAGAAGACGAGAGAAGAATTCATCACGCCAAAACTGAAGTTAGGATGTTGAAGAAGTAGTCAAATCTAACCATGTCCAAGAAGATAAGGAGAAGAGTTCACTACTGTCAAATTTTGATTTGGAAATCAAAGATGTTTCAAATGTGACGACTTTTGACACACCCCCACCCCTCACGAGCAGAGGCAGGCCGCCACCCACAAAAAAATTCCGAAACGTAACCTCTAACGACTAGAAATTCCCGTGAAGCCGGCCGTGGTTGCTTGGTCGAAACTCAGATAAATTTTTTTCCTTTTCTAACTTATGATTTACAAAATCTCGGCAAAGATATCAACTCGCATAAAGGACATATTCCCAAATCCTCGCGCATAATAATTCTACACTTTCCAAATATGGCAACCAACAATGTTCTTTCAAAAGAGCCTTAGCCCAACACATTTCAATAAAACTACACTATGTACATACATGCTTCCACTATACAAATTAAAGTATTTTACAAAATATTATTACTACAAAGACTGGAGTACAAAAGTCAAGAGAATCCTACTATGCTCTAGCGTCCGACGTGCCTGTACTTGGAAAATAATTTTTAAAACGGAAAATAATGAGCTAAACGAGCTCAGTGAGTGTATGCTTTATAAAATGTTTTGCTTTTTCGGAAAATATCTTAAAACTATAAAACTCTCTTTTACATGACATTTTCTAGAAATCTTGCTTACTTGCCTTGCTTTAAAAGTTTATAAAACTTTTCATAAATCTCTTGCTTGCTTGCTTTACCTTGCTTTGCTTTAAAAGTTTATAAAACTTTTCATAAATCTCTTGCTTGCTTGCTTTACCTTGCTTTGCTTTAAAAGTTTATAAAACTTTTTATACTTGCTTGCTTTAAAAGTTTAGGAAACTTTTCATAAACCTACTTTAAAAGTTTATAAATTTTTCTCAAATCTCTTGCTTTAAAAGTTTTATAAAACTTTCATAAACACGGAGCCTGGGCTCAACCGCTTGCTTTAAAATAAACACGGGAGCCTGAGCTCAACCGCTTGCTTTAAAATAAAAACGGGAGCCTGGGCTCAACCGCTTGTTTTAAAATAAAAACGAGAGCCTGGGATCAACCGCTTGTTTTAAAATAAACACGGGAGCCTGGGCTCAACCGTGCACCAGTGGTTGATTTCAAAACTGTATAAAACATGCTTATAAATCATCAACCACTAGAGGTCTTTCCCCGCTTGTCGCACCCAGTGAACACGGAGCTTGGGCATCGACCGCGTTTGAAGACCCGTCCATCACCTGTGTGGAAGAGCCCATTAAATTCCCTTTTCCGTAAATATGGTGGCCTTGGCTCACCATAATCTAGCTAACAAGTAACCCTATACTCCAAGACGTACACGCCTCCTTTAAATGCCCTAATGCATGAACCTGGGTTTGCCGACCAGGAAAATCTAAAATGCATGAATGATATCCTAACACCACCGTGCACGTACGAAATACCTCTAACCGGTATGCTTGCTTAAATTAGGGATTTTCGTTAGGCCTGTTTTCGAAAATATTCTTTTTGCTTGCTTGCTTAAAACATGGTTTAATAATTCAAAACCATTGTTTGCTTTAAATATGGTTTGATAATTCAAAACCATTGCTTGCTTACTAAAACTCATTGCTTGCTTTTTAAAAGTATGGTTGAATAAATCAAAACCATTACTTGTTTTCTTTTCACATATGGTTGAAAATCAAAACCATTTGCTTGCTTGCTAAACTCATTTCTTGCTTTTCAAATATGGTTTACAATCAAAACCATTAAATACCATTGTAAAACAGTTTATAATAATAATACACTAGTATGTGAAAAATAGGTTTAGAACACTCACCTTTTTGTTTACCAAAACTTGAGCACGACTCCACAACTTTCCCACCTTTACTTTTAGCCTACACACTCAAACGAATATGGCGAAAACATTAATCGCCTGTGTAATTGTATAAACTTAACGTACTTCATATATGCAAGTCACTTTTAGTAACTAGCACTTACTCACACTCAACGAATATCGTCGAGGCGAAGCGAAGCGAGGTAACGGTGCGTTTTCATTGAGGTTCATTCTTCTTTGCACCTCTCTTAATCATTTATTAAGGTTCCCATACTAACTGTATAAATCGGGCTTTTAAATATGAAACTACAAAACTGGCTTTTGGACACCTGTGTGGTAATCAAATTACTATGTTTGGTACCGGCACAAACACATTCTCGCATGGTGGTACTCTGCATTTGCTCTGTCTTCAAGTAATCGTACCAAAATGGTTCAGGTGGTGGTACCGGTACCACCCGTTTTGCATCGTACCACCTCGTGGTTTCCGCCCAGAAATGCTGCTTTTGCCCTCTTTTGGTACCATCTTTCTTCATACAACTTCTCTATTCCATAATACCTCAAAAATCAACATGGAATCTAACTCAAAACAACTCCACAACACTTGAATTGGTGATTTGGAACTTCTTATAACCAAACCCTAGGTGAAAATCTCAAGAATTCAACCTAAGGTCCACAAATTCCTACAAAAACCATATAAATAGGAGGATTCCATGTTTAATTTTCACCAACTAGGGTTTCACCCACATAATTTCAGACAAATCTAGGCTCTGGCACTTTCCACAAACCTCCTAAAGGAGGAACTAATCTCCATACCAAAACCCTAGAAATCCAATACAAATAATTCCAATGCAAAAACATACCTTATATTCTTCCCCTTCTTCTCCTTCTTCTTCTCTTCTTCTCTTCTTCTCCCTTTCTTCTTCTCAAAATGTGGAGCCCTAATTTTTGTGAGACAAAATGAGATGCTTGTTTCTCATCCCATATTTATATTGTCATTTATACCTTAATTGCAAATAGGTCCTCCATCTCTCAACAATTGCACTTCAACTATTGTTATTTCTACTTTGGCATACTATCTTCTTTGCTTATGACCTTTATGTCCCATTTTGATCAATTACAATTTTACCCTTGTTCTATTACAACATTCCAGGTTCCATAACATATCATTTCATAATTTCATCCTGAAACAACAACTCCCAAAAAATAATACAATTCCACTTGCACATATGCGCCTACTAAGCATAATGCACTGCACACCTTATCGAGACGTATGCAACTTTGGTTGTTGAAGAAACCGAAAGTGAAAAGGAATCTGGAAAGAAGTGAAATCAATTTGAGAATTTGTTGATGTAATGCCTGAAGAAATACCACATGGTTTGCCACCTATGAGGGATATTCAACATCAAATTTAATTTCATACTAGGTTTGGTTTTTCCTAATAAGCTAGCCTCTATAATGAGCCCTAAGCAGCATGAAGAGCTTAAAACATAAGTTCATGATTTGCTTAACAAATGGCTTGTTCAAGAGAGTGAAAGTTCTTATGTGGTTCCCACTATGTTGGTGCATGAAAAAGATGGATCTTGGGGAATGTGTTTTGATTGGCAAGCTTTCAACAACTTTTTGATTCATGAGGAAGTAAGATTCAACATAGGGCAAAGAGTGGAGCAATATGAAAAACAAACAAATTAAGGTTATCAAAGGCTTGTATTTGATCCTGGAGGATGGATTCGATTACACATGATAAAAGAGAAGTGTTCCAAGTTATGCACAAGAATAGTTCCAAGATTATTAAGAAGATAAAAACAATAAAGCTTATGTTGAAATTGCTTCGATGACAGTATCTTGCCTACATTCAATATCAAGGATTTGAGGCCTTATCATGGTGAAGACTTGAGGGTAAGTCTTTTTTCCCAACTATGGGGGATTGATGCTGGAGCTTCTACAACATACTTTGGGAATTTGATCTTAATTATGGAAAATTCAGATTTTGGAGGTTTTGAAACCTTGGGGGCACCAAATCTATTTCTAAATCCAAGTATTGTGAGTCTTGTCACTGTTTCGATTTGGAGTTGTTTTATTTTAGAAAGATTTGTTCTCAAAGTCAAAGTAGTAGTTGCTTTATTTAATTTTGAAAGTTTGTTTTCCAAGACAAAGTAGGAGTTTATTTATTTGATTTAGAAAGTATGAGGCTATATATACCCCCTTAATGTAGTCTTTTGACAATCAGTTCAAGTTTAATAATATTTTCAGATTTGTCTTTTAAAGAGTTTTCTCTTGTTCTCATATTTCTCAGGTGGATTCCCTTGAGTGACGAGTTCGTTGCTTCTTATCCTTATATGGATTCCTTGGGTGGCGAAGTATATCTCTTGTTCTTAATCTCTCGTAGTGGATTCCCTGACATGAAGTTCGTGGCTTCTATCTCTTGGTGGATTCCTGAGTTGTGAAGTAAGTATCTATCCTTCTATTAATTTACCATCTCATCATCTTCTCTTTCACCTTCCCATAACCAAATTTTCAACCTTAACCCAAAACTTTCCAAATCTAGTTTCATATTTCTAAAACCTTTCCAAATACATTGTTTCACCCTACAAACCATCTTTCCTAACCTTAGAGAAACCCAAAATTCGTGTATATCCCTAGCCTACCTTATAAAACCTAAACCTCAAACTAGCTCCCTCAAATCAAACCCTGACCTTCAAAACCTGGGAAAACTTTATTCTAAACCTTAATTTCATCATAAATAAAACCTCGCTTAAGCCTCTATAACCTTAAGAACCGTGATCTATCCCTTACCTTTAAAGTTACATCCTATACCCTCAAACTACAACAAATTCATCCTCTGAATCCTACCTCAAACCATTAGATCATCCATCACGTCCCGCCTCTGCATCATGCAATGGGTTTGAGACGGCGAAGGATTTGGAGTTAAGTCTATTATGATACATTATTTGGCCAAATTTGTGATAGTTATTAAAATAGGACTTTATCAAATCTATTCATTTTGTGGAAATATTTTGAAATTCATTTTATAAATGGACTATTTTTTTTGTTTTGTTTTTGTTTTTATTTCTATTCACTTAACATATTAATTGTAGCATTATGTTTTACAAGAAATCAAGTCTGTGGATCTCTCAGACCCATACCACCCATTTACCATCTCAGCAGTCCTCAAGGGCTACAAATAAATTATTTAATATATTGTATGTATTAATTTCATATCTTGGTTTCCGAATAAATGACGGTTCTTTCTGGTTGCTAAAAAGGCAGTAGATCCTCAATAATTGTCGTGAATCTAGTAGCTCATTGATAGTTGTGGCCATGCTTATGCTATTTTATTATTGTTTAAGCTTTTATAAGAGGCGAGGTCTGGCTCAGCAGGGGAGGGAGCCATGATTTTACTTCAAACGAACATATTTTAATAGTAAATATAATAACATTTAATAAATTATAAATATAAAAAAGTTGTATTGATTGATAATATTATTATTTAATATATTTTATTTTTATATATTTAATCGTTCTTATATGCATTATTTATATAAAAATTATTAAAATTAAGTATATGATGTTTGTACAAATAAATAAAAGTCAATATAAATTATGACCAATATATGATTCATTATATAACAAACATATGAGTCATTATATAACAAACCCTATCATATTAATACAATATGAATAAAAAATGTGAAATCTCAGCCATATTAATAGAATATAAATAAAAAAGTAAAATATTAATACAATGTATAATAAGAATGTATTTATTCCAATCTTTACAACAAATTTTCTCAATATAGCTATCAATTAAATGTAAATACAAAATATAAGCATCAATAAAAATTATATTTCATTCCAATTTTTAATATAAATTCTCACGATTTTTATTTTTATATGAATTTCTTACATTTCCTCATAGGACTTTTCTTGATTTATGATTGTCGCTTTAATCTCCCTTTATCTCGAGAAGAATTCCTATTTTTGGGGTGGATAAATATGTTTTTCCTTATCAACGACTAATTCTTCCTTATCAAGGATTATCATTCTCTTATCTAGGATTATCTCCCTGAGGAGTAAGGATTCAGAAGCTGGAAAATTCGCTGATAATATTGCTTTTGCAGATTTTTCGCTTCTTGGTGCTTATTCGTAGCGAACTTCCTATATGGGGTGGAATTCCCATATGGGGTAGAACCGTCGGCTGGAGGAATTGAAATCCTAGACGGACTGTCTCAAGCAAGCCTTGGATGGATTTGACCTTGCTTGCCCAGGCGGCCTCTTTAGACTCTGTCGTCTAAGAAGTGTTTGCACGGTATTGGTGAGGCAAGTGGAATCAGGTGGAGCCCACAACCAAACGGGCCCCGGGCCTAGATCTTAAAGATCATGGTACTTATAATGCCCCCATTTTTCCCCAGTTGGAGTTTTTGTACTGTTTCAGTCGGGGGAAAATATTGTTGTTTCAAATGTTGGATTTTGAGAGTTGAAAGGTTTAGTGCCTGACCAGCACATTAAATCCTTTCGGGAGGCTTATGCTCACGTTGCCTTGCGCATGGAGACGCCCGCTCCTAATGTGCATCCCGTATCTGCTCGTCGACATTTAATGCGCCTGATGACGCCTTACCCCTATAAATAGGGATAGTAGTTTCAAGAGTGATTTCTTTTACATCTTCTCAAAAGAGATTTTTTTTTTTACTCTTGTATTTCATCCTCTTCTACGCTTCTAAAAATTTCCCTTTCAAAGGAGCCATCGAAGACCCTTAACGCTTCGAGGACTTTTGTTTTTTCGGTGAGTGTTTGCAACTCAAACCGTTTTTGCATCGCTGGTTTTCTTGAGTGTCTTTGTTGTTTGAGGTGTCCTACTAGTTTTTACGAAGGCTTTTGGGTTTTTTGTTTACGTTCTTTAGGTTTTGTCCCAGGTGGGTTGAAAAATTTTATGGGGAGACTTCTTTTCCTTTTTTTTTTTCCACTATATGAACCTCACTCGAATTCCTTTATATATATATATATATATATATATATATATATTTGCCTCTATAATGGCAAGAGGTCACGAAGAGGTTTCGACCAGTTTGGCTGGGATTAGGAGGGGTACTTCTCCAGGAAACACCTACTGCAAGCAATCTAGTTACTGCCATGTTTGTAGAGGAATTGAGGTTAAACAACCAAATTCTTACCAAAATAAGTCTAGAGACGTAGACGATGCGGCTACCTCAACTATTGGAGAGGCAGACAATGTCGTCTACTTTACATGGGAGCAGCTTATTGTCAGCCGCTTCCCCGTTCCATCGCGGTTAAGGCCTCCTTCATGTTACCCGATCACCTCCATACCACATTCGAACATTTCTCGGATTTTGATCGTCATAGCAATGAACTCTTTCTACTAGCCAGTATCTTGTCGGTGGAGATCCGCTTCATTTACACTGAGTTTTAATTCCGGGGCCGTCGTCCATGTCGGCCCACAGTCCTTGGCTGCAATTTGTAACTAGGATCCTTGACTCACCCAAGACGGAGGTGAAAAGGGTCATCCTGGTTAAGGGCCCGTGGTATGAGACCCTTGGTTCTCCAAGGCTTCCTTTCAATCTAAACCAATCCCTTTCGTTCCCAGGTTTATCTCCATTCCCATTTTGGTATGCCTCATATTTCCCTAGGTTGTGGGTGTATTGACATACCTACCTTCTTGATGATTTGTAGATATACACAGGCAAGGTTGACTGGTCAACTGGGTAGAGAAAGAGAGGTTGGATTGCCTCTGTTAGCTATTTGAGATCTTAAAGAGGGAGCGCCACCACGAGATCCTTCTATCTGTGAAGAATCTACAGGGATTACGCCTCCATCAACTATTTGAGATCTTAGGGGGAGGCTGCCCCACCAAGTACTCCTCAAGGAGAAGCCATCCAAAGCCATCCGACCTATGAAGAGGTTGAGAAGAGTCTCAAGGTACAACGTGGACTCTCGAATGAGCCTCGCACACTGCTCGCTTTGGAGGATGCCCCAGGTGCTTCTAGGAGAGGCTTGTGTACCACCGGGCGGGTGGGATCCCAGCCAGACTCTAAAAGCAAAAGGAGCTGCGGCGCAGGCTTCGTAAAGGCAGCCGCTCCGTCGTTATTATCTAGGCTTACAAGTGTCAACCTTCGCAGGTCAAGGATGACTGCTGCTAAGCTCATATGTTCCCCCGTAGGAGTGGGTCCATTCTTTAGCGGACATAGTGGCTCTTGGCTTAGGGGGCGCCCAGGAAATTATTGATCATTGGAGCCCCTTCAACAAGAGGGAGTCTTTGGTTAAGAATATGCGCGACCTCTACCCCACTCTCCTCCAAGTGCCAACAATGGCTCGTTTTGAGCAGTACTCCATCTCGTTTCCTGGCTACCTAGATAGGGAGACCTTCCAGTGTATGGCTGAAGACAGGATGCTCATCTGCAATCACAATTTTCACCAATCAACTGAGCTGCTAAGTTATGATTTTTAATACCCGATTGATAATTATATGTTTTTATTTCTAATGATCTTTTTCAGTCAGATGGCTATTCATAACATGGCTCACTAAGATAGTGGAATCCAACTCAAGCAAACACCGTCGAGTCGCGCCTATGCTCAGACGACCGTCTCTCACACTAGGTTTAACGCCTCCCCGCAAGGTGAAGTCCAAGTCAAAGCACCGGGAGAGAGAGGCTAAGGCCTGGTGAGAAAAGGATCACCATCGAGAGTGAGCAGGGATGAAGCTACAGAGGCTACAGGCCCACTGGGAAGCTGCAAGCCACCCCAAGGCAAGGCCAGGAGGACTGCTAGGGTCCAAGAAGCCTGCAAACATTTGAGAGCGCGTGTATAAGGCGGATGCCAGGCCGGCTTGGCTCTAGGAGGTTGCCAACATTCTCCACTAGAATGGGCAATCAAAGATGAGGTCCCTCCTCCATTCGCAGAAGTGGACAAGGAGGCTGTGAAGAAGAGGCACAGAAGGCTCAGAGTGTGATCTGCTAATGTAAGGATGTGTGCTGGCACAAACACAACATCCGTGGAGACTGTCCTGAAGGTTCCTCGAAGGCATGTCGACTTCATTGTCCAAGTACCCCGAGTTCTTTATGAACCTCTCGTTGCCCTCATGCTACCGCCTGTGCCATGACTACACCTCTCCGGGCGAGCGCCCAAGGAACCCAAGAAGGTTATCATACCGAGTGATCAGAGCACCAGTCCCTCTTTCGTTCTTATTTTGTAATAAAGATTTTTTTTTGCAAAGGGGCCTTGTCCGACCATTATCATTTGTCTACTTTCCCTGACGCGCATAGCTTTTAATAAATACACCTTTTTTGCCTACTTCTTAACATTATTATTTTATTTCACCATGATGCCATTGGCGCTTTTATAATTTCTACATTTCTTAAGTTATCGATTTTTCATCGTTTAACCCTTTCCTAATTCCTAGTTAGGATGCACTACTAGGACGCCAATTGGTTAGAACCAGCAGTATTCATCAGGCTACCGTGTAAGGCACTATCGTAGAGTTTATCATGTAATCACAGTTAGTTGCTTTATCTGGTTTCTCTTTTTGGAAGTTCCAGTAGAGCCACAGTCTGGTCTTTTATGAGGTGTTGGCAAGCCTGTGAGCTCCTCATAGTTAGCGTCACTAAATCAGCCTCGCCAATGGAGAAAAGTTTAAAAACACTGCACTTAACGACACGGCTCCTTAAATCTCGAAAGATGTAAGCTGTGAAAGACTAGAAATTTTTGACGGGCACGTAGCGTGTTGGAAGGTGAAGGGTGATTGGTCTAAAAGTGCGCGCATGTCCCAACACGTCTGTGGTGCATGATTTTCTATTGGGGTATTTAATGCGTATGTTGACATTTCACCCCTATATATAGGGGTTTGACTTCGAATGTTGCCTATCCACAAGGATAAGGGAGCTATGGGAAAAGACTACTAGGAGTGGCCTGTCGTCTTCGCGCATGGCTACCGACATGATGTGTTCAAAAACGATATTCGTGGAGACCAACTAGAGGTTCCAGATTGTATGACCGACTCCCTAGGTTTTCTTTCTCCAAAGTGCTTTACGGGCCTTAGGTGCCCCCCTGTCCCTGCATCCGTTGAAGATGCAGTTGTCGGGGTGTATCGTAGGGAGGTGGCGGAGGAGCCTGGGAGAGGTGCCCCTCATGGGGATTTAAATGGAACATCCACTTCTTCTTCTTCTTTCTCTTTTTTTCGTAATGGCCGCTCTTCTTCTTCGTCATTTTTCCGTAGTGGCCTCAATATGGCTGTTTTTCTTCTTCCTAATTTTTTCGTAGTGGCCCCAATATGGCCACTTGGACATATATCATCATGTAACTAATGATGCCATTGGCGTTTTTATGAGATATAACTTTTTGTAATTGGCCAAACATGGTCGCTTGGATGTATATCATCTAATGACACCATTGGCGTATTTATGAGTTATAACTTTTTATAATCTTTGAACAAAAGACCCCCGGTTAGGATCGATGCTTTAAAGACTCTGAGGTCAAGTTATATCCAGCTAGATACCCTTATTATGCTCCGGCCTTATTGGGCTAGCTAGTTATCGTGGCTGTGCTTAGACATGTACTAGTAGGCTAAGGACCATGTCTAGTATCATAAAGCAAGCCAAAGCAAAGATGGAGCCATATCTAAGCTTAGAAAGTTCAGCAAGCTTAAGACACAAATCGGGTCTTTGAGAATGCCGCCAGCTAAGGTCACAGCCGGCTCGAGAGGCTAGCGCTGCGCCATAACTGGTCTTTGAGAGTGCTGTAGGCTAAGAGCCATAGTCCGGTCTTTTGAGAATGCCAAAGCAGAGCCATAGTTTAGTCTTTGAGAGTGCTACAGCTAAGAGCCAATCCGACCTTTGAGAGTGATGCGAGGCTAAGAGCCACACTTTGAGCAAGGAGGTCGAGGAGCCACTGTCTTTTAAGAGTGCTACCGGCTATGTCAGCGCCTACTTTTTAAGAGTGCTAGTAAGATATCAACCATATCTGGACTTTTGTGAATGCCAACAGGATATAAGCCATATCTGGACTTTCGTGAATTCTATCAGGATATCAGCCACAACTGGACTTTTGTGAATGCCAGCAAGATATCAGACATATATGGACTTTTATGAATGCCAATAGGATATCAACCATATCTGGACTTTCGTGAATGCTAGTAAAATATTAGCCATATCTGGACTTTTGTGAATGTCAATAGGATATCAACCATATCTTAACTTTTGTGAATGCCAGCAGGATATCAGCCATATTTGGACTTTTGTGAATGCTAGCTGGATATCGATCATATATGGACTTTGGTGAATGCCAGCAGGATATCAGCCATATTTGGACTTTCGTGAATGCTAGCAGGATATCAACCAAATATGGACTTTTGTGAACTGGCAATTGCAGAATTTCAAAATGTTTTAAAGACGGTCTTTATTAATAGTAATACTTTGAAAGGAAATTTCAGTGGTAATACCTCTTCAAATGTGGCTTTCAACATTTTCGGTATAGGAGTCCCTTCTAGCTTATTCAACACGTATGATCTGGCTGCTCCCACTTGAACTACCATATATGGCCCTTCCCAGTTTGGTTGGAACTTCCCGTCTATTGGTTTAGCCGTGTTTTCAAAGACTCTTCTCAAGACTAGGTCTCCATCTTGGAATGTAAGTGGTTTTACCCGCCTGTTGTAAAGATTTTTCAATCTTTGCTGGTATGACGATATGCACAACTATCAAGCCGCTCGTCTGCTATCTAGGTCTTTAGCAATGGCTTTAGCGATTAGCCCTTCGTAAATTTCGCTCAAGTGTGGGCATCCCAATTTCTGTGCGAATTATATCCTTCATCCCATAAGTAAGGGCGACTGGCGACATCCCAATTAGTTTTCAAGTGGTCGTTATATAGGCTCATAGAACTCCTGGTAGCTCATCTACCCATTTTCCTTTAGTCGATTGCAGATGCTTTTTCGGTCGTTAGAGAGTCTCTGGCTGATGATTTCCGCTCGCCTACATTTCTCAAGGGTACCACGAGGTTGAATACAAGTTCTTAACTTTTAGCTCGTTGCCAAAATTCCTGTATACCCTGCTATCAAACTATGGCCCATTGTCAGTCACTATCGACTGTGGTATTCCGAACCAACAGACGTTGTTCTTCCATACGAATTAGAAGACGCCTTTGTCTTTGATGGAGGTGAAGGCTTCAGCTTCTACCCATTTGCTAAAATACTCTGTTGCTACCAATAATAGCTTTTTCTGTGTTGGGACGGTAGGTAGTGGTCCAACTATATCAATTCCCCACTAGGCGAAGAGTTAGGGCCTCTTTATGGTTGTCAAGTTCTAAATCGTTACCCTTGAAATGAGGGCTTGATGTTGGCAACGATCACACTTCCTGATGTAGGCGCCTGCATCCCCCCTCATGGTTGGCCAGTAGTAGCCTTGGGTATGGGCCCTATGCTCCAAAGTTCGGCCACCTGGATGGTTTCCGCATATACCTTTATGGAGTTCCGCCCATGCATACTGCCCCTACTAGGTAGTGAGGCATATAGAGAACGTTTATACAACTGCCCGTTTATAAGGGAAAATCAAGCCGCCTGAACCTAAATCCTTGTAAGCCTTGACCCTGCTATCCGAGAGTTCTCCCAAGCTCAGGTAGCAGACTATTGGAGTCATCCAAGAGGGACATACTTCTTCTATCTCGTTCACGCGGCTGGTAACAATGGACAACTTCGGTTGGTAATAGATAAGGATGAGCATTGTTTCTTTGGTTGGTAGGGATGCAGCCACTACTGCTAAGGCATCCGCCTTTTCATTTGAATCCTTGGGATATGTTAAAGCTTCTAAGCCATGAAGCTTTCTAGTCGGAGCTTAACCAGGCATACATACTTGGACATGCTTCTTCTATCTCGTTCACTCTACTGGCAATAATGGACGACTTCAGCTGGTAATAAATAGGAAGGAGTATTGTTTCTTTGGTTGGTAAGGATGCAGCCACTACTGCTAAGGCATCCGCCTTTTCGTTTGAACTCCTTAGGATATGTTAAAGCTTCCAAGCCACGAAGCTTTCCAGTCGAAGATAAACTAGGCATACATACTTGATGTTGGCAACGATCACACTTCCTGACGTAGGCAACTGCATCCGCCCTCATGGTTTTCTAATAGTAGCCTTGGGTATGGGCCATGTGCACCAAAGTTCTGCTACGTGGATGGTTTCCATATATTCTTTCATGGAGTTCCTCCAATGCATACTGCCCCTGCTGGGTGGTAAGGCATTTAAGATATGTGTCATTTAGAGAATATTTATACAACTACCCATTTACAAGGGAAAATCGAGCTGCCTGAACCTGAATCTTGTGGGCCTCAACCCGGCTATCAGGGAGTTCTCCCGAGCTTAGGTAGAGGACTATTGGAGTCATCATGGAGGGACATGCTTCTTCTATCTCGTTCACCTGGCTGGCAATAATGGACGACTTTGGTGCTAGATATGGAGGAGCACTGTTTATTTTGTTGGTAGGGATGCGGCCACTACTGCTAAGTAATCAGCCTTTTCGTTTAAACCCCTTAGGATATGTTAAAGTTTCCAAGATACGAAGCTTTCCAATCGGAGCTTAACCAGGCATACATACTTGGTCATGCACTGGTCCCATGTTTCGTATTCCTTGTTTACCTATCAACTGGAAGTCACTTTGTATAATGATCTTTTCTGAGGATACGGAGATTGCGAGATCTATATCGGCTATGATTGCTTCATATTCTGCCTCATTTTTAGATATAAAGTCTAATCGTGATAGCCCGTTTCTATCCTCTCTCTCTCCAGCTTAGGGGCTTTAAGTTTTAAGCCAAAGACTGCCTTCTATTTTCTAAGAAGCTATCCAAGGCTATGATCCACCTACCACTACTCGGGTCCACGTGTGTTATTAGTGGGCTAAGAAGTCCGCCAATATTTGTCCCTTATTGCTGTCGGGTTTATATTGATACCAACTTGCTTAGCCTTCATCAGGCCCATCGCCATCCTTCCTGACAAGTAGGGTTTATGTATGGTGCTTCGTAAGGGAAGATTGGACAGAACGACGATAAGGCATGCTTGGAAGTAAGGGCGGAGTTCTTTAGCCGCTATACGGAGAGCCAGTGCTGCTTGCTTGAGAGGGGTATATCGAGTTTCTAACTCAAATAGGGATTTGTTTACAAAGAACACTGGTTTTTGTTTCCAGATTTCATCTTCTTTAAACAAAGCTGCACTCATTAAGACATCTGAAATTTCTAGGTAAAGATAAAGCATATCACCTGCTTGAGTTAAACATACCAGTGGTTCAAGAGATATCGCTTGATCAGCATGAAAGCTCTGGCCTGATTCATTATTCCACTATAAAATGTTCCTTTTAGAGCAGAAAATCATGTCATGGCTACTCAGAAATATGAGCATGAATCAACTAGAGTCACAAATTTACAATTTCGCTTGCTGGACTCCGCTTTTCTAGAGGTAAGAGTCTCATATTCTATAATAGCTCTTTGCTGAATAGGATTGACCTCTATCCCTCTCGGTGTTACCATAAAGCTTAAAAACTTGCTCGACTGATTCCAAACACACATTTTAGGGGATTGAGTTTCATGTCGTACTTGCGCAACAGCTCAAAGGTTTCTTGTAGGTAATTTGTGTGATCGGGCCTTTCTTTGGATTTGACAAGCATACCATCGATGTAGACTTCCATGGTCTTGCCCATCAGTGGTCGAAATATCTTAGTCACTAGCCTCTAATAGGCAACTCCGGCATTCTTTAAGCCAAAAGGCATTACATTGTAACAATATAGCCTGTGTGGTGTAATGAAAGTCATTTTCTTTGCATCAAGTGGGTATGGGAATCGGGTGGTACCAAGAGAATGCGTCCAGAGATGACAATATCCAATGCCAGTTGAGACGTCAACGATCTAATTTATACGCGGTAAGGGGAAGTTATCTTTCAAGCATGCTTCACAGGCCTCGTAGTCTACACATACTCTACTCAAATTCTTTGAACCACCACCACATTGCCAGCTGGCCTGGTATTTCCACCGATAAACCCGCTTCTCAAAGATTGTCCACCTCTGCCTAAATAATCTGATGGCGATCCAGGTGGAAATGCCTCACTTTTTGTCTTATTGGTTTTACCACGAGAATAATATTCCTCTTGTGAGAGGCCAACATCGAGCCAATTCTGGTCATATCCGAGTGATTCCAAGCGAACACGTCTATGTTTCTTAGAAACACGTGTTGTAGTTACTTTTTTTTCTACGTTGAATAGTAGAGAACTGAAGTATGTGAACTTCTTTGGCCCGTCCAGCACCACTGACTCTAGGGGATCCACGGCTAATGGGTCCTTCTCTTCGGCCTTGACTTAGGCGGCGAACTGTGGTTGCTATGCAAGGGTGTGATCTTCGAGGAGAGGACTCCCTAAGCTCTTCTCTCCTTTCTATTCTCATATGGATAACTGATAGCATTGTCGTGCGGCCAACTGACTGCTTTGGAGATCGACCTGCCCTACGTTGGTGAAATAAACTGACCGTTTGGTGATATGTTGAAGGGATGACCCACTATGTCATTGTAAGGCCTCAAGTCTTCAACGATTGAGAACAAAACCTGCTGGGAAACTGGTCCTACTTGTATAGGGAGCGTGACATCTCCTAGTGTCGTGGTTGTTGTGCCATTGAAATCAGAGAGGATTTTCCCGGCTGAGTTCGGCATTCCTGAGGAAAGCTTCATTTGATTGAAGGGAAGTATCTACAACAAGTCTGCCATGCCAGATCTACCAGCACCTTGTGCATATCAAAACCTCTAATACATAGGGTGAGTACCAATGCATCATAATGGGGCATAATGACCCTGTTTAGGTTTATTGGAGGAAAGGATATGGGGCCATCTATCGGCTTGATTTCTTCACAGCTGCCTCTCATGTGGATAGCATTTACTCGGGCCTTGACTGTGGCTAGTCTCAAGAGCTTCTTCTATTGGCGCTTCGATTGATACTGGTCATTATACAGGCCTCCCGGTATATAGTTCATGGCTGGTCTGGATTCTAAAGGGACGACCGCGCCAGTTGTAATTCTATCTGCTGGTGGCCTAGATTCCACCCCATAGTCAACTTCCTCGACATACCTTCTGAGGTGCCTTGCTTTGATTAGTCTTTCCACTAGGAACTTTAGGCTTCGACACCTGTTGGTCTCGTGTATGAATGTGTTTCTTTGAGAGGGATCCATCTAGATTAGTGCTGGCCACTTAAAATCTAACAAGTCACGAATGAGGGGCAGCAGCCTCTCATATGAGATGTTCAAGGGGGTAAACTACGGGGGCTCCCTCTTTTTCTATGATTGATCACAGTATCACTTTTGGGTTTTGCTCTGACCTTCCTTGGACTCAGACGGCTTCTTCCTCTCCGGCTTGTTGCTATCAGCCGGCTTACTTGTGATCATGACAGTTTATGTTGTTGTGTGGATATTATCTTCCAACATTGAGTACCTATCTTCCCACCTATATAATTCTTCCATTGTCACTGGCGGGTCTAAATATAGTGAGTGGAAGAAAGGAGTGGATGGCCCAAAGCTTCTCCTGAAGTTTTGAAGGACCGCGACCATGTTAGAAGCCTCTACCTACTGAAATGCTTTCCTAAACCTTCTCGTGAAGTCTCGTATGGATTTCTCTTCCTATTTTAGAATAGTCTGCAAAGAGCTAATGTTCCTCTTCTATCGTACCTAGGAAAGATAGTGAGAGATGAATGCAGTCCAGAGCTCATTGAATGAGTTTATTGAATTGTGCAGGTGCTTGTTGAACTAGGCTAATGTAAGCCCTCGCAGACTAGCCGGGAATACTTTGCACAACAGACGGTCATTGCCAAAGTTCAATGTCATTTCCTAATTGTAGTGGAGCATGTGATCATAAGGGTCATTAGAACCGTCGAACATGGTAAAAGCTGGTATGACAAATCCGCGAGGCGGCTCATAATTAAGAATGTGTGGCCCTAGGGGTGAAGAGAGCATGTCATCGGGCCCCTGAATCGGGGCTACATGATGTGTATAGAATGTCGGCCCTGCACCGAAGGCGGGGTGCATAGGCGGCATTGATGACATCATGTCGTCGAGTACCACTGACGCTTTTTTTTTTTTTTTTTGGGCCAGGGGAGGGGGGCTTGAAGCGATTGTCTCGCTCCTATCAACCTCGTCTAATCGACTACATCACTAAAGGCATGGCGGTGCAAGTGCTTCCTTCGCGATTTATCCTTTGTGTTGCCCCGAACATTCCTTCATGGTAAAGGACTCATGGATGGGGACCTCCCGGAGGACAATTCATCATCTGTTGAGGCGTCACCGTCACTAGAAATAATGGGCTCTTTGCCTTTATTGCTAGCTATCGGATGTTCAGCATGATTGTCATCTCATACATTTTTCCAAGGTCGTAGCTTTCCTCTACCTTGGCCCGTAACTGATCATTCTTGCCTGCATCTGCCTCGCCTGCTCCTCCTGCTTCCTCTCTATCTCCTAACGCCAATGGAGGAACCGATCTTCAAGTGTTTGACGCATCGGATTGTTCGACATTGCAACTGCTTCAGGTAGATCTGATACGGAAGGGGAGTCGAAAGAGTTCTGGGTAATAGGGGGCTGCTAGAGAATCGTTGAAGCCAAGCCCTTGTAGCCCGTCGTTGAGACTTTTTATTTGATTCCCATAGATGGCACCAATTGTTAGGACTTTGATCGTCGAATCTCCCGAAAAGCCAAGTCAGTAGGGACTTGATCGGGCCGACTCTCGAAAGCATTAGCAAAAGACAACGCAACCTCGATTATCCGAATTTCCTTAGGTATCGCACAACAAATCAACAAAAAGGCGATTCGGAGGTGGTGGGCCAACCGCCTCTCCGATGATTAAGTCAACAAAAAATGCAGAGAGGGAGAAGAGAGGGATGCCAGCTAGATATTGCTTACCTTCCTCGTAGGGATCTTCTCGACATGTGCAATGGTTCATGACCTCCTATCTCGAGGAAGGAATCTCCTATTTTTAAGGATAAATATGTTTTTCCTTATCAACGACTGATTCTCCCTTATCAGGGATTATCCTTCCCTTATCCAAGATTATCTCTTCGAGGAGTAAGGGATTTGGAAGCTGGAAAATTCGCTAATAATATCAAGGCTATGATTTTCAGCTCGAGCGATTCAGAGGCGAACTTCCCATATGAGGTGGAATTCCCATATGGGGTAGAATGACCGGCTTACGGACTTGAAATCCCGCATTTTAATCGCCTCAATCGCCCTGGATGGATTTGACTTTGCTGCCTGCACGGCCTCTTTAGACTTTGTCGCCCAGGAAGAAGTGTCTCACAACGGGATTGGGCGAGGCAAGGGATCAAGTCGAGCCCAAGGCCAAACGGGCCTCGGGCTCATCGAGTAGTGGATCTTAAAGATCATGGTACTCACAGTTACAATTTTACGTATATCATGTTTTTGGTTTACATTTATATGATAGATATGAGTTTTGTGGTTATATCAAGTGCTAGATTTTAAATTCAGTAAGGGGCTCTATTTTCTTAGCTGTAGAAATAGGAATTTTTTTAGAAAAAGTTTTAGTGGGGGCATTAGAAAATTTTTGAGGGGGCACTTGCCCCTGTAAAGCCCATGGTAGTTTTGCCTCTGGTCTACCTCGATGGTTAAAGGTTAGGCGGGACATAGGGAATACCCAAATTCGAGTTTTCATATGAACAAAATACTATTGTATTACAAAGTGAATATATGTAAAAAAAGAAAAGAAAAAAAAATTCATTTTTAAAAATACTATAGTGAAAAAAAAAAGGTCTTATAAAAAATCATTCATTTTTTAAAATAAATCCACAGAATATGTGTTTGTGATTTTTTGAACTTTGAGTTTTTCTAAATTAATAATTATAAATTATTATATTAATTGTTTACTTTTGGTATATTTCAGTATAACTGGCATGGTACCCAACGAATCCAAGTTCAATTTAAGTTTTAAATTTATCATATTTCTATTTAAAGAATAAAATAAATTGTTGATAACGAAAAAATTAAATACTTACAAATGAAATGAAATCTAAAAAAAAATTCCTAATGCTACATTTTGAGACCTTGCTCTTTTTCCACTTGTGTATAACTCAAATTATATTTGTCAAATCAAATATATATCTTAACATAGTCTTTTTAACTTTTATTAGAAATTGGGGTATCTTAAAATTTCGGTTGGACAAAAAGCAATGGAGAAGTTTTGCTAAACATGATAAGTTACACTAGTTTGCTAGCTTCTTCTATGTTAAGTATATAACAGTGCTACACTTTTCCTTCTATCTTTTTCGATAACCAATAGCAAATCTACTACATGAATAGCAGTGTTGGATTAACCAAATTACAAAACTTTAGGTTCAAGATTCAACTATTGTAAAGAAGAAAGGATTGAGTACTCATATTGTTAGATACACATCACAATACTTTGAATAGTAACACTATTGCTTTACGCATGGACCATGTGCAAGAGGACCTAAATAATACATTTTATTGTCCATTTATATATCAATTAGACAATAATGACGGTGGCATATTGAAATGGATGACGGGGTGAGATAATGGATTCTTAGTTAATAAGAAGAAATATTGTCATATCTCAAATCAAATAAGGAAAAAAGTTTTTAATACTTATTAATGGTGAAAGAATTTGTATTTCTTGTGCATTTGCTAAATTATTTTATATAATCAATGGTATTTATTCATCCCAAAAATAATTGCTCAATAATCAAAGGATCTAATAAATACATTAAAAAATAATAACTTTATTAAAACAAGGAAGCATACCAATTCGTACTGGATAGAAAAACATACCTGGCATGGATCCAGAATTGTTGGCTGCCATTAGTCTCTCAAATTTGCAAGGGACGAAATCAAAGAAAGGCTAGGGTTGAAGATAGTTCTTTCATTCTCCCCAAAGAGTGTTCTACCAAACCCTTGTCAAATTCTAGGGCTCTATGTATTTATATATATATAGAGTATAAGGGAACAATTGAGCTTTGGTTCAATGGGCTTACCAAAGCAAGAGAGAAGATAGAACCATGGGCCCATAGCCAGTTAATATTAAACCATCCCATAAATGACCCATAATTAATATGCACAATATTAGAATTAAAATTGTAATATGATTATGCTTAGTCCATAGATTAATAAATTAATATAACGTTCTCTCACTTTGATAGCATAATCATAACTCAAATACTTTCACAATAGATTTACATAGTCATAACCAATCATATATAATTAACACACTGAGATGATGCATAAATCATACATAATTAGGCGCTACTAATCAAAATCATACATAATTAGGCGCTACTAATCAAAATCATAACTCAAATGCTTCAACAAGAGACTTACATAGCCATAATCAATCATATACAATTAATACACCAAGAGGATGCATAAATCGTACATAATCAAGCGCTAATGATCTAGAAGCATTTCAATGATGAGAGTATTGATTCAATAGAAAAAGAAAACATCTTTCTATCATTCATCTAGTCAAAATGACACAAAATCATAAAATAATGACAAACGTCAAAATGTGCATGTAATAACAAAAAACATGAGCTTTCCTTACAAAAATACATGAAAAGGCTAAACTCCCACTAAAACAAAGACTCTAGGCTGCTAACAATCCCATGCGGGTGACATGTTCTTGAAACACACAAATAGGTAAGCCTTTGGTTAGTGGGTCTGCCAACATGCTAGTTGTAAGCGTGTGCTCAACGGAAATGAGGGACTCTACAACTTTTTCTTTTACAAAAAGAACTTCACATAAATGTGCTTGGAGCGAGAAGTGCTGCTAGTGTTCCTAGAGAAAGATACAACTGCATAATTATCACAAAATAATTTCAGCATTCTAGAAATGGAGTGAACAACCTCCAAAGTTGAAATGAAGTTCTGCAACCATATTGCAAGAAAAGTAGCCTCATAACACGCCACATACTCTGCATCCGTAGTAAAAGAAGCTGTAAGTGTATGCTTGACACTTTTCCACGAAACAGCTCCTTCAACCATTATAAAGATATAACCAGAAGTGGACTTTTTATCATCCACACAGCCTACATAATCGGAATCACTAAAACCAACCACCTTAAGAGTGTTGGTATGCTAATATGTCAACATGAGATCCTTGGTACCCTGAAGGTACCACAAAACTTTCTTAGCCGATTTCTAGTGGCTTTGACCAGGATCACTCAAGTACCTACCTAACGCGCCAACAACAAAAGTAATATCGGGACGTGTGCATACTTAAGCATACTGTTGTCTGACCAAAATATACCAACAAAATCTTCAACATAACTACCAGAGGCTAATGTCAGCTCACCATAGCGACACCAAAAACTTGTTTAGACTTATATTCTGCTATAGACAGAGCGATTAATTATTAAAACCAAATTTACTAAGTAATTAGCACTTCCTCTAAGGCTCATCGATTTCAGCAACGTACAAAGCATTTCGGACCCATGATAATAAATATGTGTTTGCTTTGTGAGAAGGTTTCATTTGAAAATGTTTTGGTCTAAGTTCACTACAAGTGCATAGGTCGTACAAAATAATAAAAGTGGATTTAAGTCCAGTATTTGTTCCCACGGAATGATGGAAATCTAAAAATCAATTACCCCATATACTCAAGATCCTTAGTATTTGAACTCTGATGAAAAATGATTTGGTTTTTAAACTAAGGAAATGTAAAACTAAAATAAAATTCTATAACTCTATATTAATAATTCAAAATAAATTAATTGAAAAGTTCATGGCTAAGTTAACCTTGGGAAGTAGATCGGTGCACAATCATCAGGCTACGCATCATTATGGCATGGTTCAACCATGATTCTGAAATGGAGCTTATCAAAGATGCAAAGGTAAGTATAGTTTGGATTTCTTCATACACCATACATTTCACTAATTAGAAATCCATGTTCCTTTCATATACCTGAGTCTAATTAGTTACTTGTAGAATATAATCATCTTTCTAAGATCTGGGTATTTTTCCCATTCAGTACTTCACACCCAAATCTTAGGATTGAATAATTCTTTCCCCTATAGACAGGATAATGCAAGCCTTTTCCAATCTAATTGGTGTCCCATCCATTGAATCTGATAAAATTCTCTATCTCTTTAATTAGATCTATGCTAACATGGGATCAAGATCCCTTTATCAGATAGAGGAGAAACCTCTAATCAATTCAATTAATACATCATCCAACTATTATCACACCTTGAGCAAATTAGTGATCTATCGAAGTAATTTTTCAAAATCCACTAGTTCCATAATATTAGTCTAACATACCCCCAAGTAACGGTTCCATACTCTCAGCATTCTCCATCTCTATGTCACTCAAAGGGCATCCTAGAAATCGACGAATCTGATCATTTTGGGTACCTTTACCTAATATTCTAAACTATTAATTTCCAGAACAAAACCAATTGAATAGAGAATTCAGATTTGAACTATGAAGTTCTTTCAAGTTGCGCATAAATCAATAATTAACATCGATCCATTCCCAAAGAGAGCTTAATCTTTTAAGATTGGATTGAAATACGATGACTAACGGATCGAAAATTCTGATTTGAATTCGCGAAAATAAGCCCGAAATAACTAAACTCTAGAAATTCTCAAATTTCGTCCATGACGATAATGAAAACTAAGATTTTACAATAAACCCATTTCAACTTTGCACGGATCAACATTCCATCCAAAAACTAACTAAAAAGCTAAGCTAAGACTAAATTGACGAAACAGAAAAAAAAAATAAATAATATACGAGGAGATTCCAACTACCAAGAAGTTCCTAGTTTGGCGAGTATTAACCAGTGCCTAGATACTTCATTATAGATTTTCAAATAATGAAGTACTTCAAGTGCAATTGTGGATCCCCAAAATCGCGTATGTTGGCACAATACGCGACATAGAAAATTATGTCGCAACATAGTTATCATCTTTGTTCTCCAACACGTGCGTGGCTTGCGGTTAATGGTCGCGACGCCAGTTTGTCTTTCTTCTTGGATGCGGTAGCGACGGACTTTGAGAAATGTTGTGAGTTCTCTTTGCGAAGTTGTCTTGTAATTGTTGCAACATGAGTGTCTTGTGTCGCAACATAAAAACTTTGTTACAACAATGTTTCATTCTTTGCAGGTCTTGACAAATATAGTGACATAAAATTTCTTTATCACGACAAAGCTTCTTACCTTTTAGCTTTGTTTTATGTTGCTACATGATTTTGAAATGTCGCAACATAAAATACTTTTTTGCTCACACTATGTCTCGACAATCTTCTGTTCTTTTCTCTTCAACTTATGTCGCAACATAGCTTTCCGTTGTAGCGACATATATTTTACCTTGACTCTTTATCTACATTGCGACATAAATTCTCGTATTTGTGACATTCTTTCGTGGTTCTTCTCAGCAGCACAGCCACCAGGAGTTCCTCACGATTATGTTGTTGTTGTCATGACATAAAACTTTTATGTCATGACATAGTCTTGTTGTCTTGCACTGCTGAATTTGAACTCTATGTCGCGACAAATTTCTTTCCTTGATCTTTGTCAGTAGTTGAACCGTTTGCTGACCTTGAAATATTTGTCGCGACCAACTTATCTTAACTTGTCTCATTGCTCTTCCATTTTCTGTCGTGACATAATTTTCTTTTCTCCTTAATAAATATTTTCCTCTAAAAGCTTTTATGTTAAACATAAATTTGATTGTTGAGACAAAACTCTACTGCCATTTGCTTGATCATTGTCGCAACGGAGCAAAATAATATCGCAACATTGTTCTTTAAGAACTTCTCAATCAATGTTGCGACACAAAAATCCATTATCGCGACAAATTTCTATCTTCTTATTACCATTATGTCGCAACATTCATATCTTTGTCACAACATTTATCATTCAATCCCTCTCATTTTGTGTCACGACAAAGTTATGAAATGTCGCGACATGGTTCACTTCTAACTTTGAGTTCAGTTTCTTCTTTGTTGTGACATAGCATTTCTTATTGCGACATAGCTCCGCTAGGTTACCTTGAAATTATGTCGTGACATTTCTTCCTTAGGCAATTTTCTGCTTCTTTTCTTGCTGGATTTGCTTCTCCTGCATTAAAAACCTACAAAACACAAAGTTGGTGAATATTCCATAATTCAACATTAAAATGAGTCATAAACTTCCAAAAATATGTCAGAAATATGGACTAAAAATAGATGAGTTTAGGACCCATCAAATTCCCCCAAACTTAAAGTTTTGCTTGTCCCTAAGCAAAGAAAAGAAAATTTTGTTTGTCCTCAAACAATTCAACTTTTATTTTTAAGGACATTTTTTTGTTCTACTCTAGACATCTTTTCTCTTAGATCCACAATCTAGCAGGAAAAATAAGTTAGTTGAAAAATTATGTTTGAACAAGTTTCCCATCCATAACAAGGAAGATTTTCAAGTAAGTTCACTAGATGGGCAAATAATTCCTATAGTATGAATAGTTCAATTATTTAACCCTGATCTATGAGTGTGTGATGGTCTTCTCTCTTTTTCATTGGCAGATTAGTTAATCTTCTGAGACAATACTCAAATAACAAACTCCTCTTTGATTTTTCTAAGTCTCATATGCTTGTTTGTCATATTAATCTCCACTAATGTAGGCATTTACCACCTTCAAGATCAATTAAGTCTTTTAGGCTTATAATGTGTGGCTTAGGTATTTGGGTAGATGAATGGACAATTTAAGCTCAATTTTACCCAGATTCACTTACAACTCGAACCTATTGCCTTCATTTTTCATCCTTGACTTTTTCTATTGATATCAACTTTCAAACAAACCCAAACTTAGTTTGGTGCATTTTTGCATACTCTCTACTATGGTATTTTCTTGTCTACTTTCAGACTGTAGATTCTCTTCCTCATATTAGAAGCTTTTTCACTTTTCATTTTCTATCAAGGTTTATGGAATAGTGCAATGTTTTGTCTTTTTAAGCTTTCTACTACCATATGAGCACTGGGTTAAGTAACTCCCACCTTTGGTTGGCATTAGGGTACTAGGTGTTGAAACACCCCTAAGAACTTAATTGTTCAAGGGAGGAAGGCTACAAGACAAAACTCATTCCTCCTTGATTCTTTATCTTTTCACAGCTTCTTTTCAACTTTCCTCATCTCAATTGGTTGTCCTTTCTCAACCCTTCTTATCCTCTTTCATAATTCGAAATACTACTCCCCCTAAACTTGTCCTCTTCTATTATTGATGTATTTGTCATGCAATTTAAGCAAATAAGGGTTCTTTACTAGAGGATTAGATTTAAGGGAGAGTTGCGTGACTTTTCATTCTTCAGTTGATAGTAGAAGTGGTTGTTAGCTCAAATTAGGAACTAAGGTATAGCCATATACATATTATAAGGTTAGGCTTTGAAAGTTCAAACTTTAAGAATGGCCTATATTCATTTCTTGTTAATTAATTATTGCCTAGGATTTCGCCTTGACTAATAATCTAACAAGTTCTAGGACTGGGGAGAATAAGCGTGGAAGAGGATCCCATAAAATGTCCCTAATCTGCTTATAATCTGTTTGAGTACATTTTGATCATGTGCATTGTGTCAGGGATTCATAATAGCTAAGTATTTGCAAAAATGAGGTATAGGTCTTATTTGTTCCATCATTTGTTTAAATCTTCCTTATTCTTGAAGTTCAACATATTCATTGATAATATTACAACTTCCTTTTTCAATTCATTTCATCCTACCCCTAATTGGTTTCAAAACTATGAATTATTTGGTTTCTGGACATGTTACTATGTTGTTTTACAACTCAAAGGCTTACACAAATCAAAACATTCAATTTAGAAAAATTTAACATAGCCACAATTCAATTTAGTCTTCATTCAAATTCCACCAAACAATTCCGCAGCCATAGCAAATAATAAAGGAAAAGTTTGGTTTACCAATTATTCAACAAAGTTGTACAACTAAAAATTCTTCAATCTTTCTTTAATTAAAATCAGGAAATTAAAAAGAAAATAAACACAAGAAATATGCAAGAGGAAAATGGACACAAATGTTTGCAACTGAATTTTCATTTAAGTTTTCAAGTACAGGGGATTTAGTTACAAAGAGAGAAATAAGGGAGGAACAACAGGGTAATGAGGATTTTGAGGCTTTTTCTTTGGCTATTTCCATTTTCAAATATTCTTCAACTTCCTCTACTGGGGTTAGTTCCTTCTTTCCTATTGTACCAGATGTTTTATTTTGAGATGGTGCTTTACAAGGTACAAAAGGTATTTCGTTACCTGGATTTGGGTTAGAAAAAGGTATGGGAGGGTTTGTGACATCTTAAGGCACTTTTGTGTACGATATATAGTCAGATACTTTAATTTGTGGAAGTGGCACTTTCTTCTTGCCTAAGACTGTTTTCATAGCCCAATCCAAAGTCTTTGCATTGCTCTTTGTAAGTTCACACAGCCTCTTAGCCAATGATTCCATGAGTGTCCTATTGTTTACCTGCTCCTGAGTCATTATTCTAAAACTTTCTTTGCAATGTGCAAGACTATTCAACAAATCTCTGTCCCTTGATTCCAAGGTTGCCTTCATGGCATTGTCTCTATCCTCCAACATTTTCAACAAACTGGCTTCATGTATTCTTGTTTCTGTCTAAAAAGCTACTTCTCCATCTCTTAGCATTGTTCTCCATTATGTATCTCTCTTTTCCAATTCTGCCCTCCATTCTAAATTCTTTGCTTTATTTCTTCTCCCCAGTACTAATCTCTCCTTCTTAGTTCCTTGTCTAGATATTCATCTCTAATCTGCAGTTGTGATTTCAGTTGCTTATCCCTTTCTTGCATTTCTTCCCTCATTTGTTTCAACATCTCCTTTAATTCTGCATTATTTCTCTATTGTCTTGAGCTCTCAACTGTCTCCTGAATGGTTTCTCTTACATCTGGAGATACATTCCAGATTGTGCTTAAACTTCTCTGCATTTCCTACTGCTCTTGGGCTAGGCTTGCCCACTATGCTGGCTCATTTTCTCTTTCATCCCTTCTTCTTCTTTCTATTTCCTTCTCCCTGCCTCTGTTCTTTGGACCTTTCGTCACTCCAGTTAAAGTCAGAGGAGAAGCCTTGGGGCATGTTTCTTCTTCTTCCCAATCTCCATTTACACCCCCTAAGATGCAGAGCCTGGTGATTGTAGCTGGGTGTGGGAATAGACCCCTGTATATGCTTCTATAGTAACTTACAATGGAATTTTCAACTATCTTGCCCACATTGATTTTATACCTTCGTGAGGCATACGGGAGTATTGTATTCTTCTCTCAGCGTATTGAGATACTTTGGTGAAACAAAGGCGGAAGGCCAGCCAGTAAAACCATACCTTGGCTTCTCACCGTATCAAAGAACCTCACATGATGGATTTATGTTGGGTTTTATTGCCTTCCAGATTTTCCTTTTCCATTTGTTACTTGAGTCTACAATTTTTTGATACTTTGGCTCCTTCTTGAGTTTCTTGAACTTGGGATATCTTTTGTTCCTTCAAATTAAAAGTTTAATTTATTTTTTTCTTTACTAAAAGATATCCACTTTCCTCTAACACGGACCGTCTTCCCTTTTACTCCCACCATGTTAGCATAAAACTCTTTGACTAATGCAACAAAGCCAAGTGCTTTGTGCTCTCCAAGTAATTGCCATCCTCTCTTCTCAATCATTTCAATAAAGGGTGAGATGAGCCTGTTGAAACCTCTTTTGACAATGAAACCTCTATCTTTTAGATTCTTTTCCCATAAAACGAAGGCTTTATCTAAAACGAAATCTCTTACTTTTTTCATTCCTCTGCTTTGTTCCAGCTTTTGCAACTCCTCTTTTTCTTTTTCTAGTTTCTTCAATCGGTTGTTCCGTCTCTGTTCTTACTTCATGTCTTTCTTCAATCTGCACTACTCCTGACTCAGTTTGTTAAACAACTTCTTCCTCAACTTCTGCGTATTCTTCCATCATTTCATTCAGGTTCGGAATCAATTTTGATGGGTCGAACATGAATTGAAATACGGTTTACAGGGATCTACAGGGTTTGAGAAGGAAGATGAGAGAGATTTGGTGAAGAAAGATGAGTTGGTTGATGGTTTATGAGAAAGGTGGCCTTTCAATTTTCAAAATTTTCTATTTATAAGCCAACTGATCATTTTCAAAACTTCGCAATAATAGAAATTTATGTCGTAACCTAAACCTTAGGTTTTTAGGCTTAAGTTATGTTGTGACATAAAAATAATTATTGCAACAAACATTTCACTTAGGGTTTTTGGAACCTATGTCGTGACAAAAAAGAATAATGTCGCGACATAGTTCATTCTTCATCAAGTAAAATAATGTCGCGACATAAAAAGTATGTCACGACATAATTTCCTGCATTTTCTAAAAGGCTAAACCAATCTTTGACACGACATAGGGAAATAATCCTACGACAAAGTAGAATTAATGTCACGACAAAGAAAAGTATGTCGTGACAATCCAATGAATTTTTCCCAACTTTGCACAATTAACATTCTTTCAACCAATCCTTTTACCTAGGATTAGTATGCAATACATTCATACCACTCAAAACATACTTGTGAAGACACATCTAACATCAAAGCATCTCAATTCAAGTATGAACAACAAATCTCATTCTTCATTTAATATAATTCAACATGGTGATATTCAAGGTGTTCAAAGAATGGGAACAACAAAGATGCTTTTCATTTTCTGCTCTATAAAATACATTCCCCCAAACTTCAACTATGCATTATCATTAAAAGACAATTTAGGGACATAGAAAAACTCCCCCTTGTAGCACTTTCTGCATAATGAATTGAGAAAGAATTCTTCCAAATAAAATTCATCTCTAATTCAGCTTCACTTGCCCTGAAAAATCTACAAAATTTCAAAACAAAATTTAAAAAAAAAATGAAACTAAACTTCAAACACACAAAATTTAACAAATTCAAATTAACTATGATAATTAAAATTTGATTGAGTTGCCTCCCAAGAAACTGCTCAGTTTAATGTCTTTAGCTAGACATTTAGTGCGAATTGTTTTCCTTTCAGCAAAATTCTTCCATCTCTTCAAAAATCTGGATTTAATCTTCATTTATGTTTCCTCTAAGATAATGCTTTGCCCTCTAACCATGAACTTTAAACTCATCTCCATAATCAGTTTTCAATGTTACTGCTCCAAAGGGTGTACTTGCTACTACTGTGTAAGGCCCACTCCATCTTGACTTTAATTTTCCTGGAAAGAGCTTGAGCTTGGAATTATATAACAGGACTAGCTCTCTTGCCTTGAATTCTCTCCTTAGAAATTTTTGATCATGCCACTTCTATTTCTTATTTTTGTGGGTTAAAAACATTTATCAGCTTCATTCCTCGACTCTTCGGTTCATTCATTTGGAATAATCTCTTTTCCTTAGCGGCTTGGAAATCGCGTTAGGTTCTGATGGCCACATAGCTTTATATTCAAGTTCTGAGAGATGACAAGGTTTTCCAATACAATTACCGTATTAGAGCATTCAAGAAAGTTTTGTAGCGATTACGTAAGTCCATAATGCATCGTCTAGCCTTATAGACCAATCTTTTTTGCTTCAGTTCATTGTTTTCTCTAGAATTTTCTTTATCTCCCCGTTGGAAGTCTCGACTTGCCCATTTGTTGAGGTCGCCGCCAATCTCATTACATATCGATTCGAGATCTACTCCTTCGGTTTCAAAAACCTTGTTTGCAAAATGGCTTCCCTCATCACTAATGATTGTTTTGGGTGCTCCAAATCTACTAAAAATATTTCTTTGAATAAACTCAACCATTATGCTGGCATCATTTTTGGGATAAGCTATTACTTCCACCCATTTGGATACATAATCCATAGCTAGGAGAATGTATAGATTTTCAAATGATGATGGGAAAGGTCCCATGAAATCTATCCCCTATACATAAAACATCTACACCACCAGGATTCCTTGTAGGGGCATCTCATTTTTTCTACTTATGTTGTCCATTCTACTTGTTATCACAACATTTGCTGTATTCAGCTTGATCTTTGAATAAAGTAGGCCAATCAAAACCCGATTAGAGATTTTTATGGGTTGTTCTCTCTCCTGCAAAGTGTCCTCCATATGGTGATGCATGACATTTATCAAGAATTCCACCTTGTTATGTTTTTGGTGCACATCTCCTGATAATCATATATGCTCCTCTTCTGAAAAGTAGTGGGTCATCCTAAATATAAAATTTGTTATCAATTCTCAACTTCCTTTTCTACTAGTGGTTGAACTCATGTGGCATAATTCCATAGACTAAGTAGTTCACAATATCAGCATACCAAGGTAGTTGGACTGATAGCACAAATAGCTGCTCATCAGGAAAGTTTTATGCTATTTTAATTTCCTTTTCCTCTTCAATAGTCTTTTCCATTCTAAATAAGTGATCAGTTATCACATTGTCACTACCCTTTTTATCTTTGATTTCTAAATCAAACTCCTACAGCAGTAATACCCCTCTGATCAGTCTTGGTTTGGAATCTTTCTTTGCCATCAGATATTTAATAGCAACATGATCAATGTGTATTATAACATGGGACCCTAATATGTAAGGCCTGAATTTTTCACAAGCAAACGCCATTGCCAGCATCTCCTTTTCTATGGTAGAGTAGTTCTCTTGTGCTTCATTGAAGGTTTTGCTAGCATAGTGTATGGCCTTGAATATCTTCTCAGTTCTTTGTCCCAATACTGCTCCCATTGCATAGTCATTGGCATCACACATTATTTCAAACTGCTTGTTCCAGTCAGGTGTTACCATGATGGGAGCTGTGGTCAATTTGGATTTAATTTCTTCAAATGCAGCCTTTCAAGATTCATCAAAATCAAACTTTGCATCTTTTTCCAACAATCTGCATAATGGTCTAGAGGTTTTTGAGAAGTACCTTATAAATCTTCTATAAAATCCAGCATGTTCTAGGAAACTTCTTATCCCTTTAACTGTTGTAGGTGGCAGGAGAGTCTTTATAATAGCAACATTTGCTTAGTCTACTTCTAACCAACTGCAAAAATCTTATTTAAAACAGCCACCCTCTGCTACCGCTGAAATGACATTTTCTGATTCAAAGCTAGATTCTTAAAAAATGCTTGGCACCTCAAAATCTTGTTTTGAAATTTTCAAGCATTCTCAAAAACTAGATCCATATCTTAAAGTCAATCATTGAATTTCATAACCTCGCTACAAATCGAAAACATAGACGTATACATCTTTAGAAGATTGGTAGAGCCTTTATGACCAAATGGCATCATTCTAAAACAAAGTTTGCAGACGTGTAATCTAATTATTCTCCTAATCCTCAAGACCATATGACGATACGGTTATATCAGAATATCCGTAAGAAAATAATGTGCGGTATGCCTTCAGCATTCAACATTTGAATTGGCGAAGATAGAGGATAAATCCTTGTTTGCAATATTAGTTATGATCTATACACCTCTGTCGTCACGGTTCTTATGGGAATCAATTTGTTTCTTCTCATTTCTTATCTTAGTAGTTCCTTTTTTGGGGGAACAACATGAGCTGGAATACTGGGGTACATTTGAGATTGCATATATAAAACCTGCATTCAGCCATTTAATTTTCTTTCTTTACTAATTCTTGAGGTTTCGATATTCTTTGATGTTCGTGAGTTTACGCAGATATCTCCGAGGATCTTGTGCATGGATGAAAGAGTGATTCTTCAAAATCCTTCTATGACCAACCATTAGCCACCATATTTCTAGAGTTACAGTTTCTATTCTTATTACTGGGTTAATCATATTGATATAATAATAGATCGCCTTTCAGTTCTAAGCATACTTCAATAGTTAGACAGCGAATTATTTAAAGATTAGCCTTGAACTGTTTTGTTTCACCTACCTTCTTCTCATTCTTTGCATATTTTAAGGCTATTCTCATTTCAAACTAAAGACTATTTCTTTTAAGAGTGAAACTAAAATTTCAATAATTCACGATAAGATCATCAAGATACTAGAAATTAATCTCATTTCATTATTGAATTACAAAAGTTACATTAAAAATATCATTTCCAGAACTTATGGGAACTATTGTTTCTATAGTCTTACAATCATATTTTCTGAAATATACTATTTGAAGCTTTCTTCAGTTGATGCCTGCTTTTTCCTCCACCTGTGGTGAGTTCCCTTTTTAACATCTATAAAGGCAGCTCTAGTGGCTAGGAAAGGTCTTCCAAGCAACAATGGAACAAATGTGTGTTCTCCCGTATCCATTACACTTTTGAAGTCGAAGTGTGTTTCCACCTTGATTAATACATCTAAAGGAATCCTTCTAGCTATGCCATTATTCACATCTGCCATTTGCAAGCTTATAGTTGTAGAATTAGTTCTGACAAGTCTCTTCTGCGACGGCATCAAGTTTTATCTTTAAGCTCCTGAGTCCGCATAAAGCCGCACGAGATTCAATTTGATGGTGGAGGGAATGGTAAGGCGCTTTAGGATCACCATCTTCTTTGGTACTTGAAAGCTGTTGAATCACTGCTGTATTCTTTATTTCAATTCACCACTTTCCTTCTTGACAAATTTTCTTCTTACTTAGATGTCCTTTGAAACTCCAGCGTAGTTGACATCAGAGTGATGCCTCCTCGAAAGTGATTATTCTATCTGAGACATAAGAATCTGAAGCTCCTCCATTTGGCACCAGAAGCCTTTTTAAGACAAGAACAATAGGCATATGGCTTTTTTTCTTCTTTCTTTTTCAGTTATCAGCCTCTCCCATCGCTCAATTTACACCTCTTCTTTCGACCCTCTTGTTAATTGATTGTGACTTAGTCCTTTTTAAGTTTCTTCTTTCTCTTCTTTTTTAGTCTTTTTCTTCTCTTCTTCTTTTTCGCTTTCTATCTGTCTTCCACTTCTCAGTCACCACCTTCCGTCGTAAGTTCTTCTTTGTATGGCCAGGGAAGGCATCAGCCCAGTTGATTCTGGCATTGCTAGACAGTTTCCTGTATGTCCTCCATATTTTCAATGACATTTCATTAGCTGGAAGTTCACATTGTGTTTGCTGATATCCACAGCTCATGAGTTCTGCTCATGAATATTCCATGACCTCTTATTTTCTCCCATGAAGGTTAGCATTTAATCTTCAAAGGAATGAGATATCCTTTGCCCCTGATTGTCTACTCTTTGACTTGGTTGATGTTGTTGTCCTTGGAACCCGTATGACATCTTGTTGTTGAAAATTCCACGAATCATTGGACCTTACTATTCGCCACCTCCATATGAGAAGTTCTCATGGTTTAGGTGCTAATTAGTAGTGAGTTGGCAAGTTGAGGTTTGGCTTATAGTTAGCAGCTTCTATTAGCATTGAGAAAACTATGCCTCCTCAGCAATGAGACCCTCATGGGCTAGTCCCTCTTCAGCACTAGTCTTCTGCTCATTTCCATCTATTGTTCCCACTTCATGTGCTGAGTGCATTCTTTTATCATGGTTTCCTATCTTATTCATAAATGCATCAAGTTTTGCTTCTATGGGAGTCATTCTGTTCATCTCTATCACTCATTTTAGTCTACTGCTACTCCGTGAAGTCTCAGATGGAGCTCTATAGTTGCATTTGGCAAGATCTTCAATCAACTGTCTTGCCTCCTCTGCATTCTTCCTCTTGATGCTCCTGACATTTTTAATCAATTATACCTTTGGAGTTATAATTATAGAGTGATAAAAAATGTCCATACGTGTAGTTAGATCTATGCCATGCCTTGGGCATCTCTTCAACAATCTCTTGAATCTTACCCATGTAGTATAGAAACTTTCATCATCTCCTTGTTTGATCACTATGATTCCCCCTCTCCTTTCTGAAGCGAGGGCAAGAAAGAAGAATCTGCTCATGTAAGCCTCAACCAACTCTTCCTAATTATTCACTGATCCATATGGATTGATTGAGCCAAAGTGGTTGCCATCTCTCAATGAAAGGGAATAGTTGCAGCTTGATCACCTCAAGTCTCACCCCATTCAACTTCCCTGTATTTGGCATCCACGAGAATCTTCCCATATGCTCATTGCAATCTTAACTTGGATGCCCAGTGTATTGATGTTGTTGCACCATTATGGTCAAAGCTGGCTTTAACTCGAAATTATTGGCTTCCATAGAAGGTTGTCTCACTGCAGAATATTCATCTTAAATAATTAACCTCCAGAAATCCTCCATAGTCATTTGTCTCTAAAGTCTCTATGCTATTTCTTCTTTTGGAATCGGTTGTCGTATCCCTCTCTACTCTGCCATTGTTGTTGATTCAGCACTTTGCACTTTTCTCAGATTTCTTAGTTTTCTTTCTAGTTACATGTCACAAAGGCGTGAATTTTTCTAGTTTTCTATGCATGTAAATCTTCTGAAATAGAAACACATTAAAATCGAATGAAATCACATTGGAAAATAACTATATCATTTAAGCTCATAAAGATTTTGGTAGCTTTCTAAGCAACTGCGATTAAAACTATTTTCCATGACGGAAATTTTAAAAATTTTTTGATAAAACAGAAAAATGTAAGGAAATTAGCAATTCTCTCTTAGTTGGAATATTGATGTTTAATTCTCTTATCCCCGACAACGGTGGTAAAAACTTGTTAATAGACCAAAATATACCAACAAAAATCTTCAACAAGCTACGGCTAATGTCTAATCGACAATGCGAAAACTTGTTATCGACCAAAATATACCAGCAAAATCTTTAACTGACTACGAGAGGCTAATATCTAATCTGGCAATGACACCCAAAAACTTGTTGGACTTATATTCTTAACATGAAGCCAAAACTAATTAATTGTTAAAGACCAGAATTAACTAAGTAATTATACTTGCTATATATAGACTAAATGGAGTCTCGGCAATGGCGCTAAAACTTGTTTAGACCAAGATAATAAATATGTGTTTGCTTTGCATGAGAAGGTTTCATTTGAAAAATGTGATTTGATACAGTTCACAACAAATTGGTCATTACAAGTAATAAAGTGGATTTTAAGTCTAGATATCATTCCCACGGTGATGAAATCTAAAATAAATTACCCCATACATAAAGATCCTTACTATTTGAATTCAAAGTGAAAAATGATTTGGGTTTAAAATAAGGATGTAAAAACTAAATAAAATTCTATAACTCTATATTAAAATTCAAAATAATTTGATTGAAAAGTTCATACCTTAAGTTAACACTTGGGCGATCGATGTATAGTCTTGATTTCTGCATCGGTACAAAAACATAGCTAACCATCAGGTTAAATATAGACTATCAAAGATGCAAGGTAATATGATTGATTCTCCATACACCATTGTTTACTAATTGAGATCATGTTCCTTTTCATATACTTAAGGTCTAATTACGTTACTTATAGAATATAATCCTCTTTCTAAGATCTAGGTATTTTTAACTTTAGTACTTACGAATCTTACGGTAGAAGAATTCTTGCCCTATAGCCCATCCAGTGAGATCGATGAATTCTCTATCTCCTTGATTTAGATCTGTGCTAACAGGGATCAAGATAACCATCGAGATAGAGGAGAAACCTCTAATCAATTAAATTTATCTTATGTCCAACTATTCTCACACCATGAGTAATTAGTGATCTGCTCGAAGTAATCTTTTCGAGAGTTCACTAGTTTCATAATAGTCCTAACATACCCCAAGTAACTTTCTCCATACTCTATTATTCTCTCTCTAGTGTCACTCAAAGGGGCCTCTTAGAAATCAGCAGATAGATCCTTTCTATGCCTGCGTTGCAATATTTTGAACTGTGGTACAAGAACAACACCAATTAAATAAATTCAAGATTTCGAACTATAGTTATTTCAAGTTGCGCAATCAATATTAACATCAATCCATTCCCGGTGGGCTTGTCTTTACAGATTAGATTACAAATAACGTTGACTAAATGGATCAAGGAAAATTCTTTTGAATTTGCAAGCAAACTGAACTACATAAATTCTCAATTTCATTCCATCGGTATGTGGCTAAGAATTTTGTAGCCAGCTCAAAGCTTACTTTTAAATCCTTTGTTTCTATCCCTGAAAGCTGCTAAAGCTAAGCTAAAGACTAAATTAGCTGAAACATAAAATAAGAAAATATATATATATATATATATATATATATATATATATATATATATATATATATATATATATATATATATATATATATATATATCTGAGGATTCCAGCTACCAAGAAGTTCCTAGTTTGGCGGAAGCTATGCATGGTGCGCTAGATGCTTCTATTTATAGATTTTCAAATGATGGGCTGCACTTCAAGGCTGAAATCGTGGATCCCCAAAAATCTGGCCCAATAGGTTGCTTTCTCGCAACATAGAAAATTATGTTACAACATAGTTGTCATCTTTGTTCTCCAACTTTTGCATTAGCCTATGGTTTCTGTTTAACATAGTTTCGTGCTTTCTTCTTGGATTTTTCGACAAATTTTAGAAAATGTCGTGTGATTATCTTTGAAGTTGTCTTATGTATTGTCGCGACATGAGTATATTGTGTTGTGACATAAAAACTTTACCTACCTGTTTCAACAGCGTTTCATTCTTTGCTACTCTTGAAAAAATGTTGCGACATAAGAACAGCTGTGGCGACAAAGCCTATTACCTTTCATCTTTGTTTTATGTCATTACATAATTTTTAAATGCTCGCAACATAAAATACTCTTTTGCTCACACTATGTGTAAACAGTCCTTGTTCTCTTAAATTTATGTCGCGACCATGGCTTCCGTGTCGCGGCGGGGCCGTTTTTGCCTTCAGCTCTTCATCTCTATTGCGACATAAATTCGCGTGTTCGCGACATTCTTTACATGGTTCTTCTCTTTGTGGTGACATTTATTTTAATATGACGACTCTCTTAGCGACATAGTCTGCGTTATCTTACTCTTGAATTTGAACTCTATGTCGCGTGGAACTTTGAAAATGTCACGATAGATTTCTTTCCTTGATCTTTGTCGCTAAATGGGTGTTTGTGCAACCTTGAAATCTTTATGCGACCAACCTCTTGACTTGTCTCATTCTTTCTTGCATTTTATATTGTGACCTGTTTCTTTGTCACAACAAATATTGTCACTCTGACTTTTTGCCGACCGCCAAATTGATTGTTGAGACAAAACTCTCTTCATTTTCTTTTATCATTGTGGCGATGAAGCAGTAATATTCACGACATTCTTCGAACTTCTCAATCAACGTGTATTCGTCCATTGTCACTAACATGAGTTGCAATATTATTACCATTATGTACGCGTTCATATCTTTTTGTTTATAACCATTTATCATTCAATCTCTGTTTTGTGTCTTTGACAAAGTTGTATTGAAATGTTGCGACATAGTTCACTTCTAACTGAGTTGACTATTCTTTTTCACGACAATGCATTTCTTGTTCTTGAGTATATCTCCATTTAGTTGTCTTAGAAATTATGTGGCGACAATGAAGTATGTCACGACATTCACGCCTTAGCGATTTTGCTTCTTTTCTTGATGGTTGCTTCTTAGCATTAAAAACTGAAACACAAAAGGATTGGTGAATATTCCATAATTTAGCATTAAAATGAGTCATAAACTTCCAATATGCAGAGAAAAGTGATCTAAAAATAGATGGGTTTAGGACTCGCATCACATCGTCATTGCCTGGCTGAAAGAATAAGTTCTTTCATTGAATCTCTCTCATCATTTTTGGGGACATTGGCCTTTGGAAAATCTGTCACCCTTTACAATTGGTGTCTTCCCAAAAGAACAAGATTGGATATTAATCCTTTTTAGAATGCGTTCAATATACGTCTGTTGAGACAATCTCATAATGTCACTAGGTCTATTAAAGTATCGTAATAACAAGACGTAAGGTGCTTCCATAAGAATCTTCACGTATCAATGGCCCCAAACAATATTGTTTTGTCTTAAATGTAGTCATATCATTGAACGCGAGCAAAGATCATATATAAAACTAAGAATGCTTCTTATTTGCTCACTGACCTTCATATATATGCATTGATGTGTTCTCCTTCAAGGCATTAGCGGTGACAACTTCATCGAACGAGATGCCTTTCGGCATGCTTTACTGGCATAAATAATTTTGAGACTTGTCGTAACCGCTACCAACTTCCTCAAGATCGTTGGTGGCGCCACCTTACCGATACGCTATATCTTTCATCCCTTAGCATCGTGTTTGGTCTTGAACTTTGTTTCTTGATGGGTCTCTAGCCATCTGAGTAAATCTTGGCTCCACTTTCATTATGTACATCAGTCAATGTATCACTTATTGTGATCAGGAAGTTGGACTAAGGACTAACAATGGCTTCTTTGTAGGTAGTCGGATCTGATACATCACTCACATTATACTCATGCTCCTGCAAGTAGACAATGTAGTCATCTAAAATTGTAGGCCTACGCGCCCTCTCTAACCTCCTTAAGGGTATATCCATGACTACATCTAGGAATTTAGCAGTCACACATGCAGGGTTCTTTTGGATCTGCATCCTCAATTGGTTCATCATCAGGTAGTGGCTATTAGATGCTAGTCAGCAATGAGATAGATGGCGAAACAATAAGCATAGGAATAAGGCGAATTGTTCTCATGTCTGAATTTCTCTTGGCCCTTGAAGGCTTGTACGATGTCAATATAAATAGATATACCTTCTATGTTTGGAAATATATGACTGATTACTTGTGTGTCAAAGAATAGAAGACTTTATTCAATTTAAACACTAAAGTGCTACAAGTAGTAATGTAGTAGGAAAAAGAAAGCAAACTATACAACCCCTAATCATAAAGATCCCACTTAAAGTGTTTCATAGCGATCAGGCAAAGTCTCGATATAAAATTCTTTTCGGTTCAAAAAAAAAAAAAAAAAACTATATCAAGTATATTCAAAATAGAGTGCGATATCAAATTTCTCCTAATTGAGGTTTATGCTTGCATCTACAACTCAAAAAATTTCTGTCTTTGAATTTGTAATCTAACAACTCCCAGAAAATCAATTCGGACTTTTGTACCGTCTCCCATGCACACATACTACTCCAAACTAATTGGACTTCTTACGCATAATAAACACATAGAATTTTAAGCACAGATAGTAGCACCACTGTCTAACAGTATCCCGGGCAGACACATCAATGATATTGGGTTCAAAACAAACATTCACTCAATGGTTATCAGATAACTCATTTTTCCCATTCTTATAATTAGTCCCATTAAGTTTCATGATGCTGAGGCGGGGAAAGCTCAAAGTGGAAAGAATAAACAAAGGCAATGTCAAAATAGTATAAAATAAGGATATGCATTGTAATTCTTGAGTTTACCAAATATTGAAAAATTAATTAAGCCCCAAATGCTGATATACATAAAAATACAAAAAGACTAAATCTGCAGTAAAAACGATTCGCAGTCGTCATAACCAAATGCATTAATTTCCCACCGATAGGGTAGTAAAATTACGTGATTCATAACACTTAATGAAATTTCTTCATCAAACTAAGCATCCTACCAAATAATAAAGGCATCGATAGGACAACTTTACAATCCGTATGGATCTTTGCAAAATTGATGCGCAAGACAAGAGAAATTATCTGACATGCTCAGACTCACGAGAGGCAAGTTCTTAAGCATTCAATATTTCTCAGTTTTATCCAAATGCAATAATAATAATAATTAGGAGTTTGCATATAAGTGACATCTTATTCAGGTATTTCCTCAAACACCTCGTAAGCAAAATCAAGGTGCATTCGATCAACATGCATGCATCTAAATATTGCAATTTGAACCTTAACAAAGGTTCTGATTGATGAGTTTACTTGCTCCAAAATTCCAAAAGACTACAAGAAACCTAGTTCAGCAAAAGGGAAAGTTTACTTGCATCTAAATATTGCAACTTGAAGTAGTCACATTGGAATTTAGAGGAAAAACAGTGCGTGGAGCACTTGCAAAATTTGATGAGAAAATGTTATAAACACTTAATCATTCTCACTACCAATAATTTTATTTTTGAAATCCCATTTTTGATGAGAAAATTTTGGTTTTTCAAAAAAAAAAAAAAAATAATGGACTGGTTGTAATAGAAGAACTACTTGGAAGTTCCACCATATTGAGGGTTTTAATAAAATCTGTTTCGGGTTTGAAAAGTCAAGGTCTTCATTCATCATGAAATTAAGAAATATAAAATCAAGTTGTGGTCCTCGAATAAACCCAGACATGGATTTTAAAGCCAGGGCATTATCAGTTTAGGTAATAAATCTCAAACCCAAGCCTTGACTTAGGGAAATTTAGTCCTCAAATGCCCTGATATTAAATTCATAGACTTGTATACATTGATTACGTCCCAACAATATTGAAACTAAAGTACAAATAGATAAAATAACAATAATAAAAATGTTTCATATAAATGTTGTTCTGATCGAGATGTTCAGCCTCTAGACATCATAGCAACTTACTGATCTATAAAGTTGAAAGACATCTTATTATTGGCTGCAAGCATGAGATGCCCCAAGTCATGAAACTCACTCTAAATGGGATGATAATGAGTTTTCCAACCTATAATTTTGAAGATTGTGTCCTTAAGGGATGGGTGGGAAAGCAATCTGTTGGACTTGTAGGAAAAATTCTTACCCAGAAAACAAAATTAGCAAAATATTCTTGCGCAGGAAAATAAATTAACAAAAGGAAATTGTAGCTCTAAATCAAATATGTTTGGCTGATCGGGAAAAAATCAAGAAGAGAATAAATGAAAATAAAACCAATAGGAATGTAGGAAAAACAAAATCGAAAGCTTCAATGGCAATTAAAATGGTTCTGATACCAATTGCTAAATTATTTTGTATAATCAAAGGGATTTATTGATCCCAAAAACAATTCCTCAATAATTAAAGAACTAATAATATTACAAATATCACATTTATTAAATAGCATCTAGATTTGCTGCTATGTGAAAACATATGAGTATGGATCAAAATTATTATTTATCATTAGTCTCTCAAATGCAAGGGACGAAATCAAAGAAAAGGTTATGGTGAAGATGGTTCTTTTCCTTCTCTCCCAAGTGTGTTCCTATCAAGCGAATTTGTCGAGTCCCATGGGTACCTGTGTACTTATATGCCTAGATGAGGAAAAGAATGGGCTTTGATCCAATGGGTTTACCAAAGCAAGAAAGAAAATAGAACCATGGGCCCATAGTCAGTTAATATTAAACTATCTCATAAATTATCCATAATTAACATGTACAATATTACAATTAAAATTGTAATATGATTATTCTTAGTTAATAGATCAATAAATTAATCTAACATTGATTATGTAAAAATGAAGACAACTATTTATACAATAAAAGCCTAAGACTAGAAAATGAAGGAAAGAAATCCATCAAATATTACAACCTAGAAATCTGCATATTTACATCTTAGAATCAAGGCCAATGATTCCCATAGTCAAGTTAACACCCAAACTTAAGATGGTATTATGGATGCCAGCTTTGTAAACAAGTGGGAAGATGTGTTTTGTTGAAGATATCAGCAGTTTGATTCGCAAAGAACCATAATCTCTTCTTTGAACACATATGTAAGAGGCTTTTCTTCACTGGACCATGAATCTTGTTTCTCTCTCATTTGTGAAAAAACAATTGCCAGCCAGCATAAAATTGACGTACTCAACTAGAAAGGCATTGGATGTTGCTGCAGCAAGAAAGAGAAAGGGCATGGGTACAGTAGGAGAAGATGATTTAGAAGTTGAGAGACAAAAAACTGCATTTCAAGAGAACTAATTATACCATAATTAGTACTTGCGATGCAATTTTTTGTAATTGAAATATGTATTTAGCTTGTTTTGTAATCCATGGAACTTGACATGAATCTTTAGTGTTAATTTCGTTTTGATCTGATGGCCTACTGTCGATGGATAGCATATATCATTTGCGAATATTTTGGGTGGGAGTAGATTATATCTCCGGTGTAAGATTTTCGATACATCTAAAAAGATTCCACCAACCATATTTGGTAACAAAAAATATTGTCATATTGAGATTAAACCTTTTAATAGTAGCTAAAAGAAAAACCTTCTCAATAAAACCTCTTATAATAACCACCAATAAAAAACCCCATCTATATCGTAAAAATTGTCACTTATAGTCACCTTTAAAGTTATGGCTGGAAAATAGCCACATCCATAGGCACCATTATAGTTGTGGCCAAGAAATAGCCCAATCCATAATCATCTCTATTGATTTGTGACCCGAATTTGGTTTTGGGCTTATATACAACCCGAAGCCTACGGTGCGACTTTTATGAAAAGAAAAAGTTGAGAAAAAAATAGGGATCTATTGTGATAGTAGAGGGGCTAGGCCATTAGGCCTAAGCCTATAGCCCACAACTGATCCTAATTGGGGGTAAGGGGGCTTGCTCCTGCGGTATGGATCTTTCTACTTTGATATTTTCGTCATATTAACACATCAGGGTTTATTCCCTGATACCATTTGTATTTTATAATTACTCAAATTCGCTAGTGAAGTTTTTATAAATACTGTCCAGGTGGTTTCAGTGAAGTTTCCATAAATCGTGTTTATTTATTTTTATATTATTTATTTATTGTGACATTGATCATATATCTCTTATAGTTGCGAACCAAAAATGCATTTCCGATATAATCCTCTCCTTTACTTACCTTGAGAATGACCCAATCCATAGGCCCTCATCTAGTGCTTGGCCAAAACTAAAATTACCTTTATAATTTTTAGTCATGCCTTGACCTATAGTCACCTTTGTTCACTGACTGGGAATTTATTTCTGGGATTATATCGAATGGTTGCCGCGTAACATTCCTTTTGGTTGGGGTCAGTGGCTCCAACTAAAAGCTCATAGTGCTTTTAGATATGAAAATATTAATGCCTAACTCCGTTTAGGACATGAAAAGTATTAAGGAAATAAATTAGAAAAGAAAAATAGAAGGAAAGAAAATTTAAAGAAAAATAAAAATAGGTTTAAGCTTAATCCATTTTATTTGCAATTATATCAAATAGTTGCACATAACATTCCTTTTGGTTGGGGTCAGTGGCTCCAACTAAAAGCTCATAGTGCTTTTAGATATGAAAATATTAATGCCTAACTCCGTTTAGGACATGAAAAGTATTAAGGAAAGGGAATTATAAAGAAAAATAGAAGGAAAGAAAATTTAAAGAAAAATAAAAATAGGTTTAAGCTTAATTTATTAATTTTATATACTTATTCAAACTCATTTTATTTTGTATTATGAAACCAAATATAAGAAAATCATTTTCCTTAGCTGATGGAAAATTGTTACCCCCTGCCCCTTATATAAGTTCCGAAGGTTTCAAACGGTTCGAGCTTCAAACTGGGTGGTCAAATGAACTGTCTCTGAACTGCCCGGTCCGGCGCCCAAATCGGCGGTTTAGAGTGAACCGAACGGTTCAAGATTCTTCAAAAACTGGGACAATTGGCTTCATCTAATAATGACTCTTTCTCAACATGTGTACAAGAAATTGATCGATTATTAATAAAAGCATTTTTTTCCGATGTGGGTTCCATGTTTCAAATGACTCATTAATTCTATAAAACTAAAATGGTGGGCGTGGGGCTTTGAACCCTTGGCCATTAAATTTAGAAGAAGCGTGGAGAAAAACCGGGTTACCATTGTATTTGTGAATTTTTATAACAAAAAATATATTTATCTATCTCATTTCAAATATAAATATAATTTTAATATATCTTTTCCATTTTAAATGAATTTTTATATTTCAAAATTATACATATGTTTCATAAAAAATAAAATATTAATATGAGTAAAAATGAATAAATAATATTATAAATATCAATTATATATTTTTAAAATATTATACATTAATTTTAAAAAATTTTAAAATATAAATTATATATATTTATGGCGTCATCGAAACTCCAGCCGCGGTTGAGCCATCGATCCCCGACGATTGAACCCTAAACGGGTAACTTTTCGGTTTGAGTCGTAGGTTCGATTTTAAAACATTGGTTTTAACATACAAAAGCGATTTTTAGCCTTTAGGTAACTCTTCATTTTGTCAATGCTTGTGGATTTTCAGCAAAAGTCATAGCTATGCTAATATTTTATTTCATCTATGTTTCCATTTAACTTAACCGCAGACCCCTCTCCATGCTTTTTTAACGTTGTGATTCTGTATAAGTTAGGCATGATGCACTCTGACTAGAAATTAGAGCAGAAATTAGAGATGGACACTTGTCCGTATCTAAATAAAACGGATTAGAATAATTGCCTTGTGAGAATTAATTAAGCGGATAGAATTCGTCTCAAATAAGAGACGGAAATTCAGTCTCAATTTCCGTATCTGATTGTTGACCTCTTGAAAAAAACAAGTATGAGACTAAAAAATTCAAAATCTCTTTGTCCCTCAAAGCAATCTAGGTTTTTTCCCTGATATTTGTCCATCTATCTTTTGGTTCTATAATATCTATGTTCTTTTTTTCTATTTTTTATAAGTAATGCTTGTAAAAAACATACAAAATGAATAAAAGAACTAAATAATTAATTTACCATATTAAATAGAAAGTATAGAATCACAAACAATAAAATATTGTACATCATATCTAAGGAAAAAAAAACTCTTGCAAATATGGGCAAATAAATATTAAATTAGTCCTTTTAGTTTTAAAAAAATGAATTAATGAAGCTTTCTTAATTCAAAAACCAATAATTAAGTTTTTTCTACTATTGACATTATGATTAATTTAAATTTTGCTTCATTTTTTAAAACATATCAAATTGCCCATCAATCTTAATATATATATATATATATATATATATATATATATAATATATATATATATATATATCAGAAATAGGACATATATTAAGACATAATTAGAAATAGCAATGGGAGTGTCAATGAATTTATTAGTGAATTGTAACTAATTTTTGACAAAACAAATGTATTTTGAAATAGTTAGTAAAAAAATAAAGACTCTTTATTCTCTTTAATATAATCAAAATCTATTGTTGCTCGAAAATAATAGCAGGAGGGGTGGTAGAAATAACATGACACACCTTCCTCATGAATGCTAAAAATGGTTCAAATGGAATCTACTCTTAAAATTATAAAATTCTAAACTTGATATCGAGTAAATTATAAATTAGGCCTTTAAGTTTTGAAAAACAAATCAATAAATTCCTTCTATTTCAAAAACTAATTTATTAGTTCATATATTTTTAAATATACTTGTAATTTAGTCCATTTTGATATTTTTCAATTTATTTTAGTTTTTTTGTAAGAACTAGTAAAAAGAAAGAAATAAGTAAAAAAAATAGAAATATTATATAAGAAAGAAGATATTTTGAAATAAAATAATATTAAATTAAGTATGATAAACATTAGTCAATTAGAACTAAACAATTAGTTTTGAAATAGAAAACTAATAGATTCTTTTCTAAATCAATGACTGGTATAATTTACTCCTTGATATCCCATTGATTTTTTCCCAACCAAAAACAAAAACTTTTGTTGTGAAGGCGCAATAATTTTTTTTCCAATATCACCATTCATTAGACAAAGATAATCATTTCTACCACCATAATACTTCAACTACATTCCTGCAGGAAAAAGGAATTCCTAACAAATGAACTTCTCATTAAAACAAAGGTTATCTGCAACAATTACATCACACGGTTGAAGAAATTAGGCAGCCATCCACGTGCTTTTATTCTAGATCAGGGGAACCACCAGGAACCAAAAGGCGCAATATTATTAGCAATAAGTTATAAAACAATATTATAATCCATAAAAATAACCCTCTATTTCCTGCAACCCATAATCTTTTAATTCATGTGCCAACTCATTTTAAATGAATTTTATTTGACCACATAGATGCCTTGAATCTTGACTTCTCTTTTCTCCTTCAATTCGAGTGCCAAGTCTTCCATTCTAAGGTTTCATAATGAAAACTTGTCCACAATTTCATAATTTTTCCATTTGCATGCCCACTTTCCCGTTGTCGTATTGCTTCCTATATCTAGGGCTCAAAACCAAGCACAATTGGTTGGAAAGATTCTTGAGCGATTTTTAAGCTCAACAAACCAAAGAAGCCCTAACTCGAAACAGAGTTCATCAAAGTTGATCGGAGTGTGATTAACGGAAAATTGAAACTTCTAGCTCCTTCTATTGAAAAGTTTAGGTGATTTTCCAGAACTTGGGGTTATGGTTTCTGTTAGATATGAGAATATGGGTTGAGCCAGATGGGTTAGAATGGGTTGGCCCGAAATGTAAAAGGGTTGGGTCGTAAAAATAAAGGCTAGAATAGGACCCGGGCTGTTTGGCTCGGCTAGTCTAAGCCCACGAGCCAATCAGGTTTGGGTCGATTTTTATTTGTTTTATTTATTTTTTAAAAATTATAATTCAAGGGTAAAATAGTAAATTTTAAAAAAAAATGTGACGCCCCAAACCCTGGGGTCCGTTGACTACCAAATCCTTCCTTGAATACAAGTGGATGTCGGGTTACCCGACACCATTGAATCAGACGAGTCTCCTTTGTACGGGAGCTCTACCCATAATACATAGCTTTGTCCCAAACGCAGTCCATTTGACCACCACGGTCTCATATACAACTATTGAGTAAATAATGGTCATAAGACCCTGCATCTTTCACTCACAACATATATCAATATATTAGTCACAACATGAGTAAAGCGACCACTTAGGCCATAAAGCAATACCCGCATAAAACATACCAACTATGAATCGGCTATATCGATGGTTTTAAGAGTTCAAATGTTTTACTCTTGCCTTTATATATTATTACAATTAGAGAATTCTAATACATGCAGAACATCATAACCCAAAGTCACAATCAAACTCTTCTAAACCTGACCTCTAGGACAGTAGTCTCTCGCACGCTCCTGTGCAGCCAAAATGGTATCCCTCGACAAGGTGAGCTAGTGCTCGTTAGTGGAATCACCTAAGTGAACACTCTCCAAGCTAAGTGCAATGCAATGCTCAAAATAAACACATTCAAGCAAAGCATGATCCTACTTGAATGTCTAACTTATCATCTATTGCCCAGAGTCCTCATGTCGACTCCCTCACACTCGCCTAAGCCTCGTATGAGAATTATTATATTTATTTGTTTGTGAACTGACCCTCGTGTGTATATATCAGATTGGACCTCTCAGAAGCGGTGCTATTATATGTGGTTCTACCCTCCGATGTATATCAATTGAAAGTCTCAGACGATTGATATTTTGGTATAGACTACCCTCCAGATAATTATCATTTTAGACAACCCTCGAGACGATTTTCTGCAGACTCATCTCATTGCACTCACTCCCTCATGCAGGTATCAGTGCATATGGAATGCATGATGCAATTCCATTCTGATCTATAACACATGCAAATATATAAACATGCATATATTCACATAAAAATTAAATCACACAATCATGTTATGTAATTTCACATTTCATCACATCAAAATTAGCTCACATGGGCTAATGATCAAACACGAGCAATTATACTTGAATTACTCTACCAAATATATTAATTCACAAAAATTATTTTGAGAACAGTGTTTCAGGAATAGTGAAACCCTCGGTTACTATTCCCGGAAATTCACAAATCAGCCAGTTCACTTAGTGAACCAGGTTTCAAGCCATTTCGGCCTTATACACACACCAAAGCATAATTTATTCCATTAATTATCATATAAACACCAAATCAATCCCCACTTGACCACGGGCCGACCAAAATGTCAAAAATTTCCCACAATTGATCCCATGTTTTGGAGATGATCAAAGCAACCCCTCACGGCCTCAAACCAGAACATCGACAAAGTACCCAAGAAGGAATAAAACCCAAGTAGGGAGAAACCCCTACCTCAAGGAGTTTGTCTAAACTCCTTAAATCCGGTGTCCACGCGTAGCCCGCTTTGCATAGAGCAGCTTTCCTGCTTGTCCGAAGACTGCCGACGGTCGGATTGCCCGATATTTTAGAGAGAAGGTGGACATTCTCTCACTAAAATCCACCATTTTGCTCTGTCCGTCCCCCTCGGCTCTTGCATCTTTGGCCTTCAAAAGAGGAAGAAGACCACTATGCATGTTTTGTCTTATCACCGTTTAAAAATTAAAATGGCCAATTTTGTCATGCACTCAGGTTGCATTCTTCGGTAGTGCATTTTAAATCGTTCTCTCTCTTACTTATGGCACATGAGTGCGTGTTATATGTGACTTCGTCGATGTCGAAAATCATTTACGGCACCGAAGCGTGATGCCTCGAAAAGCGTGTAATTCATTTGTCTCGAATTAATGAAATTTTATGTACTAGCTAGATTTGGTGAGGCAGTTCAACGGTGAAATCGTTTAGGTAAATTAGAGATCTAGAGAATAAGTCGGTACAACCAGTACAATTTTGTAACCGAAATTACGATTTTGCCTTTCCAGAAATTGGAATTTCTGGTCTTGTTCCTTCCCTCCTTAAAAGGAATTTCGATCCACTAAATTACAGGTTGTTCTAATCACTCACATGCATATGCAACGTGCACTCTACCATGCATGTAAATGATCATTAAATCTTAAATGACTAAACCAGTACCTTCATCCCTAAACAAGAAGAGTAGGTGGCATCGTATAGTCGTGCTCCCACGTGGACTCCTCCACTCCATAGTGCCTCCATAGTACCCTCACTAGCCTCATGGTCTTGCGTCGTAAAACCTGATCACGACTATCCAAAATGCACAGTCCGCTCTCGAAAGTCGTCGGTGTCAACCTCGATGCCCCAATCCACATGGTAGGATGCGGGTAGCCAGAGACGCGAGGCGTGAAATACCTTGTGGACACGACATGCTGGCGGTAAAGCCAACCAGTGCAGCTCTGATCTTATATCATGCCGAATATCACCGAAAGGCCCTACTTGGATCATTAGCTTCCGGCGCTTGCGAACACGACCACTCCTCTCTTGACATAACCTTGAAGACATGATCTGACCTCGAACTCTAAGGGTCGACGTGTGGTATCCGCATAGCTCTTACTGCCAGGCTGCGGCGTGAAGACATTAGCCATCAAGCTCACCTTCCGGAGGTGTCTCTAATCAGATGCGGACGATGATGGAGCTCTTCCACCTCGGTCCAACATAACGGTAATCTACATGGCCTTCCATCTGATGCCTCATATGGTGCCATCGTATACTCGCGACAAGCTTGTTGGCAGAGATTTGGGATATCTCGGGTCTCTTACATACAACCCGGGGATTCACCTTAGGGGATTAACATTGCTTTGCTTTGCCAACCACACTAAATGTTCTTCATTTCTGAATCGAACTATGAGTCTTCATTAAGACGTAGTCTAAAACAAAACTCAACCCACACTCACCAAAGTGGTGAATGTGGCCGTCACAGTGCACCCACACCGAACTCGTGTGATGTTCTGTGCACCTGAGCATAATCATGCCACATCTTTGTGACGCAATCCGGGGTCCACTGAGCGGAATCTCAGAGATCTCTCACTCATAACCTCGACTATGGTCAACTCTCACCATCCTAGGGAAGAACATCATTTAGCTACTCTAAAGGTCTTAACCTCTGGCCCAAATCCGAGGCGCCGTGTCGGGTATGCCCAGCCCGGCTAGGTCCCAGTACTAACAACCCGATGGCTGTCAACTCATCCATGTAGGCGACATCAACAACCCGATAGATCTACCGCCCACCAAAAGTCCACCACGCTTGTTGTGCCAGCTCGATCTGTCTGACTTGACCCACACTGCGGACCCTGCAATTACATACGTGTTGTTAAGTGCTTGTATCTTCTGATGGCCAGTTTCCTCATTATACTAGGGTGTGGAGGAATGAACCGTATACTCTCATGTTCTCACATTCTTTGGAAATTCTTGACATCCGAAGTCTTAGGATCCACGTCTGCAGGCGATCCGTCTCCACATGCCCAATCCTGGACCTGGTCCTGAAACTCGTGTGAAGCAGAAGTCTTCTGCCTTTTCCCCGAACTAGAAGAAGGTTGATCCTCCCTCTTGCTACCAACACCCGTATCCCGAGTGTTTCGAGCATCCTCGATCTCTCTACATGGTCGGGGCCGTCCCGACAAGGAGTCCGTCCGTGGCGAAGTCCTCTGATCTTGCCCCCGAATGGACAACCGGCCCATTCATGATCTCTATAATACCAGTCAATCCCAGAAACTACATTATCTCGAGATTGACATTCTATCTCCCAATTCATCACGGTCTCCAACCTTCTCTAGGTCGTGACACTCGCGATCTTGACGCCACGTGTCTAAAACTCACCTTAGTAAGCCAAAACCGCGCTATGCCCGAACTAGGTGTACGGCTGATGGTCTCTCAACAACTGTAGAACGATCCTCAAGTGATACTCATGCTCCCACTTTGACTGGGAGTAGATCAAAATTTCATCCACGAAGACCACGAAAAACTAATCTGGGCGGGTTGGAATACCCATGCGCCAGAATCCATGAATCTTTGCTTTGTGCATTCGTTAATCGAACATCAGTAAACTCAAAGTGCCCTCGCGCATCTAACCCTTTGTCTTAGGGACATCTGTCTCCCTAACTCTCAGCTGATGGTAACGAGTGCGAATGTCTATCTTGGAGTAGACTCTCGCTCCTCTCAACTGATCAAATAAATCATCAATCCTCGGTAATGGGTACCGATTCTTGATCGTAACCACATTCCAGCGCCCGTAGTCAGTACGCGGTCGAAGGGTCTTGCCTTCTTCTTCGCAAAATAAAGCCCAGGAGCGCCCCATGGTGAAGTGCTCGGTCAGTGAACCCCCTTGTCAGCCAGCTCCTGTGGCGGACTACCGAGTTCCTATGGCTGGCCGGTGCCATCTGTCCCGGAGTTATAGAGATGGGTGAAATGCCAGAGTGTAATTCGATACCGAGAGTCTTCTACCCTACGTGGAGGCGAGTCGGGTAGCTCATGCGGAAAAACATCCATACTTTTCTCGAGGTAGATCAAGTCTGGTCTCTCCTCGTCCTCTAGGTGGGCTGCTAGCCAACCGTAGCTATCCACGACACGGACTCATTATCTTGCACGAGAATGAATGTCATGCTTGTCCCCCTGAAATACCACACGAGTACCGTCCTGCGTATAGGCGGTAACCCTCTTACGCTCACAATCGATAACGACCCTATAAGCTATCAGTCAATCCATCCCCAGGATGACATCGAACTCTGACATGTCCATGTTCCTCAGGTCCACTGTGAGTAGAGTCCCCGAGATCTGCAACTCATGACCCACGACTATCATACCTATTCGCCTAATATCTGAGGAGAACTCACATACAAAGGCTCCTCTAAGGTCTCAGGGGTCCTTGCCATTTCCACCATACTTGGGCCTCATTCTCTACGGAGCACGCGGCCGTGCAATCACGGTAGTGCTTCGGTAATCTCAGCTCAACACCTTCTCGATGCGCATAAACCAATGATGCATATAGCCGGATCTCCCTCCCCTGACAGATGTCGGAGGGATGATCATGCAACCTCTGGAGGTTACTAGGACCTTCACAGTCTTCTGCCATGCTTTGTGCGATAGTAGCTCTTTATCAATGCCCTACGGCCTCGGTAAAACCTGTGATCAGAGCATTGGTGGTGCTGGGCCAGCCACCCGTGTGGACGCGCTCTACGTCCTCGTCCTCGACTAGCCATCTGTACAGTTCAATGGAAAGTTAAATCTCAGTACAATATCTCTAAGGCATAAACACATCCCCGAGACACTATTCATACACATAAATCAGTGTATACCCATTATCCTTGCATTTACAGGTAATGCAAGGCAATCGATTATGCATTTAAAATATTTTTATCAACAAAAATTTCATTTTTGAAAATTTTATTTTTCGAAAATTTTGTCAAGTACATTTGATTTTATTTTATTTAATTTTATTTAAAAAAGTCGAAATTTTTTTGTGATGAGCAGTGTTCGCCAGGCAAGGTTCCACTGACGATGTCAAAAATTGACTAGAGGCGTGCAAAGTCAAAGCCAGAATCAAAAAACGGGTTGAATGCACCAGAGTGCATTACTTGGGCCCAGCACGCCAGGGCCGGCAAGCCTTTGTGCGCTGGCGCGCATCGCCAGCGGCACCGCTGCGCTTCACGCCCCTGCGCGTCGTGCCCCGCGTCCTGGCAGCACCTCCGCTGCTTGCGCCAGTGCTGTCTCCCATATCTTCTTGGCATGTGCCTAACCCCTTGGTCACTACAATTTAGGCGGTAGCCGTTCCAATTCTGCATAACATTTTTTTTTCGTTCCTTTTTTTTTTTTTAATTTCCAGTTCTTTGGGAAATTACAAACAAATCTATTTTTCTCATTTCCCGGAATACTCAAATAAATTTATAAAAATTTATTTTCTTCAGTTTTCCACAACAGCAAAATCGAAAATATTATTTTCTTCACCTCGTAACCTAATAAATTTTATAAAATTTATTTTATTTATTTTCTTTTCCTTTGTTCAGTTTACACCTTTGTAAACTCCAAAATTTCCACACTTCATCCTATGCTATTAACCAAGCATATCAATCATATAACACCTAACAAATTTCATTTGCCACAACCAAACATGCCAAAGTACTTCACAAAATCCAATCACACAAAACACACAAACACATGCATGCAGTGTCCTAGTTTTTGTCATTGATTTCTAGGTAATCTCATACCTAACTCTACATCGAACCACCTAGTGGTGATGTTCTTACACCTCAAGAAGACTATGGCCCTGGCCCAGTCCCTCAAGCCCTTGGTAGTGGTAGTACCTATGCTCTGATACCAAGTGTGTGACCAAACCAGGGTCCGTTGACTACCTGTCAACTCGCGGAATACAAGTGGATGTCGGGTTACGAGCACCATTTTAGAAAATCGAAAGTCCTTTGTCTGGGAGCTCTACCCTTAGTACATAACTGTCCCAAGCGGTCAATGACCACACGGTCTCATATACAGCTTCATTGAGTAAATAAAGGCCACTTGGGCCTGCATCTTCACTCACAACATATATCAATATGATCACAACATAGGTAAAACAACCACTTGGGCCCCATAAACAATACCCATAAAACATACCAGCTATGAATCGACTATATCAATAGTTTTAGAGTTCTGCAAATGTTTTTACTCTTATAAAACACATATATTACAATTAGAGAGAATTCTAATACATGTAGAACATCATAACCCAAGCCACAATCCGACTTTCTTCTAAACCACACGACCTCTAGGGCAGGCCTTCCCCTCATGCTCCTGTGCACCTGTAGTAGTATCCCTCGGCAGGTGAAATTTAGTGCCAGTAGTGGAATCACCTAGTGACTACTCCACCTAAGTGCAATGCAATGCTCGAAAATAAACACACATTCAAGCAAATGCATGATCCTAGCGAATGTCTAGCTGATCATCTCGTACCGAGTCTCATGACTCCCTCACACTCGCCTAAGCTATTGTAAAATTATTCCATAATGTTGTTGTTTATGGACAACCCTCTGGAGTAATGTATATCAATTGGACCGTCTCGACGATTAATGTTATTTATCAGACTACCCTCCGATGTATATCAATTGGGCGTCTCAGCGATGTCTTTGGTACTCATTCTCAAATCATTATCATTTTAGACAACCTGGAAGCTGAAATTTCTCTAGACTCATCTCATGCACTCCTCCTACCGTCTGGGGTGTCCATTCATATGGAATGCATCAAATCATAGTTATTCTGATCTACTTTGTGATCATATAAACATGCATATATTCACATAAAGAAATTAAATCACATAAATCATGTTATGTAATTTCGCATTTCATCATCAAAATTAGCTCAGTGTTCTGTGATCAAGCACGAAACAATTCTACTTGAATTCTTTCGACCAAACATATTAATTCACAAAAAATTATTTTGGAAATCTTGTTTTAGAATAAGTGACCTCAGTTACTATAGGAAATTCTAAATCATCGGTTCACTTGGTAGACCAGTTCTGACCATTCCATTTGCCACCAGCCATAATTTATTCATAAATTATCATATAAACATAAAATCAGTCCCCAACAGCCATGGACTGACCAAAAATGTCTAAAAAAATTTCCACAGTTCGGTCCCATGTTTTGGGACCGATCAAACGGCGACCTCACGGCCTCAAACCAACCGAAACATCGACAAAGTACTTAAAGGAGGAATAAAACCCAAGTAGGAGAAACCCTACCTCGAGGAGTTTGTCTAAAGCTCCTTAAATCCAGTTATGCGTAAGCATCAGTGAGCAGCTTTCTGCTTGTCCCGAAGGCTGAAGCGGTCGGATAAGCCCTATATTTTAGAGAAGGTGGACAATCTCTCACTAAATCCACCATTTTTAACTGTTGTCCGTCCCCTCTGACCTCTTGGATCTTTGGCCTTCAAAGGAAGACCACTATGCATGTTTTGTCTTATCCTCATTTAAAAATTCCAAAGTATTGTTTGTCCTTCTTTCCGATTTTGACACTCGGCACTATCTCGGCCGTCCATTTCATCATTTCTCTACTCATACCCTTATGGCATGAAGTGCGTAGTATATGTGACTTTCGATCGCATCGAAAATCTTTACGACACGAAACGTGATGCCTCGAAAAGCGTGTAAGTCTGATTGTCTCGAGTCGACCGAAATTTGCGATGCTAGCTAGATTTTGAGGCGATTCAACGGTGAAATCTGTTTCATCATCGAGATCCTGAGAATAAATTCAGACTTAGCGAGTACAATTTATGTAAGAATTATGATTTGCCCTTTTCCATAAATTGGGTTCAGTTGAAAAGAACCTAATTGACAAATCTAAGTTTCCTCCATTCACTTTGGCGTTTCCACATTCCGCATTCACTAGTTCACCTTCATTCCTCGCGATTTTCTTGAAGTTAGACTCGGCCTTGAAAGGGCCATCCACCGCCCAGATGCGGCAACGGCGTGAGATCCCATTGCAAACTCACATCAAGCATCCTCAATGATGCGTTTTTCTGCATATCTCTGTATTTTTGAAATGAAAATATATTTTGTTTTACCCTTCTTGGTTTCTTGAGGATATACCAGTAGAGGATCGTATTTTTAGTCGAGTGTATTATAACCTAGGAATGATTTTCTTAGAAGTTTTGAAAACTAGGGTTTTAGGGTTTGGTTCTGACTAATCTGAAATTTATTTTAGGTGTAGTCTTTGTGTTTGAGATGTGATACGCTATACAAATAGACTATGTTTGGATTACGCGTAGTTGGTAGGTTTGTTCTGTTCACAGTTTAAGTAATTATCTGCTCTCTTGAATCTCTACTTGTTATGAGAAACTTTTTCTTTTATTATCATTAAATAACATGCTTTGAAATTTATTGGAAAATTAGTTACCTTTCAAGGATGAGTATAGGCCCGAAGCATAATATAAATAGTATCGAGATTGTTTGGTGTACATCGGTGAAGACCAGTCCATGATAATGATTTGGTTTGGTGATGTTGTTCTGGAACCGTCACTCATTTGATGAAGAAGAAATCGCCGAATTAAAGTAAGAATCGCTACCACCGTGTACATTTAAATTTTCTTTTCATTTTTTCATGGTTCAAGAAGCGTCTGTGATTTTCTTTTTATTTTCTTATGGTGTTTGATTTGGGTTTTTGTTGGGGTAAATGAGAGTGTTTGTGATTAATGATTAATCTTTGTTTTCACTTTATCTTGTGGATGGATGTTTGGATTGACTCTATTATGTGTCTAGTTAGTCATGTGAAGAGCGTGTTGTTATTTGTATGGGAAACTTAAATAGCACAAAGCTTGAAATTCTGAGTTGTTTTCCTCTTCTTTAAAATTCAGTGTTCTTGGGAAATGAGAGAGTTGGGGATGGTTTGGTTTGGTAATTTTGGGGGATTTATGAAAAAACCATACCATTTTTTCATTGTTCTTGAAGTATAGCTTTATATCTCAAGGTTTTTTTTTTTTTAATTTATATTTGTTGTTTGCTTGACATTGATAGAGTATGTGTTCACCATATATTCCATTTTAAGCCCTTTTTGGGATGTAGCTTTAATAGACCAGTGATCTATGGCCACCTATGATTGTCGTTTGAGAGAACACCACCAGTTAGATCGTAGTATGCATAAATCCGTTAACTAAAGATTTGTGTGGTTTGGTTCTTATCTAGTATCAGGTCATATATGGAGCTTATAATCAAAACACAGTTTTGTTGTGTGTAGCTAGGTTGTTGAAATAATAAAAAAAATTTTATACATGTGAGAATAAGAAAGGATAGTCTGAAATAGCCAATAGGTTTGGATATACCATGGAAGTAAGTCGATTCGATGTATTTGTTTATTTATTCAGCGACAGCTAATGGAGAGGTTGCACAAAAGATAATGTATTTACTTAGAAATTGAATATCATGGTGAGGCTGATTGGTTGAGTTAGAAATTATGATGCTTTGTGTAATGTATTCCTTACCAAGATTCTTGTTTTGGAGATTGATAATTTGAGTTGGTTGTCATTGCAGTGTGTTATTCCTTTTCTTGGAATAGGTCCAACTTCTAGAAGGAAGCTACGATTATGAACAAGTGAAGAGCAAAAGAAAATAAGCAGTGTAGAAGTCATAATTTATTTGATATTGTTTTTTAAGTTTTGGACTAAACAAAAATATCAGTTTTATTAATACATAATTTTGAATTATTATTGATATAGTGATAATTATGAGTTTCATGCCAATTTGAATTGGGTGAGTGGTGAGAGGATGAAAATTTGTTGCTATGGGCTTTTCTTTTATGGTATGGGAAAAGCTGGAGAGCCCTAGGTTAAGGTTTGCCAAGTTTGGGAATTTTTAGGAGTCTTTAGAAAATTGGGAAGCAGATGTTGGTAATAAATGAATGAGAGAGATGATGGGTTTTCTTATCATCCCAACTATAACTAGCTTTGTCATTATGACTGTATATAGTATAAGGCATGCTCTTTTAATGTGTTAGGACCTTGTATCTGGCTTCCTATTCTTGTACTGCCTTATTGTGAGTTACCTAAGTTGTAGATCTTATTTCAATTGATTTAATCTTCCCTTAGGTTCAGAAAATTAAGAGAAGGTTTCCCTCATCAATTCGATCCTTTTGTCTCCTTTTTGTTCATGTGTGTGAAGTCGGTGTGGTTTCTTCAGGTTCTACGGATGATGTTAGTGACAAGTGGAAATTAGTTGGGTTTAGGGTTTTTTTTTATTTTTTATGAATGGGGTTATTAAAAATGAAATTCAATTGGTTTCTTCATATTTTGACTTAGTTTTATTTGATGTTTCTTATGTAGGTTTGGAAGTTTGTGAAGTGGGGTATTTTTTCTTTTTCTTCCAATTCTCGATGATGTTTGTGACAAGTGGATCAGTCTTATATGAAAATAAAAGAAACCAGAGAGAGTATCGATACACATTATCCATTTTCCTAGTAAATGCTACTGTGAGTTAGGGTTAGTTTGGTTAGTGATTTAGTGCTATTGAAAACAGGTTTTGTTTTCCCATGTTCTTATTTTTGTATAATAAAAGCGGAGTTTTAAAACGATTTGAGAACCAAATGTATTTATCTTGTTTTCCTTATTAATTACAATTTCAAAAATAAACATTTTGAAGCGTAATGTAATGGCGTAGCCAAATATCTGAGTTTTAACAAGTTTGACCAAGTTTGACCCATTTTGACGAGTTATTGATGATAGTAGATTGGGGCCAAGTTGACTTTTCAAGGACAGATAATTTTGGGTTGTTTGAGACACCATTTCGTAGGCCTCGTCCCGATGAGTTCCTGTTGACAATTAGAAGCGTCAAAATTCGACTTACGGATAAGAAGTTATGGTCTGGTAAGTTCAAACATCAGTATTTCTCGGTTTCAAATTAAACTTTGATCCTTTGCAGCAACCTGTTTCTGCCAAACATAACTTTGGATGCCAAATGAAACCCTAGCCCCAAGACACCATTTGGAACTCGAGCCCTAGAGAAGCTCTCAAAACATGGACCCGAGTTAGGTCATTTGAGCCGTGCGGCGTGAAGATTTTCAGCGGTACCACGGCCCATGGTTACTGTACGGCGCGGAGGATGGGAGAGGACATCAGACGAAGCCGTCGTGAAATTTCCGCGGCCAACCACCGCGAGGCAGGGATCGGCCGGCGAAGCGGCGAGCGATACCGTGAGTCACGGGAAGTTTCAGGTTTAGGCCATTCCGGCCATTTCAGGCCACCCATAGCTATTTTCCACCATTTTTGGACCTTGAACTCATCGGTCCCTTTTTGCAGATTCCTCACCGTTTGGAAGTTATAACAAAAACAAAATCGGCGAAACCCCAGATCGGGTTTTCCGACCACCACAGCAACTTTTGATATTGGCTGTTCAAACCAGGTTCTGTTATCTTGACTCAGTGATGGTTTGTGTTTGGACATCGTTTGGTGGTTTGTTTTAGGTTGTTTCGGGTAATTCACAGAAATTCGGAATTTAGAAATAGACACCGATTAGTCAGGTGATAAAATTAGGAGTGTATTGGTGAAATTAGAATCTTTGAATTATTCAGACAGTTCAGTTAGAAAAATTAATAGTTGAAAAGCCCCAATTTTGGGTATCGGGCTATAAGAACCTGATGTATGATGGACTGTCGAGGTCAATTATGATGATTTCATAGTTAAAATTATTCTAAGGCCTTAGGGCATTCAATGTTGTTAGTTCAATTATGGGAGTCTAGTGGTATTTTATTTATATTACGAGGCTATTTCCTTGTAGGGCGGAAATATCCTACAAGGGAGCAGGGGGTGAGCATCTATAGTGCGTAGTGGTTTACTTCTTTAGAATGTTTGGGGGTATTATTACCAGTATATATTTGCAGTTAGTTATTTCATATATAACTTATTTGATCGGACGGTTGGTGTGCCAATGAAAATGTCGGTTTACAAAGCAAGTTATCATTTCATGTGAATTTTTGTCAACATGTTAAATATTTGGCAGTTTGATCATTCATGGATGTGTGAGTGGTTTATATGCTTTAAAATAGTTTAAGGTATTATGTTGAAATATATCTATTGGCGTGGGTTCACTTTACCTATCTTTTGTTTTATTAGATGGTTGGTTGCATTCAAACCATGATTTTCGGTTTCGTATAAAACAAGTTATTATTTCATATGAATTTTTGCTGTTTCCAATTGTTACAAGTTTCTTTGTGTTAGGTAGGATGAGTTGGTGGTGTTTGGATATTTTGAGTACATGGATTAGAGTTAAAAACTATCTTGAAAATTATTGTTAAAAGAAGGTGGATCTTGAGATCTTGTGGACTGACTCTAATACGGTATTGTTGGGGGAAAGGTACATGAGAAAGGGAGCGGTTATATTGGTTACCGTGGTGTTTGGCGGGTTGCCGGGGTTAGTGGTTGCGTGATGGCGGGTTGGGAGGATTGATAGAGGACACGTGATGGGCCAGTTCACTCGGAGGTTTGTTGGTGCCGGTGGTCGAGTTGCGGGAGTTTGAGTGGTGCTGCCCGCGTGATGTGGTTGCCGGAGGTTATTTAGGTGCCACGTGATGGAGTTTTCGGAGGTTTATTAGGTGCCACTTGTGATGGCGGGGCTTGCGGAGTTTATTAGTGCCATTGATGGCGGTCTGCACGGAGGTTTGTTAGTTGCCGCGTGATGGTAGATCTGCGGAGTTTGTTAGTTGCCCGCGTGTTGGCGGGTCTACAGGGTTGTTAGTTGCCGTGATGGCGGTTGTAGCCACGGGTTCATTAGTTGTCCGCGGTCTTTGTGGTCGACCGGTTTATGATGGTTAGCATGTGGTGTGATATCGATTTTCTAAATATGGTATAACTATTTTAAATACTTATGATTATGGTGCACTTCATGGCTACTTTATTTCATGGTGACTATATCTTTGATTGTTTGACTTATGATGTGTGCGGTTCGGATTATAAGCATTCTTGACTTTGTCTGGCCAAATTATTGAGCATGATTACATGTCTTTGAAGCTTTGGTAAAATTGGGTTTTGTGAAATGTTTGCTAAGCAGAACATTACAAAGTGGAAGGGAGGTCTTGAGAGAAGGAATTTTTCGAAAAGAAAAACATTATTTTCAGTATAAATTATGCCACTCACTGGTTGTTCTCCGTTTATTATTTTAATGTTCCTAAGGTGAGGCGGGTTCGTAGGAACTTACCTACTTTTGATTCAACAACACTCTTTTGCGACAATTTGTAGTACCCTACTCCCATCAATCTATCACAGTTCATTGGATCTATTTATTTTATTTTGTAACCCTAAATTTTGCAAATATAGTGAATGCTCTGATGATAGTATTAAGCTCATATAGGTCCACATTATGTATGTTGTAGTTATGACCTACAGGTTGGATGGTATTTTAGTGGATTATATATATATTTTTATATGTGAGGTGTTGTGATGCTGCATGCGTTTATTTCTCTTCAGGTGAGGTCCCTTTGTTGCATTCCCACAGGGATTGGCACAGTGAACTCCACTAAAGGCGGGACTTCACAGGAAACCTTGGAGGGGGTATCAGGGTCGGGTCACTGTCAAAAACTGTCTTATCAGAGTACAGTTCAATTCTTAGGGTTGTATTGTTGTGCTCATCAGATGTTTTATGTACCTTCCTAACCTTATCCTTGTAATTGTTAGTTCTTCCTTCACAGTGGCACTTAGAGGTTGTGCTTATAGACTAGAGACGGTTAGATAGGTAACCTTAAGTAACCAATGTCCTTTTCCTCAGTTGATGACCTGTTGATCGATCCCGAGTGCAGCATGTTTCTCAAGAGTGACTTGGTCAAGGTTCCATTGTTGGGATTAGGGGGTGGACATTTCAAAGACAACATTCAAGCGGCGAGATATGGCGTTATGATTTCTGATGAGAGTCTTAGGACTCACAGTACCAATGACTTTCGTGATTTAATGAATAGGGTCTTACGTCCCATGCTTAAGATCGGTTGTCATTGTCTTCATGATAATATCTTAGTGAAGGTCATGGAAGAACCACTATTCGAGGAAGCGGCAGGCGGAAGGTGAATCTGAGTCAATATCCTGCGTCTCTTCCATAACCTGATGCGAATTTCGTGGAATGAAATTTTTCTTTAAGGGGATAGTGTAATGACCCGCGCAAATATTCAGTTTTAACAAGTTTGACCAGGTTGTTGTTTTGTTAAGTTGACCAGCCAATAGTAGGTGGGGCCAAGTTGACTTTTTCAGGGCGAATAGTGGGTTGTGAGACACCATTTACGTGGCCTCGTCGATATGAGTTCCACGAGGCGGTAGAAACGTAAAATTAAACACGGATAGAGGATTATGGTCACCAGTGAGTTCAAACATCGGTATTTTATCAGTTTTCAAGTCAGCCCGGAATCTTTGCAGAAAGCAGCCCTAGGCACATATAGAAACGCAACTTTGGATGCGAATGAAACCACAGCCCAGACACCATTTGGAACTCCAAAACCCTAGAGAAGCTCTCCAAAACTTGTGGACCCGAGTTGGGTCATTTTGAGCCATTGCGAGCCGTGGAAGATTGCACAAACAGGTACACCACCGGCCATGCAGTTTACTGCTTTGCTTCCGGAGGATGGGAGGAGGACATCCAGACGAATGGTGGTGTTTCGGCTTGACCACCGCGAGCCAGCGCGGGATCGGCCCGTGACGGCGGCCGCAGTGAGTCACGGGAAGTTCGGTTTTCGGCCATTTCCGACCATTTCAGGTACCGCCAGCTGTTTTCCACCATTTTTGGACGCCTGAATCTCTGCAGCGATTACTTTTTGCGGATTCCTCACGGTTGGGATATCAGCCAAAAACAAATCGGCGAAGCGATCAGTTTCCGGCACACGGCGGCACGACCAAGGTAATGTTCATGAGTTCTGGTCTGCCGTTTCCATTGATGCTGGTTTGTCAAATTTGGACATCGATTTGGTTAGGTTTATTTTGGTTATTTCAGATGATTCTGCAAGTCGGAGGCGAAACCAGACTCTGTTCAAATTTGACATTAAAATTGAAGTTGTATTAGTGAGTGGATATTTTTAGGAATTATTGGGCGGTTCGATTGAAAAAATTAACTCCGGGTAGAAAAGCCCAATTTTGGAGTATCGGGCACATAGAGCCTGATATTAGACTGTCGGAGTCCAGTTATGATGATTTCATAGTTCTAAAAATTATTCTAAGGCCTTAGGGGCATTCCAATGTTAATTGGTTCAGTGTAAGAGTCTAAGTGGTATTTTATTTATATTACAGGCTCTGGCCAAGGAGGCGGAAATCGTCCTGAGGAACAGGGAGTTTGAAACATCTATAGTGCGTGGTGGTTTCTTTCGCTTTTAGAATGTTTGGGGTATTATTATGATATATATTTGCGGTTAGTTATTTCATATATAACTTATTTGATCGAGACGGTTGGTTGTGTTACATAAATGAAAATGTCGAGTTTACAAAAACAAAGTTATCATTTCATGAATTTGTCAGCTTATGTTAAAAATATTTGGGAGTTTTACAGTGTTCATGGATGTGTGAGTGGTTTATATGCTTTAAAATGATTTGGGGTATTATGTTGATATATCTATTGTGATAAAATACTTTACCTATATCACATTTTGATGGATGGTTGGTTGCATTCAAACATGATTTTCGGTTTATTATAAAACAAGTTATTATTTCATGTAATTTTTAACATTTCAATTATTTGCAAGTTTTCTTGTGTTAGTATAGATGAGTTAGTGGTGTTTAGTTGTTTGAATTATGGATTGATTGCTTAAACTATCTTGAAAAATTATTATTAAAAGAAAGGTGAATGTGAATCTTGTGGATTAGACTAATACGAGTCATTATTTGGAAGTGCATGTGAGAAAGGGGAGCGGTTATATTGGTTACCCGCGATGTGGGTTGCCGGAGGGGTTTATTAGTTGCCACGTGATGGCGGGTTTACCGAGTTGATAGAGGACACGTGATGGACAGGTTCCTTTCGGAGGTTTGTTGGTGCCACGTGATGGTCGGGTTGGAGGTTTGATAGTGCCACGTGGTGTGGTTACGGAGATTGTTGGGTCTTAACGTGATGGCGGGTTTACTCGGGTTTATTGGGTGCCCGCGTGATGGCGGAACGCCCGGGGTTTATTAGTGCGTGATGGCGGGTCTACTGGAGGTTTGTTAGTTGCCCGCGTGATGGCGGGTCGCGGAGGTTTGTTGGTTGCCGCGTGATGGCCGGGTCTACGGAGGTTTGTTGAATTTGCCCGCGTGATGGCGAGTTCGCCGGTTGCCATTAGTTTATCCGCGGTGCTGTGGTCGACACGGCCGGTTTATGATGGTTATGTGGTATGGGCGTTGTCCGGTTGTTCCTAAATATAGGTATAACTAATATTTTAAATACTTATGAAGTTATGGTGCGCTGCGGCTGCTATTTCATGGTGACTATATCGCGATTGTTTGACTTATGATGTGTGCGATTCCGGTTATCGCGTTCTTGACTGTGTCGGTAAATTGTGGAGCATGAGTTACATGTATTTGGGCTTTGGTAAGTAGGTTTTGTGAAATGTTTGCTAAGCAGGAACATTACAAAAGAGTGGAAGGAAGTGCGAAAGAGAATTTTTAAGAAAAACATTATTTTGTTATAAGTACTTTTACTCAAGATTTATTTCTCCGCGTTTGGCGTATTTAATCTACCATTCTCAGGTGGCGGTTAGTAGACCCACCTACTTTGAATTCAACAGCTCTGGCAATTTGTGGTACCCCTACTCATCAATGCATGTTGGATTGTGGATCTATTTATTTTATTTTGTAACCCTAAATTTGCAAATACTCTTAGAATGCTCTGATGATAGTATTAAACTCATATAGGTCCCTATTATGTATGTTGTGGTTATGACCTACAGTTGGATAGATCGGCCGTGGATTATATATATATTTTTTTATATGTGAGGGTGTTGTGATGCGCATCGTTTATTTCTCCTTTAGAATTTAGGGTCGCTTTATTGCATTCCCTAGGTTGTACAATGGAACTCCACTAAGCGGGATACCGGGAAACCTTAGTATAAGGGTGGGTCACTATCATATAATCGATGAGTTTTGTGTTTTGAAGTACAGAACATGGAAAACCAGTCAGTACCAAATCTTATAATATGGCCCCTAAAGTTTAGGGTTTAGGGCTTACACTTCCAAACAACCCTATTAATTGGATACACACTAGTGTAGACTCAAGAAAAAGAAATCGGTATTTTGCAGCCTTGAATGATCAATTGGTCTTTTGGGACTTTACTATCAATGTATTTCCATATCCTTTTTTCATTTGTTACCTTTCTCTCTTTCCTACTTCAGGTGATGATTTTTTTTTCTTGAAGTGGTTGGTGAATTTCTCAACATAATTTTTGTGTCTATCAAGAAAGAAAATTGAAATTTACTATTGTATGTTGTGATTTTTGTGTCACTTTCAATTGTAGAGTAACATGCATGCTTTGGCTTTAGCTAGTAAGATAATTTTTTTGAGCAGAAGCTATTAAGATAAACAAAATTCAATTTTGTGTGCATTATCTTGTTCAAGTGCTTCAATATTCCTATTGCATTTTCTGTTTCATAATTTCTTTTTACTTATCTTAGTTGGAACTTAGATAACTAGGGAAGGAAAGAAGATTGCTCTGAGACCAACATAAGTGCTTTAACTTAAGGTATGTACAAGACTAATAAGATTATGTGCTATGTTAATAGGGTTGAGAGCAGCTTGAGGTGGAAAATTTGAATGGCTTATATGATTAATGATAAAATGATATAGTCCCTTAGCAATGCCATTGTTTTAGAGTTTTATTCAATATATTGCCTGAATCTTTTTCTTTATTATTCTTTCTTTTTAAATTTGATAACAGAGAAATTAGAATACTAGATTGACTAGAAATTTAGGCTGTTAAGGTTCGCCTTTTTCTGAGTGGTCTGACAAATTTTTTTTTTTTGAAAAATAAGAAGGTTTTTAATATATTCATAAGAAGAGCCGTAGAAGTGGTGACTCAGGAAAATTACAAGGAAACAAACCAGGCCCCCAAAAACCACTACAACAAACAAAACAAAAAAAAAAAGAAAAAAAGCGGAACCAGCCCCAAAGCACCCCACAAAACATCCAGCTAATACTTTGTCCAAGAAAGGGCAGCCGCTCTTTTTGACAGAATCCTAAAATAGGCTTTATTAGTCACAAATATTAATTATGTTTTTGCTTCCATAATCATACCATAATTAACTTGTTCTTGGAGCATTTTGATAATGTATGTTATGAGGGGGAATCATACTATTGTAGTCACAAAGATATTTTTACTTTTTTAAAGTATTATTTAAAAAAATAATTAGATAAATGTGCAAACAATTAAAAAATATTATATATTGTTATTTTAACAACACATAAAAATGTACAAAACAAAGTTAAAATTTTTTAAGAGCACTTCCAACCTAGAGCTTTACACTTTGATTCACATGCTTCTTCCTAGCTTGACTCACATCACATACTCAAAACACAAACAACTTCTAGTAGGTCCTCATCCATGTGGTCTCTTGAACTTTTTGAGTCACTGAAAATCGAAGCATGAACCAGTTAGCGAATACCTGCAAAACAAATAAGAAAAAGCGGTGGCCATGCCACCTTCTCCGATGCTTAAGTTAGATCAATCCGCTGGAGAGTAGAAAGCGCCCGCCCGATGGCTGTCGAATCCTTACCTTTTCCTTGCGTTACTTCCCTCCTTTATCCAAAAGAGAGACGATCATATTTCCATGGAAAGTAGATGATCTCCTTCCAAAACGAAAGGGGAAGGTGGCACTTTTCTCGTGCGTTATGACCTGTTCTTCCTTTTAGATAGCCGATCAGTTGCATTTTCTACGAAGAATGTTTGACCACCCTCTCGGGGTGGTTATCGTCTGACCTCATTTAAGTTCGGAGAGGTCATCGGGATGCCCAGCACCGTCGTATGAAGCCATGAGGGACTGTATCTAGGTGGTGTATGTTTTTCCCGGTTGGAAATGTATGTTTGGGCCTGACTTGTAAATGAGGACGATTTGGCCCGTAGATTGGGCCATCATCCTGTGGTCCTCAATTGGCCCCTCAGTCGGCCGGAGCCCGTTAGATGGAGTAGTTGGGCCCAAGCCCATGGTACCCACAATGCCCCATTTTTTCCTACTAGGGAGGGCGGTTATCCCCATCGGGAAAAAAAAACGTGTTTGACTAGCCTAGTATGGGGAACAACGGACAATCAATGTTGGTATGTTCCAACGTGAATTTTCTAACTTTTTGGGATGCACATTTGATGTGGTCGCTTGGAATACCCTTGAGGCTGGAGGTCTCTATAAAAGGTTTGGAGGGTGGCGAATTCCTTTATGCCACTGGTAATCCCTGGTCTTTCAATGGGAAAGGTCGGTTAGGCGTTGCCGGGAGTCAGACTTGGAGGATTGCTGAATGAAGGATGATTACAGGAGATGGTTTGGACGTGAACCATGCTTGAACCAGATCGAAGATTGCAAGGATTGAGCGGAGTCGGAATCTAATACACTTATTCTAGTTGCGCCTTTGGGTGGTTCTAAAACTTGAATGGAATCCTTTGCACCCAAGGACACCCCCTCCCGAATCAATAAGGTTCTTCGAGTTCCTTTCCACTTCCATAGGTCTTTTCTTCTTCAGCTTCTACTTCTTTCCTAGTTTTCGGCCTCCGCACCCATAATTGCTTTTGTTTGAGCTCTGTATTTGATCCGGATGGATCATGTAGTTATAATGCGATCGCTGTAAAAAGCGATGTCATGTAATTGCGAGCCTTTGGCGTGATTAATGAATTATATTTCTTTGAAATTCTGCGTGCCCATGCATTGTCCCATGCTTTTCAATTCTGGCTGGTGATAGGGTAGTTCTTATGACCGAAGGCTATGGTATTTGACATGCTTTGATTGATATTGGCCGATCTAGGAATAACATGGTGGGTGGGTGCTCGTGCGTCTACTAAGATGACCTGAGGCCAGTGGTTTGCCCATGTTTGTTTATTGTGCCTAATGGCGAATGGTGCGGATTCAAGCGCGATGGATATGATAGTCACGTGATGCATTTAATGCGTCCGCAGGGCCTAGGCATTTGGTATATAGGGAGCCATCATTGAGTTTTTCCTTCTCCCGTTCCTGTCGCATTTTTGTTTACTAGCTTTCTTCTAGTTCAAGGTTTTTTACTGCGTAGATGCCTTTGGTGTGACTCTCCGTTCTTTCGAGCCGAGTTTTCAGGCGCTTGTAACTTTCATTTCACGAGGTATGCCTTATTTTCCTCTTATCGTGTTAAATCTTGGTTAAGGAAGGCAGGTTCTATTGTGGGGAAGTTTTGGAGATAGGGTATGTTTAGAACCCTTTATGTCCGGGTGATCCTTGCTCAGGTTTGGTATTTCACCTTCTTACCATTTTGGTATATGGCTTGGGGCTGATTTTTGTTCTCTTGCCCCTCCTTTGGTTTGCTTGCAGAATGGTGAGAGGTCAAGAAGCGACTTCCACCAGTCAGTCATGTCGAAGACCTACAGGGGTGTAATACGCAAGCAACAATCATCTCATCCTTAACAATGGAGGATTTGGGGAGCTGTGCGATGTCTGATAACGTGGATCTCAAATTGATGGAGGAGCTGGATGAGTCCACTCTGGGTGGAGAACACAATGCAATGTTTTTTACCTGAGAGCACCTTGCAGCCGGGCTTCGCTTCCCTATGCCTACCATTGTCAAGCAGTTTTTACATTTTACTAGGGCGTCGCTGGCTCTCATCCATCCCAACACCATTCGGATTCTAACCGGATGTAGTGTACTGAACCTCTTGTACCAACTTGACCTTTTGTTGGTTCAGATTTGTTTTGCTTATTCCTTAAGGGTAGCGCAGGGTGACCAAATGTCCATGTCAGCACAAAGTGCCCGACTGCAGTTTGTTAATGGACTCCCCGATTCACCTAAGATGGAGGCGAAGGGTGTGATACTTGTAAGGGGACCTTGGGATGGACCAGGTTCCCACAGGCTTCACCATTTTATATTAGCAGAATCCACAGTTTTCCAGTGTGTGTGTAGGGGGTAGGTTGAGTTTAACGATGTGTGTGTATACATATGACATTTTATGCGTAATTGATTGTGGATTTTTGGTGCAAGGAAAAACCGGAGGGGTAGGTTGGTACACTAGGTGGAAAAGGCAAGCCTTGAGAAAATACATCGGTTATTGGAGATTTCTGAGTAGGAGCGCCATTACGAGGTTCTTCTCACTTTAAAAGAACCTAACCTTGATGTAGAGATGGCTTCGGCTCCTATAGCCTTCCGATGTTCCACACCCATTTGCCTTCGAAATTGTGGAGCGAGACATTTGTCACCTAGCGGCAGAATTTAACCCTTGAGCGGTGTCTTCATCCGAGGGATCGGGCGAAACAATGATGCCAGGGCTAGTGTCGGATCTGTCGGGATCATCCGCTTCTACCAGTGGGTGTTCTTGCTCTTCTCAACCCGTACCTAGTCGGGGCGAAAGGGGCAGCCGCCTAGAAAGCCTTCCCTTACCAAGAAAGGGGACCAGTTATGTCCCCCGTGTACTAAAGATTAAAAAGGGAGGGATAAATCAGCAACGGAATGCTCCCGGGGCCCAAGTGAAATATTTTGTTCCTTAACCCGTCACGAATTCTCTTGGCTCGGGACATGTGGAAGAGGAGGAGGAAGAGATGTGGGGCTGCCAGGCCAGCTATCTTGCCGGGAAAGCAGGCGACAGAGTCTTTGAGGGGCCCGATCGGTAGGAAGGATCGAATCGGCCTACCACGGATTAAGTTCGAGAAGATCACGAGGCGATTGTCATTTCGAGATTTCCGCTGAGATGGGGTTAAGTGACCAACGGGTCTAGGATTCGGCTACGGGGAGCCAAGGAGAGTCCTCCGGTGCAGCCCACACTTCAAGTGATCCATCCTCTGATCGATTTGAAAGCGGTCAGGCGATACCCGACATCTGCAGCGAGCCTGGGCGCAAAGAGGTCATTGCTTATAGATTGGATACTGCTAAATTCTTATCTCCCCCCTCGCAGCCTGGCTCCTGCAATGGAGGAAGTGGCGATTCTTTCGGGCCGGAAGACATCGGCATATTCTCCACATTTGGAAGCCACTTTAGTAGGGCGAATCTGTTGATCATTTGGATAATTTGTCGAAATTAATCTGAATGCACAGTAACCGCTTCGGGCGATGGAGTACAGGCTAAGTATTCGTTATTTGTCCCTACTAGTATTATAAAGGATCTTGATTATCGAGGATGGAATGCAAGTCCGCCGCCAGAAACTATATCCCGATCAAGCGAAGCGAGTAAAGTAATAGTACTCATAAAGTGATGGCTTTCAAATCTATCGTTTCTTATTCATGATTCTTCGAATGAAAATCTGCGCCGCCAAGACATGGCGCCCACGGCATCATGAATTCCGGCTCAAGCGAGGGATCGCGGCCGACTTTACGTTCGATCGGGCTCGTCGAGAGACCTTGAATACCTCTTTGAAGGAGGCTCAGTTGAATGCCGGCAACGAAGTTGGAGGCTAAAGAAGGTTTGTGGATAGGACGGTTTGGGGTAGGGGCAAGAGGGATCTTGCACGACATGGGCGGCGATGGCGTGACAGACCATCTGTGGCGGTGCCAGCGTAGATGGAATTTGAGTTGGCCCGAGTCGGCGTGTCGCGCTGGGGCATCGATTAAGCGAGTGCGAGACATTTCTGTTTGATGGCGCCATTTGCTATGAGGAGGCTGTCGGAAGGCGGAGAATATGTGTCTATCAGGATGAGCGTTTCATCTTTAATCCATGGGCTCGGTGGTAGGAAGGGAGCTCTCGGCTTTCGGTAGTGACTATGGAAGCGATGGAGGAGGAATTTGACACGAGTAGTGATGTGATCTTTGACTATGGCTACGGTTGTTGTGCTTTTGCGCATAATATATGTGGGAGTAAGCCCATGATCCTAGCCGAGATGCCTGATACGTAAAAGCCGCTACCTCTAGAGTTTTTTATCAATCCCCGATGACCCCCAAGTGCTTCCTCCGACCTTCCCGCTACCGTAACTATTAGGGAGGAACCTCGGCTTTAAGTCCTTTAGCCGTTGTTGATGGGATAGGCATCCCGCCGGAGCTTCGGCCCGGGCGATGAGATCAACGTTACAGGCGGGGCTAGGGTTTAAACTTTGCGCTCTCCGACCGAGCCTTTTTACTTTGTTTCTTTTGTTGTATCTTGACATTCTGCAAGAACTCTTAATTTCTGTTTTTACGAAATGTGACAAATTTAGTTGTGGATGAAATAGTTTCTTCTCATTTAGCCGAATGGCGTGGATGGAGTAATATGAAGCTTTGGGCCGGATAGGCCATTAATTGTATTCTGTTCGCAGCACCTTGAAATATACCTGTGGTTTTAGTTTGAGGTATTTTGTAAACATAATTTGAATGTTTCATGAGCT
>JAEQBH010001008.1:0-160300 GCA_016808115.1 Tetrastigma voinierianum
AAGGCATCAATGTGAACTCGAATGTCTGCATCAGATCCTAAATGCCGCTCTGGGTGGGATGCCATCCTTCCCAATCTCAACAATGGGTATTCCGCGCGCAGATCTATCTTTAGAATACACCCAATTTTTCTCTCAACTGGTCAAAACAAATTCATTCATCCTAGTATTACAGATTTTTATCTAACTCAAGTCTAACTGCCAGGGGGCAAGAATGTGCACAGCTGAAGTACCTCATTCCTCTTCATAAATGTAACTGAGCTCTGGTGTGTGCCTGATATGAATAAAAAACCTTGTCCATACCCACACTTGACCTTAAGCTCCCGCAACTCAACCTGTTTCATCCTATGCGAGGGCCAGGAAATGGGCGATGTACCTGGGTAACTCAATCATGTTCACATCCTTCTTACCTGGTGTATCTCTATAGTTCACTCGAAAACGCCTCATATCACAAACAAATCCTCCCAGTAGAAACCAAACTCTGTTCTCACCCTCCGTTTTCCGGCGGCGTCGTTTGGCCAACCACACTTCATGTCACCTAAAGTCGCATGATTTCACCGGTAAAGCATCATGTCAACCCTCGAAACATAACACAAATCCCCGTCTCTCGTGTAGGTATTTAATCCTCCCACGATCACAATCAATGATGACTGGATGTGCCGCGAACTTATCCATGCCCAAGAATAACATCAAACTGATATGTCCATGATCTCAGTCCACAGTTGAGGTGCAGGGAATCCCGTGATTCTTAACCTCGCAACCACATATCACTCACCATCCAACCCCAGTGAGAACTCCATACGTAATTTTGTCTTGTACTCTCCCAAGATCTGAACCTTTAAGCCCAAATGATCTCACAAGATATAAATTACCAATGAACGACACCAGAATCAAACAACACTCTTACCCATAGGCAACTGGTGTGAGCAGAAACATATCTTTAGATAATCCAATTCATCCATCCCCGCCCATAGTGCACTCTAAGTGGTGAGACACCCCCAGTCCCCAGGCATCCCTAGCTTTCAGAGCCCCTGTCCCTCGGCTCCTCGACCACACTGGCCTCCTCTGCCCTGCCTGCGACACGGTGAAACGCGGCTTCGCACCCCGAGGTCGATGCTAGTCTTCCAGTCCGCTTCAGGGTAAGCATGAAAAATTTCACAATGGCTGTGCTCTACCTTACATTTAATTCCCAGTGATGCCTCATAACTCGAGATCCCGCTATGTGGTACCTGCTTTGATAGGGTCCCAATCGATGACAATGGTAATATGTCATCAGTCCTAACTAGCTAGGAACCCTAATTTGCCTTTGGTCCAATAGCACCCTGCCCCAAACTCATGAACCAGGAAGCTCGCTTCTTTCCGAACTAAGAAGGTCGACCCTCCTTCCTCTTGTCACCAAGACTGTGATTCGAATGCCCGTGCATCATCTATCTCTCTTTATGGCCATAACCATCCCTGACCATGAGTCCATGTCTTGTAGGGAGAAATCCCACAATCTTCCCATTGACAACTTTAAACCATCCTCTCAAACCTGGCCACCTCGCCATGTTTCAGGGCCACATAGTCATCCCCAAGTGCTAACTGATGAACTTAGCTACGCATTCGAAAGTACCGTCATAACCTTCTCTTGTCAACCCCAAGAACTCCCGGAGCTTTTGCATGCCTAGCAAAGTCGAAAAATCCCTACCATGAAGAGCTCTCTAAACTCTCCCACAGCCCCAATCACTGCCCTCAGATCCAGGCTAACCCAATCCCACCATGCCCTGGATTCACCTCAGCTGGAAACCAGCAGCCCATCCTCGTGGCGACTGAGGTATCTCATGGCCTCCCAAAATCCTTTCGACCTATTGGAACCAATGGTCAAAAATTATTATCCCTCCCCGGTGGAATACCCAAAGGCTGACGTTACAAACCTTCGATGCTACCATCCCCTCTCCCTCTCCTCTCACCCCTTAAACTCCGATTATCTGAAAGCATCAGAAGAATAGAGCAACTATAGCCTTACAGCTACCAATTCAAAATAGTAAAGGTCTGCCATTATTCACACCCCACGTCTCCCTTCTTGATCCCAATATCTATTAATGGCCAAACAGCAACCCAGATTCTTCCTTTCCTCGCCTCAATCTTCAGCAACATATGCCAATTACTTCTAATAGATTCTCACATAACATGAACCATCGTATTTTATTTACCAACGAACCCAAGATTTGAGAGAGTCGGTTCATACACTATTGTCAGTAAGAGATTTGACATGCAACTACACATCGTTGTATAAAACAATATGTTTCCCATCGAGTGCACAAATGGAATGCATGATCTAACTCAGTCTACATCCTAGGTAATCGTATACCCACTCTCGTTAATCGAGCCGCATACTATTAGTGTCCGATATTTCAGCTGGCATTATGAACCCAGCCTCCGATACCAAGCACGCCCAACCCAAGGGGTCATTTTTTCCCCACTTCATTGTGTCCGTCACGACACAAAATCCATTGCGGCTCGCCCATCCTCGTGCAACGGAGCTGCCAGCAATTCAATCGGGCTTGTCGGCGCTATGTCCCACCGGGTTCGTTGCTCGTGGCATGGCCTTCTTTCATACGTGACACACAATGACACGCCACACCCACGCGGACAGAGCATGCCCATCGCGACATTTGAGTTTCGGGCCAGACAGCGTTCGCCTTCTGTCGCATGATACATTTTACGTTGCAACAAACCTTACGGCCCTCGCCCCAAAACCTGCCGCCACATAAAAACCTCAACCAAAAAGCCAACCTTGCCGCACACACAAGAATACTTATCGCCACATAGAAACCCTTGATACCTTAATCAAATCCTTTGTCGTAATATAAAAACACTATGTCGCGGACATAATTTATCTTCACTTTCGCCAACTTTGTCGCAAACATGCGGTTTGGTCGTGATTCCAAAACCCTCGTTCGACAAAACTCGCCGCTACATAAAAACACTTTGTTAACATAAAACCCCGCCCAAGGTCAAACTCCGCCGAGACATAGAAATACCGCGTCGTGACACAAGTACTATGTCACGCTACGTGCGACTTGTTCGCGAAATCCCTCGCTAAGACCAAACATGCCGCAACATGAAGGGCGACCGGTCGGGTCGCCTCGCTGCGGACATGAAAACCTCTGTCGCAACATTGTCACGACAAAGAAGCAAGCACTGTTGCAACATGAAAATACAATGTCTCTCGACTCAAGCAACTTCCCGCAGCTCCGAGAACCATCGCCATGTGATACAGGTGACAGTCTTTAAACTCATATATTTCTTTAATCCATTTTTCCGCATGTTTCTTTAACAATTTTAGATATATTTTCATGCCAATTATGGAATATTCACTCAATCCTTTGTTTTGCAGGTGATGTTAATTGAAAAGGAGAGAAACAACCAGAAAAGAAGCAAAAAAAAAAAAAGGAAAATGCAGGGGAAGTCTCACAACAGAATACATAGTTTTTACAAGTGTCATGGACACAATTTCAAGTAGGCTAAAGAACCATGTCAGCAGCCGCCAGCCTATATGTCAAACAAAGTCCGTGCTAAACTTTGCGTAAATGTAATCCTTTGTTGCGATAAAGAGTTCTATGTCGCGACATTGCTAAAGAAGAATGAAAATAAGACTGTCGTGACAATCCTTAACTCTGTCACGACAATGATCAAGGAAAATAGCAAAGGAGGTGTGTCGCTAATAATAACACCCTCTATCGCAAATATGTGCTATCGAAGACTAATAGATAAATCCCACATGACATAAGATACTCACGAAAGAAATGCAAAGAATAAAATGTTTACTGAGATAAGTGTTTTTATGTCATGGACAAAATTTTCATCATCGTTAGCTTATGAGGAATTTATGTCGCAACAAAGAAAATTCGTCATACATAACATTCGTAACACAAAGAGCAACAAAAAATTTCCTGCTAAGTATTAAACAAAATATGAAGGAGGTGAATTCTTTGTCGCGACAAGGAGTTGAAGAGCAACACTAGAGGAATGACGACAAAGAAATTCATGTTGTGACATAGTAAAGAATTGAAGGCAGAATCTCTATCGCGACAAAGAAATTTTCTGTCGCGACAATAAAAGCTATGGAATGATAGAATTCGTCATGGATGCATTAAAATCGGGGTCGTGATAGAAATTGAAAGAGAACTAAGATTAGCCAAGTCAAAGAATGGTAACAAAGATTTCTATGTCGCAACAAATGTACCCGCCAGTTTAATAAGAATCGAGAAGAAAAGTTTGTCGCGACTTCATGAGTTTCACGCAAAGCACCGTTAAGGACTCAAAGAAATCCCATTATCACGATAGAGAAAACTCGCCGCTTACGTAGTTGACAGTCAAGAGGAAAATGTTTGTCATGGCCAAGGAAAATTATGTCGCGACGCATTCTAGAACGTATGATCTATAGTTGGTTGCAAATGGGTTTAATCGACACGCGACATTCCCATGATAAGAACAAAGCATCCACAACAAAATATGTCGACATTACTCAAAGTCTACTTCGGCCAACGTAATCCAAGAAAGAGCTTAATGAATGATGTAAAACAACAAAAAGGCCATTTTGCAGGCCAAGACAAACTGGTGGTGGGGTGGTGGTGTGTAAACTTTGTCAGGATAAAATTTTCTATCAAGCAACCAGCCAATCAATTTTGGCCTAATTTCGGGATCCACACCAATTTCAATGAAGTGCAAGGCTCAACATTTAAAAGCTCCTATGCTGCATCATCTAGGCACTGCGCGCACTGCAACTCAGATGTTCAGGTAGCTAAGACTTATATTTTATTTTTCTCTATTTTCTTTTCTTTTATTTTTGTTCTTCCACAAACATTTAGTTTCAGAGAGTCAACAGACGTGATACGCTTAGATTTCTAGATTTGAGTAATGAACCTAAGTGCAGTCAGCTAGAATTATATTGACAAAATCTCTCTTCTCATTACCGTCCCATTTAAATGGAGAATGAAAATTTTTTTCGAGTTTATTTATTTCAGCCCTGCATAATTTCAGCGAATTTACCCGATCGCTTAGTCACTCATATGGAGGAACCGCTAAGTCGAGGTCTCTGTAAATGGGTCAATGATGATATCAATCTTTCGCACTATGTGAAGAATGTCGTAATTAGAAATTCTCACTCTATTTGATCGTAATTGTTTTTTGAATTTATTTGTTCCCGCACTAGTACCGTGTACCCAAGCAAGGTATCAGGACTTCAGCCTCCATTTCCAAAGAGGTCCTCCCGGCGCCACACGCCGGTATGGTAATCCCTGGCGAGCACGAGTAGTTCTGCGCTGGTATAGACTAATACTATGGAACCAATGAACTTTGACGGGTTATCAGATGTATCACCAAACTTACTCATAAATCGAGGATAGTTGGATCGCTTACAAGTTTAATCACTGAAATTTCCTTCCACAACTCAATCCTAATCCCAGCAAGCAAAGATCTAATCAAGGCGATGGAAATTTCAAAATATAAATCTTGTGTTGACAGGTGTCAATCAAATTGGAGAAGACTTTGTAATATCCTCGTCTATGGGGCAAGAATTTTCGCCATAACATAAAATATGGGTATGCGTACTAAAGGAAAAACACCCAAATCTTGTAAGGGTTATATTTTACAGTAAATGATTAGACTCATTGATTAGTGTCCAAAAGTACAATTTTGAACTATATTAGATAGGTTTTGAGTACTTTTTGATCATTATCATGTCATATAAACCAATTGAAGTGTTCATGTCATCTTAGTAACCACTTATGCCATTTGGAGCATGTTTTGGTTGTTTTGTAGGTATTTATGCACTTCTGAAGCCCCGACCACAATGCAAATGATCAATCATGAGGTTGGAAGTTTAGTCACCGACCATCGACAAGCCCGAATCGATGGAAAAACAAAGGAAAAATGGAAGAAACGAGATGCAGTTGAAGACAGGATGAGAGGCATAGAACGACAAAGCGAGTTTTTAGCGAGCAATTCGCATACAGCGAATTTCGCAAAACATTCGCAATCAGTTCGCAAGTTAAGCGAATTTCGCAACTGTTCGCAAGCCTAGCGAAAATGATGAATTTATTCGCCAGTCATTCGCTAAACACTTTGACAGTGGCGAAATTGCTGGGTTACCCAACCTCACATTATTTTTCGCTAAGCAGCGAAATTTAAGCTAGCTAGCAATACCTTTAACAAAATTTCAATTTCGCTACACTTATGATCGCTAATTTAGCGAAATTCATCCACATGCGAAAATGCATGCCTGATCATGCTGTAATTAATGCAACCGCCTTTCATTTTTGGTGAATTATAACATCCTATAACTTAGCTTAGTTGCTAGGGTTTTTGGTATTTTCATACCTTGAGGAGGCCTATAAATACCCCTCATGTTTTGTAATAAAAAAAGAAGTGGATAGAAGGAAATACAAGTTTTTTGGTGATTTGTAAGTTATTTTTTTACTGCTTTTGTAAATAAAGTCTTTTATTTTAGGTTTTGCTTTTATTTCTTTTCTCTCTTCTCTCTTTGCTTTCTTTGCTCATTTGCCAAACACGCCTCTTGGGGATGACTCAAGGGATGCTTAGCTAAGCCTCCCTTCCTTTGAAGAGGAAGGCTAGCCCAGTGGTGGGGTTAAGCATGTTGTCCTCTTGTACTAAAAAAGTCACGGGTAGTGTATTTATGGCCCTTATTTTCAAAATTCAGTTGCATAACATGGGATGTTATTGTCTTGGCCAATACTCTCCATGCTTTAGATCCAGTGCTTAGTAGCCCAGTGCTTGTGGCTCTTTAGATGGTCATACTTGCCTCTGAGGTAGCATTTACATGTTAGGTTCTTCAAATTAGGGTTAAATAACATTGACTTTTTTATTGTTTTGGCCCGATACTCTCCGTACTTTAGGGTTCGGTGCTCGGGTGAGAGATCTTGCTGTGATTCTTCTGATGGTCTTCTTAGTAGAAAAATGATAAAGGAATGTTGGGGTTTTACTAGCGAAGGGCCATAAACGCATCTGTGTTGACTCACATAGGAGGATAAAACACCGAGGACATGTGTTTGCCCCTAGCTTGTCAAGTTGGTGACCCTAAATCTTCAAAGTTTAATTTCTTCACTTTAAATTTCGGTTTTTTACCATTTCAGAGTTTTTGCAATTTCTAGTTTAAACCATTTCACGACTTTTGACACAAATCCAAGAGTCAAGTAGAAGCATTGCAACCCATTGCACTTATGCGGAGCCATTTCTAGGATGAAAACTGTCCCCGTGTTCGACCACTGAGCCTTTATCTGCGATAGCTTGACTACGGCGGTGGGAGAACAGGTATATAAATATTGTTGATTCATTTCGACCTCTTTTGTGTACGAATCACTCATGCTTCGAAATGAACATGAACCTCTAATAAATTGAAAAGTATAGTGGAAGAGTCGAGAACTATCTTATCATGCATCTTTGATAGCTTCGATTTTCGATTTATGGTTGATCTATGAATCGATATGATGCAGAAATTGATTATTACTCATTGATTTAGATCCAGTTTTGTCTCACTCAGTGAAATCTCAAAACCATTTTTATTAAAATTTATTTTCATGTATATTAAAGTAATCAATACAAGTTAAAATTCTTTTAGTCATCTCATCATGTCCTTAACAATGGAGTTGAATAGTAATGTGATCTTGAGTATATGGGTAGTTAATCTTTTGATTTATCATCGATCTTTGTGGGAGCGATGCTCTGGACTTTTTAAATATCACTTTATTACTTGTACGGCACATTGCACTTGCGATGATCAAGACCGACTCAAATTTTAATGAATCCATTTTTACAAAAGAGCAAATATATCTTACCGTCCATCTGTGTTTGGTCATTAACAAGTTTTTGGCGCCGTTGTTGGGGATTAGATAATAGTCCTTTGGTGGTTGTGTCTGAAATTTGGTCAACAAATTTTTGGTGTTGTTGCTGGGAATTGAATAGTTCTTGGGTGGCAGTACCAGAAGTTGGGCATACACTAATCACATCATATATATAGTTTGGTCTTAACAAGTTTTTGGTGCCATTTTCGGGGATAGATGATGAATTTAAAGATCAATATTCTAACCAAAAAGAGAGTTACTAATTTGGACATTTTAGTTATTATAAAGTTAAGGAAAAACCGCAAAGCTCAAATTTTAATGGCGTGGCGAAAAGCTATTGAAATTTTCTATGAGCTTAAATGGAGATAACTGTCTCCCACCGATCTCATTTGATCTCAGTGTGTTTCCTATTTCAGGAGAAGATTTAAAATGCACTTAAACGAGACTGATTTGTGCGTGAATGCGAAATTGAGAGAAAAGAAATGCGAGGAAGATTATAAGTGCGGAATCCGTAAGTATGGCAAATTAAAGAGAAAGAAACATAAGCTATTCTAGAAGAGAGAGAAAGAAAGAAGCGAGAGAGACGCAGAGGCCTTACAATATGGAAGACTTTTGGAGGCCTATTATTCAAAAGGAATATTCTGTTGTAAGACAACCTTCCATAAGCCAACAATTTTGAGTGAAATTATTGCGTTACTATGTCTGACAACACTAGTTTATTGGTCATCCCTTTGAAGATCCCAATGAGCATATGGGGAGATTCATGAGGATGGCCAACACAATCAAGCTGAATGGGGTGAGACTAGAAGTGATCAAGTTGTAGCTATTCCCATTTCAGCCGAGATGTGGCCAATGACCAGTTTGAATCATTGCCCGATAAATTCGAGTGAACAACTGGGAAGGGTTAGTGGAGGCCTATAGGAGCAGATTTTTTCCTCAAGCTCTAACTTTTGAGAGAAGAGGAAAAATAATTGTCATCAAGGAGGGGGAAGATGAGAGTGTCTACAATGCATGGGAGAATCTGAGAAATTTGTTAAAAGATGTCCTATACATGGAATAGATCGATGCTTCCAGTTGATATATTCTATCATGCTATGAACTATGCCTCCAAGGGTATAATTGATGCATCTTGCTGTGGAGCTTTTAAGAGAAGAAGTGCAGAGGAGGCAAGGCAACTGATTAAGACTTTGTCAAATGCAACTCTGAGCTCGGTGAAGCTTAGGGTAGCAGCGGTGAGGGGAAGTGTTTTAATTAGACTGAACCGCATAGTTGCCATAGATGCAAAGTGGATGGAGAGATGAACAAACTTGAGAAGCAATGAGAGAAGAATGCATCACGCACATGAAGTGGGAGCGATAGATGGGGAGAAAGAAGAAAGAGTCTTGAAGAAGGACCCAGACCATGAGGGTTCTTACCGGGTTGAGAAGGCCACAAATACGAATGCTAACATGAGCTACACTTTCAAGAAGCCCTGACCCCAACCACGCCCACTCATTACACACGGCACTTAGGAACCAGCAGGGAATTTCTCATATGGTGGAGGAGCACATTAAGGTCAGACTGGACAAAATATTCAACAATATCATGTGCCTCGCTGGGTTCCGACAACATGACATGATGCGACAAGCGGAATGAAAGTAGATGTCGAGGGGGCAAAGGATATCTAATTCCTTTGAAGACTAGATGCTTGCTTTCATGGGGGAAAACAAAAGGCTGCTAAACATACATGAACAGAGTTTTGCTAAGCTAGTAGCATTCCAGGAAAACACAAAGCGTGTTTAGAGGGCCCGATACAATGCCTCTTTATGAAGAATTTGGAAACTCGGTAGAGCGGTACGACTCTAACTATGCAGAATCAGTCCAAGGATTCATTTCCAAGTGACACAAGGAAGAATCTAAAGGACTGTATGGCAGTAACTCTAAGAAGTGGCAAAGAACTGGAAGAGAAAAGAGTTGAAAAGGACACTGAGGAAGAGAAATATGCAGAAATTGGAGGAGAATTCGAAAACAAAACTTAGAAACTACGGAGAAGAGAAAACAAAGATGCGGTCGAATGCGAGTGGAAAAAGAAAATATAGGGAAAAAGGAAGAGGTTAAAGCTTACAAACCTCAGGTTCCATTCCTTCAAAGGCTTCAGAAGGCAAAGCTTGAAGAGCAATTCTCTAAATTCTTGAACATGTTTAAGAAGATAGAGATCAATATCCCTTTTCTACAGGCATTGACTCAAATGCTTCATTATAAAATTCATGAAGTATTGAGTAGAAAGATGGATTCTTTGAAGAAGGAATAGTGAGCACGGCTTGGCAACCTACGGTCTGATGATTCAGTCTTTACCAAAGAAAATGCAAGATCCAGGCAGCTTCACTATACCTTGTACAATTGGGTAAGCTGATATGGGAAAAACACTATGTGATTCTGGAGCCGGTATCAACTTGATGCCTTTGTTTGTTGCTAAAAGACTAAGTTTGGGGGAACTTACTCCAACAGCCATGACCTTGCAAATGACAGACAGAACATTGGCCCATCCTAAGGGCATTCTAGAAGATGTGTTGATCAAAGTGGGAAAATTCATTTTCCTAATGGACTTTGTAGTCATTGATATAGAGGAAGACAAACAAGTCCTACTGTTGTTAGGAAGCCCTTTCCTAGCAACAGGAGCAGCTTTGATCGATGTGAAGAAAGGAGAATTAACTCTCAGGGTTGGAGATGAAGCGATGCACTTCAATCTCAGTCACAGTTTGAAATAGCTCGAACTAAGTAATGCTGATTGTGAGATTGTAGAAACAAAAATTCCCATCAGTTATGAACTGATTAATGATTGTAATTTTCAGAGTTCAATGAATGAGAATGAGATGAATTTCTAGTATCTTGAGCATCTTGAAGTTGAATTTTTGGACTCTAATGTTAAATTGAAAAAGGCAATACTCAGTGCTAAAGAAAATAATACAGAAAAATCCAGCAATTATATGGAGGAAGATGTTGAAGTAAACAAAATTTCAGAGGGTTTAATTCTAAAGAATTGCCTAAACATTTGAGGTATGCTTTCATGCAACCAGAAAAAGGAAAACCAGTCATCATTGCAATTTGGATTGGTGAGAGGCTTGAAGAACAAAACTCTTGGAGATTCTCGGAAAATATAAGGAAACGAATGGAAATTACATAGAAGGTCTAAAGGAACCGGTCTTGATCTATATGCACATCTGGTAGAGGAGAATGCTAAAACCTCTATAGAACATTAGAGAAGGTTGAATCCAATAATGAAATGGCTAAATGCAGGCTTCATATATGCAATCTCAGACAGCCCTTGGGTGAGCCCAATTTATGTGGTTCCAAAGAAAAGAGGATTCACTATGATAAGAAATGAGAAGAATGAATTGATTCCTACAAGAACTGTGACAGGATGGAGAGTGTGTATAGACTACAGAAAATTAAACAACGCTACGAGAAAGGACCATTATCCTCTGCACCTTTCATTGACCAAATGCTAGACGAGGTTAAGCGGGGGCACTCCCATTCTTTGTTTTCTTGATGGATATTCTGGTTTATAACAGTTGCTATAGCCCGAAAGTTAGGAAAACTACATTTACATGTCCTTATGGCACCTTTTGCTTTAGAAGGATGCCTTTTGGATTATGTAATGCTCTGCCACATTCAAGTATGATGTCTATGTTTTTGATTTAATTGGAAAGGCTGTAAAATCATTATGATTGACTCTCGGTATATGGATCTTGTTTTGAGAATTGTTTGAAAAGAAGTTTAAACTGATACTTGAGGCGTCGGGCAAAAATCTATCTTTAGATTGGGAAAATGTCATTTTATGAGTAGGAAGGTATTGTCTTGGAATAAAGATTTATGTTCTTTGGATTGGGAAATGAGGCCGAAGCAAAGTTCATTTGTTATAAAAGCTCTCTTGCCACACCAGCGATTCAAGATAAACTTCTATTGGACATCTTGGTTTTTACAAAGATTCATAAGGGCTTCTCAAAAATCTCAGGACCATTATGTAGAATGTTTGGAAAAGGATGCAAAATTTGGGTTTGATGAATCATGCAGATGCATTTGATGAAATTCATCTGGATTAGTGATAAGCTCCCATCATGTTGATACTGGCTGGAACAATGATTTGAAATTATGTGTGATGCCATTGATTATGCAATGGAAAATTTGTATTGAGACAAGAGCTGAAAAGATATTGCGAGGCCATATACTGGCATAATCAAATCTTTAATGAGAGCCTGAGAGAACTACTGACTTCATAGAAAAGGAGATCTTTGGCAGCAATGTTGTTTGCTTGTGAAAAATTCGAGGCCTTACATATTGGGGTCCCATGTTATAATACACCTGCTTGATCATCTTTGCCGATTAAATATTTGATGGCAAGAGGAGGCCAGTCAAGTGGTGGAAGGTGCACTTCTTTATAAGGTTTGATCTTAGAATCAAGGCTTAGAAGGGTAAGTGATAATGTGATATGGATCACTTAACACAGATGGAAATAGTTGTTTGGACAAGAAAAAGGCCAAGTCGTAGAAGAGTACTCTGATGAGCAAATTGTTTTTTCAGTGTGAGTTCAAACACCTGGTATCTTTGATATTGTCAATTACTTAGCTTATGGAGTAGTGCCACCTGAATTCAACTACTAGCTGAAAAGAATGTGAAGCCGTTGCAAGTACATATTTGGGATGACCCGCTTTCGCATATGAGAGGAAGCGGGATATCATCATGGGAGATGTCGTTCGAAGCATAACAAAGGTGGTATTATGGAGAAATGTTGTCGCCATATGAAGGACACTTTACAGGAGACAGAACAACCCAGAAAATTCTTCAATCAGGTTTTTATTGGCCTGCTTTATTCAAAGGTGTTGTTTTTAAATGGGTAAAACATTTATGATGCTTAATCGAGGAGAGATAAGGTAACATCAGTAGAAATGGAAATGCCGCTGCGAGATTACGGTGGTGCGATTTTTTTATGTTTGAGGAATAGATTTCATGGGACCTTTCCATCTCATTTGGTAACATATACATTCTCCCTAGCTGTGGATTATGTATCCAAATGGTGAGCATCAAACTTGTCCACAAATGATGCATATAGTGGTTGAGTTTATCTGAAGAAATATTTTGGTAGATGTAGGAGCACAACGGAATAATCATCGGGATGAGGGAAGCCATTTGTAAAAATTTTGCAAACTCATGAAGAAGCGAGATATGGAATCAAATATGCTTGATGGGTTTGGCTTATCATATTCGATCGAATGGGCAAGCGAGGGAAATTTCCAACGGGGAGATAGAAAATTCTTGAGAAAACGGTGAATCTGGCTTGAGAAAAAGTGAATTACATGGCTAAGATAGTGCACAGTGGGCTTATAGAAATGCTTACAAAGCTCCCGATGGAATATCCTATAGGAAATTGTATTTGGAAAACTGTGTCATCTCCCTTTAGAATTGGAATACAAGCTATATGTGGGCCATCAAGAAATTGAATTGTGACTTTCAAGCTTCTAAGGAAAAGAGACTACTCCAAATGAATGAACTAGAAGAGTTGAGAAATGAAGCTTATGACAATGCTAGAATCTACAAAGAAAAGACAAAGAGGTGGCATGATCAAAAGATTATGAGGAGGGAATTCAAGGCAGGAGAAAAAGTCCTCTTATACAACTCTAGGCTCAAGCTATTTCCAAGGAAATTGAAGTCAAGATGGAGTGGTCCTTACACAGTGGTAACGAGTACACCCTTTGGAGCAGTAACACTAAAAGATGAATTTGGAAGTGAATTTAAAGTAAATGGTCAAGGACTGAAGCATTATCTTGGAGGAAGTATAAATGAAGTAGATCCAGATTTTGAAAAGGGAAAAGAGTTTTGCTGAAATGAAGATATTCTATAGCAAGTGTTTGGCTAAGGACATTAAACCGAGCAGCTTCTTGGGAGGCAACCTAAGCATAATTTTAATTTTGACAGTTTGATTTATGTTGATTACTTTTATTAGTTTGTGTTTTAGTTTCATTTGTTAGAAATTTTATTATTTAGTTTGATAGTTTGCTGATTTTTTTTTCCAGGAATAGGGAAGATGAATTTGAATTAGATGTTATTAGAAAGCACATTTTCTCAAACTGAAATATGCAGAAAATATCTACAAGGGGGAGTATTTCTATTTCCCTCAATTTGTTTTTAATGATAATGCATAATTGAAGTTTGGGGGAATATAAAGATTTTTAGAGCATAAATTGTTAGACAACTTTCTTGTGCCAACTGCTTGAATGCCTTGTTGAATATCTTAATGAATGATATTGAGTGAATAAAGAGATTTGTTGTTCTTACTTGAATAGAGATTGTTTGATGAAATATGTGTTTTCACAAGTATGAACTAAGTGGAAGACTTTATTGCATAATGTCACTTAGTTTGAATGGTTGAAAGTAGGAAAATGTGCAAAAATTTTGAGGTAGAACAGAACTCTGTCGCGACAGAGAAAGTTATGTCGTGACACTGGTTGAACTTTTTGTGCTAAAATGGGATACGCTTTTTATCACGACATGATTTCTTTTTATTGCTACAAAGCAAGTGCTAAAATGGAGATAGATTCAAATGAGCATCAGAAATAATGTCGCAACATTTCTCGTAATGTCGGGACATTTGACTGCCTTGTCCACAAGTGATTGTAAAACTCTATCACGACAATTATTTTTGTATGTCGCGACATAGTATTAAAAATGGAACAAACCCTAGGTCAGTTGTTGTCGCGACATTTAATGAAGGAACACAAAACAGTTAGCTTATAAATAGAAGATATTTGAAAATTGAAAGGCCACCTTTCTCATAAACCATCAACCTTCTCAGCTTCCTTAACAAAATCTCTCTCATCTTACCTTCTAAACCATAGAGTACCAAATCCCTATCTTGACCATGTTTGAGCCATCGCACCTCATTCTGAACCTGAACAAAATGATGGAAGCATACACAGAAGTGGAGGAAGAGAGTGTTCAAGAAACTCAGTCAAGGGAAGTGCAAAAGGAAGAAAGAGTTGAAGCTAGAAGAGAGCTTGAGGAAGATTCAAGAAAAAGGAAGAGGGGACATGAAGAAGTTGAAGTAGAACAGAGGAATGAAAAAGTAAGAATCTTGATCTCCGACAAAGCAACAACTTTAATGGAGAAAAGCCTAAAGGACAGAGGTTTCATAGCTGAAAGAGGATTCAAAAAGATGATTTCTCCTTTCTCTTAAATGCTTGAGAAGAGAGGATGGTAATCACTAGGCAAGCATAAAGAACTTGGTTGCGCTGCATTAGTGAAAGAATTTTTTGCTAATATGGTGTAAGAGAAAGGAAATAAAGTTTATGTTAGAGGAAATGGATAGATTTTAACAAAGAAAAGATAAATAGATTGTTCAATCTTAAGGTGCAGAAAGATGGCTCTCTCCGAGAGAGCTACTAAAGGGCGGAGTACGGAAGAAGAGAGGGCAAGTGGACATCTTACGACAAGCGGAAAGGAAAATGGAAGGGGACAAAGAAAACCCTTTATAAATCCATTGCCATAGGTGATTTAACTGGAGAGGCTAAGGTATGGTTCTATTTTTAAGCTCAGTCCTTTTGCCATCTAAGCACCTCGGCCACGGTGAAGAATGAATCAATCCTCTATGCATTGCTAAAAGGGTACAAAATTAATGTGGGGAAGATAATTGAAAATTCTATCCTGAGCTACTCCAGAAGCAGATGCAAAGTTTGATTCCACACCCCGCTATAATCACTAACCTTTGCCTTCTTGGGGGAGTAGAGGAAGAATGGGAAAAAGAAGAAACATACCCCAGGGCATCTCCTCTGACCTTGATTGGAGTAACTAAAGGTCCTAAAAATAGAGGAAAGGAGAAAGAAATAGAGGTGGAAGAAGAAAGGGGGAATGAAAGATGCAATGAGCCATCACAGTGGGAAAGTCCAACCTAAAGGGAGCAAGACTTTTAGGAAAGCCAAAGCCCCAACTGGAATGCATCCCCAGACCTGATAAAAATCCATCAGGAACAAGTTGAAGGTTCAAGGCACGATGTAGATGCGAGAGGCCCGATGGAATCTTTGAAAATCCATGAAACGGAGATGAAAGAAAGGGATGACGAGTTAAAATCCAACTTATTTCGGGGATGAATATTTTGATGTAGAGCTTAGAAGAAGGGATCAAAATCTAGAGGATACATTGAATCAAAGAGATGAAGAATGGAGAGCTGAATTGGAAAAAAAGGGACCAAAGCTGGTTGAATAGTCTGGCACATTGCAAGCAAAGTTTTCACCTAATGACCTATGAGCAAGTCAACAACATAACACTCCTTGAATAATTAGCTAAAAGGCAACGAGAATTGATAGAAAGCAATGCAAAGATTTTAGACTGGGCTATGAAGACAATCTCAAACAAGAAGAAAGTGTCATTGCCACAAATCAGAATTTCAGACTGTGTGCCTTACACAATAGTCCCTTAGGGTGTAACAAACCCACCAATACCATTCTCTAACCTAAATCCAGATGAAGAAGGACCTTCTGAACCCTGTAAAGAACCAGCTAAAAATAAAGCCCCTGGTGCAACAGAAAAGAAAGAATTAACCCTGGTAGAGGAGGTTGAAGAATACTTAAGAATGGAAGCTACCAAGGAAAAGGGTTTAAGGAGAAAAAATGAACATTACCATTTCTTCCATCTCTTCTCCCTTTATGTACCAAATATCAAATCCCTAACATATTGAATAAAATAGAAAATTCTTTGCAAGCAGTGTTCACTTTTATTTTATCTTTGTTCATTTCTTTGTTTGTTTATTTTTATGCAAATTTTCTCCCTTCATGTTTAATATTTAGAAATTTTGACTATTGATAGAAAGCAGTTGAATAGTTGAGAAACAAATTTACCTGGATCTAATTGTTAAATTGCTGTAACATGTTTGGTTGAATGGAATTGGTGAATGAATGAAACTGTAGTTGTGTTGGATTGTTTTGAGCTGAATGCTTGATTATAATGAACTTCTTGACTTGTTAAACAACACAATAACAAATCTAAAAATCAAACAAACAATCTATGGGCCATTGGGGGTAGAGATGAAATGAATGGAATTGGAAAGTTGTAAGGTTATAAATAAATGTGTGGAACTTCAAAAATAAGAAGGATTTAATGAATTGATGGAACATATAAGACCTATAATTACTTGTTTTGTGTAAGTGAGTTTGGTTATAAAAATCTGATAAGCTTTGCACCACATGGTAAATGACTTTTGCAGAAACACAAATTGTTCTATGATTAGGAACATCTTTTGGGATACATCACAGTAATCTCTCCAATGTCCTAGAACTTGTTGGATTATTAGTCAAGGCGAAATCCTAGGCAATACCACTAACAAGAAATGATTTAAGCCATCCTTCTTTCAAAGCCTACCCCTATGATATGCATAAGCATATACACTAGTTCCTTATTTGAGCCTATAGTCATTCTCATCATCAACCAGCAAATGAAAAGCCCAATTCCTTCCTTAAACATAATCCTACAGTAAAGAACCCTTATTTGCCTAGATTACAAGACAAAAATACATCAATAACAGAAAGGGACAAGTTTGGGGGAATATTATTTTAAGTTGTAGAGAAGGATAAATAGGGTTAAGGAAGACAATGCATAGAGATAAGAAGATATGAAGAGAATTATGAAAGAAGCTGTGAAAAGAAATACATCAAGGAGGAATGAGTTGGGTCTTGTAGCCTTCCTCACTTGAACAATTAAGTTCTTAGGGGTGTTCAACACCTAGTATCCTAATGCCATTTGGTATGGGAGTTACTAGCCCAAAGCTCGTTAAGGGTGGTAGAAAGCTTAAAAAGACTAAAATTGCACCATTCCATAAACTTTGGTGAGGGATGAAAAGTGAAAAGGCTTCTAAAATAAGGGAGATAAGTTATCTTCTGTGTGTGGACAATGAAAAGAGAAAAAGATATCACAATGAAGAATATGCAGAAAGATGCACAAAACTTGATGGGGAGGTTAGAGACTTACAATCAAGAAAAATCAAGGAGGCATGATGAAGGCAAGAGTGTAAGTTGTCTGTGAAGTCTGGGTAAAATTGAGCCTAAAGTGTCTAATTATCTTCCTAATTACCCAAGCCACACATTACAAGCCTAAAATACCTATTTGATCCTGAAGTTGGTGTTATGCCTACATTAGTGGAGATTAATATGATAAACAAGCATATGAGACTTTAAAAATGAAAGAGAGTATGCCAATTGAGTATTATCCCAAAAAATTAACTGATCTGCCAAGGAAAAACAGGAAAGACTAGCACACACACACAAAAATCAGGGTTTAATGATTAAATTGTTTACACCATATGAATTATTTGTTGGTTCAGTGAATTTAATGGAAAATCTTCTTGATTCCAGATTTGAAACATGTTTAGAAGTAATTTTACAATTGAATTATGTTTCCTGCCTAATTGAGGACTTAAAAAATAAAAGCTAAATTGTTTGAGGACAAACAAAATTTTCTTTTCATTGCTTGGGGACAAGAAAAACTTTAAGTTTGGGGGAATTTGATGAGTCTTAAACTCCTTTATTTTTAATCCATTTTTCTGACATGTTTCTAACAATTTCAGATATATTTTTATGCCAAATTATGGAATATTCACCAACTTTGTGTTTTGCAGGTGTTGATTGAAAAATGAGAGAAAACAAGTAGAAAAGAAGCAAAAAAAATGGAAAATGCAGCAGTGTTTGTCACGACATAGTTTTTATGTCGCGCCACAATTTCAAGTAGGCCAAAAGAACTATGTCGCAGCCAGCAGCTATATGTCGCAATAAAGTCCAGGCTAAACTTTAGGCAGAAATAGAATATTTGTTTACCCAGCGAAAGAGTTACATGTGTGACATTGCAAAAGAAGAATGAAAAGAAGACTGTCGTGACAATCCTTAACTTTGTCGTGACAATGATCAAGGCAAATAGCAAAGGAGCTGTGTCGCGACAATATTTCCTGCAATATAACATAAAAATTTGAGGCCTTGATGAACTGTCATGACATAAGACAACTCTGTCACCATAGAAAATGGCAAGAATATAACAAAAGTCAGTTGAGACAAGTGGTTTAATGTTGCGACAAAGTTTTCAACATCAAGCCAGCTCAAGGAGGAATTTCTATCGCAACAAAGAAAATCCTGTCGCGACATAACATTTAGAATTCACAACAAAGAGTAACAAAATTTTGTCGCGACAACCAAAGTATGAAGGAGGTGAATTCTTTATCGCAACAAGGAGTTGAAGAGCAACACAAGAGGAATGGAAACAAAGAAATTCATGTTGCGACATAGTAAATAATTGAAGGCAGAATCTTTGTCACGATAAAGAAATTTTATGTCACGACAATAAAAGCTATGAAATGATATAATTCTATCGCGACAGAATAAAATTAGGTGGCGACAAAAATTGAAAGAGAACTAAGATTAGCTAAGTCAAGCGTGTCGCAACAAAGATTTCTATGTCACAACAAACAGCTCAATAAGCAGCAAGTCCCGAGGAGAAGAAAGAGTCACGTATTAAACGATAGGGGAGTTTCTTTGTCGTGACGAAGTGCTAGGGATTTCGAAAGAGAGTATCCTGTAGTGACGGAGAAACTCTATCGCGACAGAGTTGACAGGCTTAAGAGGAAAATGTTTATCCCGACAAGGAAAATTATGTCATAATGATTCAAAAGCGAGGAGGAAGGACATGAGAAGGCTGGTTGCAAGGTTTAGTGTGCGACCGCAAGAGACATTCACATTTACTCTGAGAATAAGAATACTACACTAAAATTATGTGGTGACATTATCAAAGTGCGTGACGAGGAATCGAAGAAGGAGAAGCTAGAAATTAGGTCGTGAGAAAACCTTGAGGCTACGACGGAGAATGCATCGACAAAGATTGTGACTGAGGAACTCTATGTCGCGACAGAGTGACCAATTTGGGCCAGAATTTTGGGGATCCACAATGCAATTAATGAAGTGTGGCCCAACATTGGAAAGTCTATAAATAGACGCATCTAGGGCACTATGCGCAGCTTCTGCAACTCTAAGACGTCTAGGTAGTTGAAGACTCTTGTATAGTTTTATTTTTCTTTATTTTTTTTTCTTTTTATTTTTTCCATTTTAGTAGATTTAGTTTCAATAGAGTTTCAGTGTAGATTTTAGTTAGTTTTCTTTTAGATTTATGGATTTGAGTAATGAACTGAAGTGCAACTTCGAGCTGGAATTTTATTGATAAAATCTTCTTTCTCATTATTGTATGATTTAAATAGAGGATGGAAATTTTCTGGAGTTCATTTATTTCAGTTCGTTTACAATTTCAGTGAATTTACCTGATCAATTAGTCACTGATATGAGTGAACCAGTTTTTAAAAGTTAAGTGTAGTCTCCGGAATTCTCAGAGTTAGTGGATTGTCGGGGCATTCACTAGTCACTAGTCGGATGCAACTTGCAAAACAAACAAGAAGACAACGGTGGTGCTCTGTCGTCCCTCCGATGGCAAAGTTAACTTTTTTTGAAGACTGAGCATCGGAACTGTAGTTATCTCAATTGAGAATGTCGTACCTCATTTGGTGTGATTCTTTTCTCTTTTATGGAGGGAGAAAGGGGATCCACCTTTCATGGAGAGTGGACGATTTCTTCCCATAAAGGTAGGGGAAGGTGGCTCTCATTTCGGGAAGGATGACTTATTCTTTCTTTTTTATGCTTGCTTTCCGAATGGGAGTTTCTTTGGTAGGAACGCCTTCCTATTCGAGTTGGGCGGGGTGGTGATTGGGAGAACATATACTTATATCATGGAAGTGGTTGGCGGTTCCTATGAGTAAAGTCGGCCGTCGGAAAAGGAAGCTTATCCGGGTGAAGAGGCATCAGGGCACTGGGGCGTGGGGGAAAGGAGGCGTCAGGGATAGGCGCCGGCGAAGGCGCGAAGTCGCCGGGCGTTCCTAGGCCTATTCATTGTCCTGGGCCGGTTGTCTTTAGGGCTTGGTCCCATCGAGGCCCTTGGGAGTAGATTTCAGTTGCTAGGAACCAAGCAGGCTGTGGTATACAAATGCCCCCTTTTTCCTACCGGGGAGGGTGATCGTCCTTGGTCGGGAAAAAAAGGAAAAGCTTGACCGTCATATCACGGGGAATAGTGGACCATGAATGCTGTTGAATTTGAATATGAATTTTGTAACTTTTTTCGAAACTACATTAGATGTTATACGATTGCTTAAGTTGATCCTGAGATTGGAGGCTGCTATAAAAGGTTAGAGGGTGACGAGGTTCGTTGTCCTATTGGTTATCCATGTTCCTCTGGTAGAGAAGGATAATTGAACGTTGCTGAGACTCAAAATTGGGGGATTGCGGGATGAAGGATGATTGTGATCGATTATTTGAGCGTGCTTTCCAAGCATGGATCGGGTCAGAGACTGCATGGTTTGAGTGGAGTCGGAATTGTTCTGGGTAGTCTTTGGGTGGTTCTAAAACTTTAATGGAATCCTCTGCATACGAGGACACCCCCTGTCGAATCTTGCGGGGATCTCCCAAGCTTCCACTTCTTTCAGCCCCATCTCCATCTTTTCCTCTTTCTTAGCTTTTGTAGCTGCTTCTTTCTTGGTTCCGGTGGTGGATGCTTTGCTTGTTTTTCTTTTTTATTTCGTGTGTCTTGTAAATTCTGAATGTTAGTTGGACGTATTGTAATATGATTGCTTGGTAACAAGCATCGCTATGTAATGCCAAACACCTTTTTGGTGCAATTAATAAAATCGCAGTTCCTTGATGACTTAGTGTCTTATTGTAATTCTGTGTATGACGTATTCGGACATCCTGACTAATTAGGGCCGGTTGAGTATTATATAGCTTATTAATCGGGTTGGCCGCTACCTTAATTTCCCGAGTGAAGGGCCCCTGGGCTTGGGCCACTTTCGTCTGGCGTACTTCTTGGCGTGAAATCGCGATGGTTTTTAAATCCACTTAGGGCGGGACGGTTCAGTCATCGATTACGATAAATGGACGCTGCGAATTTCAAGTCTATATAGATAGGCATCATTAGGTCGTACTCTTTTTCCTTTCTTGTCATTTTAGGTTTATCTGCTTTCCTCTCTGCGACCATCCTCCTCACACCATCTATTTGGTTTAACGTTGCATTATTCATTGAGGTATTTTGTAAATCTTTGACAGTGGTAATCATTAGTGTCTACTTTAGTAATGTGGGACCTTAGTGAACGACTAGTTTCAGGTCGTAAGGAACTTTGGGGGGGGGGGGGGAGGGAGTTAAGGTTTAAAACCTGTGGCGGGCGATCCAGCCGGGCGTGGGATGCTTCGTACCAACTTGGTATATAGCTTGCTTGAGTCTAATGTCGTTCTCTCTTCCTCTTGATCTGCTTGTAGAATGGCGAGGGGTCGGGAAGAGAAACTTCCCACAGTGGTTACGAGGAGCGCACTGGCATATACATAGCCGACATCATTTATTTTAACGATGGAGGAGTTAAAAGCTTATTGCGAGGTGCCCGATAACATTAACCTCAAGTTGATGGATAGGGTGGATGAGTCCACCTTGGATGTAGAACACAACGGTGTGGTTTTTACTTAGGAGCATCTTGCAGGTGGGCTACGTTTCCCCGTGCCAGCCATAGTCAAGCAATTTTTACATTTTACCCGAGCGCCCCCGGCCCTTGTCCACCCCAACGTCATCCGTCTTTTAATCGGCTGCTGCGTATTGAACCATCTATCTGGCTCGATCTCGTTGGTGGAAATTTGTGTAATATTTACTTTATGAGAATAGGGCAGGGTGGCCGGATGTCTATGTCGGTTCTGAGCCCCGACTTCAGGTTGTTAATGGGCTCCCCAACTCGCCTAAGACGGAGGCAAAAGGCGCATTTCTAGTGAGAGGACCCTGGGTTCCCCCGGGCTTCGTTTAATATTAACATGTCTCAGTCTTTCCCAGGTGTGTGGTCGGGTTAGATCTAGCAGCGACTTTCTTCCCGGATATTTTGTATTCACGATGGACTAACCTTGGGTTGTTCGTGCGAGGAAAGCAGAGCGGTGGTGGGTTGGAGTGGAGAAGTCGAGCTTAGAAGGTCATTTGGCTATTGAAATTCTCCGAGTAGGAGCGTCACTACAAGGTTATGCTAACTCCAGATAATATATCTGTCGTGAGGCGCAACCCGGCTCCTTACACCCTTCCGGTCATTCCTCGACCGTTGCCTTCGGATATTGTGGAAGGGGAGCACTTTGTCATTGCTGACCTACGACGTCTAATTTCTAGCAGCACTCATCCCTCTAGGGACCTAATAGTTAAGGCATTGAGTCGGATGCAGGGTGCTGGACACACATTGGGGTCGTTTACTTCCCCGAGTGGGTTCTAGTTCTACCCCCGTCACGTTCTAGTCGAATCGGGAGTAGCGAGTCGACGGCTCCTTACGATTAAGCGGGTTTGCCTCAGTGGTAAAAGATCGGGCCGGGAAGAGGAATGCGGGAAGCGGAACGTGCCGGGTCAAGGGGAGGATTTATTACTGGGTTGAGAATCTTTGAACACAAAGGTCTCTGGGATTTGGAGGAAGAGGAGCGAGGAGGAGAGGATGACGGTACAGCGATCGTTATCTTGCTGCAGAAGCGGTGAGTTCGATGATGAGTACGACATTGCCCTTGCTGGAAGCTGGGACCTAGTCGGCCCGTGGCGAGGAGGTTGGAGGGGCAATGATTATCATCCACTGGTTCTCATGGTCGGGGCCGCAGGATCAAACGCGGGTAGACGGGGTTGCCGTCGTCGAAGGGGCTAGATCCGGTTAGAGGTGCGCCCGGTGAATCACACTCCTTCAGATAATTTGAGGGTCGACCTAGCGGTCGAGTTTATGCGATGCATTTGCTAAGGCCCACATTGCTGGAGTGGATTATAACCAACTGTTATGCTCCTTCGCATGGGCCGAAGCATCCGAGAGTGGAAGTATCGGCTCCTGAGGCGGACGAGGTGAAGCATATCATGCGCCGCTGGGAGCCTTTCCGCAGTGATCCGCGGCCAGATTGGGTGGGCTGGTTGTATGCGCACGTGCTTCGGATGCCGAGTGGCTGCTCGGGGCATGGAGTCTTAGCGGGACTGCGGTGAGTTCTACGGACAAAAAGGAAGACATCCAGTAGTTATCGATGTGGGATACAGGTTTCTGCTTAGTAACTCGTTCGGTCGGCGAATTAGTAAGATAAAGCGAGTTCGTTATGTAGTATTAAGCGCCAATGCTTGATTTTTGTATTCGTAATGGGTTTCTTTGCGGTAGCGTGTGCTATTCGGAACATGGCGCCGGCATCGGATTCGAGCTCAGTAGGGGCCTTGAGCGGTTATGATTATATCGCCGTCGGGAATGGCCAGAATGGGAGAAGCGAAGTGCTTTTATTAAAGAGGTGAGTTGGTGTGCCATCGCTGGAGGCCCCGGAGGCTAAGAGATCCTCTTTGAAAATGGCCGGGCGGAGGCGGAGGGATACGACACGCCATGGGGTGGTGATATGTAGTTGGGGCGGAAGGGGCGGTTAATGCTAGAGCACGGATGGTCTGGCTTGCTCGGGTTCAACACGCCTTAGCGGTTGCGGAGAGCGCTCGCTTGAGGGTGGAGTTCGAGCGTGAAGTTGCTCAAAAGGCATTGTCCTTAGCGGGGGAGGCTTGTATGAAGGCGGAGGAAGAAAATAGTCGTTTTACGAACGAGCGACTTTCCTTGATTTTGGAGCTTGGGACCATAAGGATATTTAACAGCCCCTCAGAAGAAAGGCGTTGTTGATAGAGAGGCGATGGGTAGAGTTCGTGCAAACGAACCATATTTGTTCAACTATGGCTATGGTTGTTGTGTTTTTACACACAACATATGCGGGAGCAAGCCTCAGATCCCGTATCGAATGTCGAAGCCTTCAGTCCCCGTTAACTCCAGAGTTCTTTGCTAACCCCCGTCGCCCCCGAGCACCTCGTGCTGCGCTCGATACGGATCAGCAGCGAGTTAGCAGAAGGCCGGGAGAATAGCGGGCCGGCGGTCGAGAGAGGAGGGCGACTCTTCAATGGATCTCCGGCTCGTCGGATGGCGGGGTTAGGATGCTGGCGCTAACTAGGGCTGAGTGCTTTGACAGTAGGGCTTATCTTGTTGGAGTGTTTTACACCAAAGAATTTACATCCCTTTCTCTTTCTTAGATTACTTTTTGTTTTGATGCCTTGTTGTACATTTTGATCTTTGCTTGTGGTCAGGGTTTGTATTGATTTTTGTTAAGCTCACCATTCGAACGCGCATGTGGCTGGTAGAAATCATCTGTATGGGCCAGGATGGGCAATCTATTGTGTTGCCGGATAGGTCACTCACTACGCCATCCGAGCTTTTGCATTTGACCAGCTAGATGTTATCTATGTTGGGCCAAATAGGTCGTTTTACTGCGCCATCCGGGCTTTAAATTCAACTAGCTAGATGTTATCTACGCTGGGTCGGATAGGTCATTTTACTATGCCATCCGGGCTTTTAAATTGGACCAGCTAAGATATTATCTATCTTTGGCCAGGATAGGTCATTTCTTTGCGCTATCAGGGCTTTTAAGTGACCTATTATGAAAAAAATATCACGAAGACATGCGGGTAGGAGAAAATAAAGATATTCTTTTATTGATAATACCTTCTCAGGTGCATGACATTCCACATTCTAGGTACAGGGGTTCCATATGTTTTATCTATAGTGTAGGACCCGGCTTCACCGATTCGCGTCACTACATAAGGTCCTTCCCAATTGGGTTGGAATTTCCCTGCAGTGGGGTTTGCAGTATTCTCGAAAACTTCCCGCCAGGGCCCGGATTGCCCGGTGAAACACTTTCGAGGAAGCTACCGTCTGTATAAGAGTTGCGACGGCGTTGGTAGGACGTTATGAGGATTCTTTGCGGCTTCAGCGGCTCATCTGCGATCTAACTCCTTGGCTATTGATTCCACATTTTCTGACTCGGGCATAGTTGTTCGGATGGTGGGCAGACTAATTTCGGTGGGGATAGGGGATAACGGCTTCCATCCCATAAGTGAGCGTAAAAGGAGAGATGCCGGTTGGCTTTCAGGCGATGGTTCTGTAGGCCTAGAGCACCCCGGGGAGTTCTTCCACCCATTTCCCTTTAGCGGAGTCTAACCGCTTTTTCAAGGCAGTCAATAGGGTTTTATTAGATGCTTCTACTTGGTCATTGCTTTACGGATATAGAGGGGTAGAGTATAAATTTTTTATCTACAATTCTTGGCAAAAGTCCCAGTAGACTCGGCTGTCAAACTGCGGCCCGTTATCGGATACGATTGATCTTGGGATGCCGAATCGGCAGACAATGTTTTTCCAGATAAATCGAGTAACATCTCTATCTTTGATTGACGAGAAAGCGTCGGCCTCTATCCATTTACTGAAATAATCGGTGGTGACCAATAATAGTTTCTTTTGAGCCGGTGCAGTGGGAAGTGGACCAACTATATCAATCCCCATCGAGGCCCGAATGGCCCGCCGGGCTAGATATGCGGACGAGTCTTGCAGGGTGATTTAGATAGGGGACATTCACGGCAAAGTCCACACGTTTCTTGGCGTGTCGACATCGTCAGCTTCATAGTTGGCGATATGCCCACGAGTGTGAGCTGGTGTGCTAGTTCTCCCCTCGGGCTGATTCCGCTTATTGCTTCATGCAATTCGACTAATACATCTTGGCCTTACTCGGGGTTAGACACATGGTGGCCAGCCCGGATCGTTTATATAGCTGCCGTCACACTCACGGAATCTAGTTGCTGAATTTTGAACCTTGTGAGCCTTATGCACATGTCATTGAGTAGTTCCCCATGGCTATGTATAAACGTATAGGGTCCATCAGACCGGGAACTTCCTCACATCACATCCCAGCAGGCATACGGTGTGAGGAATCACGATAGTAGATGGGGAAATACGGTTTGTATCGTGATAGGCTGACCCACGACGACTAAGGCATCAACCCTCTCATTACGATCCGGGGACATGTTGAGATTTCTAAGTAGAGAGGGTATTTAATTTATGCTTGACTAGGGAAGCATACTTCGCCATTCGGGATTCCCTGGACTCGAGTCTGCGTTAACTTGTCGAATGACTGAACATGGGTAGCTCTGAGCCAGAAAGGCATCGGCACCCATGGCAGTGAGCTCGGTCGAACTATCATGGCCTCGGTACTCGATTCTTTGTTGGTGTGCTGAAGCTGCCGTCTTGCTGTTTAATCTCTTCCGGTTGGGAGGTTAATTGCGAGACAATGCTTTACAGAATTTTGTGCGGAAGGCCCCGTCTGTGAGTGTCCACCATCTTGTTTTATCGGGGTAGGTTTCTGGCTGTGGGATTTCTGTGATGAAGTCAGCTAAGACTTGCCCCTTCTTTGAAAGTCTCGGCTTGTACTAGATGCCATACTCGCTTAACTCCATTGCCAACGAGCCATCCTTCATAAACGGTCGGGTTGGTTGTGCCGGGTGGAAGATCAGTGCTTGCAGCCAAGATGAGCATGGAGTATAGGCGGGAGCTTTGGCGGTTGTCAGAAGGGCTAAGGAAGCTCGTTCGGGTGTATATCGGTCTCCGCATTGAGTTGGGTTTTCTAACAAGAACCGCAGGCTTGACTTTGCATCCCGAAATGCTAAGCGAGGCAGCGCTTCTTGCTTCTCTCGGAGGTACACGCTGGGTAGAGGTAGGTGTGTCACCGGTTTAGGGCTCACAAGAATCGGGGCTGTCAGAAGTATTTAGCGGTGCCATGAATGCTGATCACATTCATTCCATTCTGACCCGTTTGGCACCACCTTAGGAGTAGCGAAGAAGGGTTTAACGGATCGTGGTCGAAAAATAAAACGCAGGCGTTGGCCGGCCATCAGATTCTTTGGATTCCCCTTCTTAGAGCTGGGGGCCGGTGACTGCAAGATGGCCTTAAGCTGTTAAGGACTAGCCTCTATTCCCCTTTGGGTTACCATAAAGCGAGAATGGAAGCGCTCTTGACCGACCACATTTTAAGGGTTCGGTTCATGGCATACTCTACGAGGAGGTCGAGATGTACATTTAGTGCGCGGCGTGATTCGAGGCCTTTGCTTGGATTTTACCCGACATATCATCAATATAGACTTCCATTGTGCTCACCCAGGAAGTAGCAGTCAAAACATCTTTATCTGACTACGAAGTGGCCCCAACATTCTTTAAGGTGAAAGGCATCACATTATGTGATGGGGTCCATGGGAGTGATGAAAGATGTTTTTAGCATCGGGGTGCATGAGGATCAGTGATATCTGAGAAGGCATCGAAAAGATAGCATACTGCCGTGAAGCTTCCATAATCGATCTGTCGCGGGGCGGAGGAAGTTGTCTTTGGACAGGCGTCATTGAGGTCCGTGTAATCCACACATCTCTCCATTTGTTCCCCTTCTTTGAGACTGACCACCCACGTTGGCTGCCATTCCCGGTGCTTTAAGCGCTCCTAATAAATCCGTTCTGCAGAAGATTATCGACCTCAATATGGATGACCAAGTGGCGATCTGGATGAAAGTGCCTCACTTTTTGTCTGACCGGCTAAGCGGATGGGGCGACATTTAGTCTGTGCGAGGCTTGCGTGGGGCTTATTCTAGTCATATCGCATGGGTCACAGCAAATATATCCCGGTGTTCAAGCGCGACACATGGCATAATTGGGCGCCTTCTCGCCGCCGGTCGCGGGAGTGTAACTAGATGCATATGTCGCGGCTAAGGGGGTGTGGTTGCGAGGATCAGCTTTGCTAGCGACTCTTTATCCTCCAAGGCTGGTCGGGCAAATGATTGTCATTGCTATTACTGAGGTTGATCCTCGAGGATGGTTCGTGGAGCACTGCTCTTGTTCGCGTCCTGCATTGGCGATGGCATTGTCGTGTGGCTAACTAAGCTTCTAAAGGTCGACTTGCCGGTTGATCGGGTAGCTAATTGTTTAGTAGTGCGTGGAAGTGCGCTTTCATGGCTTGATGTAGCCGGGCTGACCCGAGGGTAGCGTGTATGGCCCCAAGTCCTCTACCACTAAGAACAGTACTTGCTAAGTTGCTCGGACCCGCCACAGCCTTGAGGAAGGAGATGTCCCCAACTATCAATGTGGTAGCCCCATTAAACCCGGATAAAACCCTGCCAGTGGAATTGAGATGATCAAGCAGGACTCCCATCTGCTTAAAGGCTAGGAGGTGTAGTAAATCGGCTGCACTGCCTAGATCGACGAGGACCTTGTGCACATCAAAACTGTTAATACCCTGATAAGTATGAGTGCACATCATGTGAGGGTTAATGACACAGGTAAGGTTAATAGGGGGAAAAGGATATAGGTAGGTCGATAGAATTTTATTTATGATGGTGTTCTCCGGGTGCGTGGTGTTTACCTAACTACGAAGCGAGGCCGTCAAGACATTTTCTCCTCTGCTTTTGGACTAATTTTGGTATCGCCGTCCCCCAAATATAAAGTTGATGGTGTTTGGGGGCAGGCATGCTCAATATCGGCTGCGACCACATCAGGCGTAGGCATTGCTACCCCATGGGTTGGTTCTCGAATATACCTTTTGAAGTGTCCAGCCCGAATAAGTTTTTCCACCAGGAATTTCAAGCTTTGGTAGTGGTTGGTTTCGTGGCCATAATTCACATGATAATCACACCTTAGGGATCTATTTACGGTTGAGACTGCTTCCCTCATAGGTGGGAACACTTGAAATCGAGTCCGGATAAGAAATTAGAGCTAGTCATAAAGCGATGTTGAGAAGAATTGTTAGGGGGCTCCTTCCTCTTTTGAATTGCCACTTGGGCGCCGATACTGTTTTAGAAATTTGCTCTTACATTTGGATAAGCCTTTGGTGGTCGGCTTGCCACTCTGGGAGGTTATCATTACAGTCTGCGAGGCGGCCCGAATGTTATCTTTCAGCGTGGAGAACTTATCTGCCCGCCGATACAATTCTTCACGGATTGCGGGGCGGATATAGGGATAAAGGCCCGGAAGAACATGGTGGTGCGACCAGCCGTCGGAAGTTTCTTGCGAGGACGCGTCCATGTGCAAATATCAATTTTGCTGGACAACTATCCGAAGACTGCGTGTGAAGTCCCGGATGGATTCGTCTTCGGGTTTGAGGGGATGCTTTGGAGGAAGTGATATTCCTTTACGCTTTGTGAAACACAGAGATGCGGGAGGCGAACCGCGACCCATAACTGTGAATGGGTTTATTGACCCTCTCGGAAAAACGTGGAGCAGAAATTGGCCCGGCCTTGAAGTGTTGGCCGGGAACACCCCTGAAGTCGATGCGTCCCCGTTGTTGAGATCATCGCTTGGTTGAAATGCAACATGTGATGTCTGGATGGAAGTCGTCGAGGATGGTATAGAAGCGCGGGAGGCTCATAATCCAGAATATGTTGACCGAGGGGAGAGGAGAGCATGTGCTGTGGTCCTCGGAGGGCGGAGGAGAAAAACATGTGTGGGCAGTAACAACCTCGAAGGGAGGGTACATGGATGGTACCGGTGGGGCGACGTCTCCGGGTTGTTCGGGCACATATTCATGAGGCGCTCGGCGGCGTTAGTCCTGGCACGGCTTCTCCGTGACCAGCGTTGTGCGAGTCGCGATGGATCTGGTAGGTCGGCGAGGGGGCCTTTTAAGTTGGGCTAACGGCGTTCGGGGATGGAGAACTCCGTGGGAGCGGAGAGCTGTTGGAAGATCACTCGTCATCCGCCGGTAGGTCAATGTTGTAGGGTACAACGACCTCCTTGCCTTTAGCCGGGGCGAGATGGAAATGGCGGGAGGTCCCATGGTTTCTTAACTGGGTGGCCTCAATGGGTTATGAGGCCCTCATTATCCTCCGTGTTCGCTTCTTCGGCCATCTGCACCGGCTGCTCCTCTTGTCTTGCCTCCATCTCTTAGCTCCAGAGGAGGAACTGGTCTTCAGGGGGATGGTTTGCTGGGTTGCTGGACATGACAGTGAGTTTTGACGGTCCGGTGGGATGTTCGAGAATGGATGAGAAGCCGGGGTCGGGAGATCACGGGGTGGGTGTACCCGAGCTCGCGTATCGCCTACGAGATTCTTGCTTTCGGCGTTTCCAGACGGCGCCAATTGTAGTCTCGAATTCTCAGTCGGTGGGTTAATGGGGCATTCACGGTCACGGTCAGCGCAACCTGCAAAGCGAACAAGAAGGCGGGTGGTGTTCCGCCGTCCGGCCGATGGAAAAGTTAGCTTTTCGAAGGCGGCGTCAAGGCGCTAGTTATCTTAATCGAGAATGTCATACCTCATTTGGTGTGATTCTTTTCTCTTTTATGGAGGGAGAAAGGGGATCCACCTTTCATGGAGAGTGGACGATTTCTTCCCATAAAGGAAGGGGAAGGTGGCTCTTATTTCGGGAATGATGACTTATTCTTCTTTTTATGTAACCCGACTTTCGAGCAGACTCTTTGTTGGGAACGCCTTATTTCGTTAGAGCGGAGTGGCGATTCTTAGGAGAACATATACTTATATCATGGAGAGCCGGTTGGCAGTTTTGTATGGTAAAGTCGCCGATCGGGAAAGGAAGCATCCGGGTGAAGAGGCATCCGGGCACCTAGGTGCATTGGGAAAGGAGGCGTCCAGGATAAGAGGCGGGCACACAGGCGGAGAAGTATGACGTTCGAGCCTATTCAACTTTGTCTTGGGTGAAGCTAACTTTAAAGACCTAGTCCCATCGGGAGACCTGGGGGTGGCCCAGGTTGGCTAGAGACAGAGCTTGAGCCCATGGTGCGCACAATGAGCTCTCTAGAAATGGGTCAATGATGATAGTCATTTTTCTGCACAAGGTGGAAGAATGCCATAATTAGAATTCTTGAATTTATTTAATTGGTATTGTTTTTTTAATTTATTTGTTCCCAGTACTAGTACCATGTACCCAAGCAAGGTGTTATATCTCGCACTGATTTCCAGGAGGCCTTCTGAGTGACACAGAGATGGAGAATCCTAAGAGCATAGAGCAGCTCGTTGTGGGTATGGTAGACTAATACTATGGAACTAATGAACTTTGATGGGTTACTCAGATAGATCACCAACTTACTCATACATTGAGGATAGTTGATTGAAGTATCAGTTTAATCACTCCGAGGTCTCTCCTCTTACTGATGAATTGATCATGATCCCGTGTTAGCAAAGATCTAATCAAGGTGATGGAAATTTTCATCAGAAATGAAGGATGAGGTTTCAATCAAATTGGAGAAGGCTTGCAATATCACGTACATAGGCGAAATTTTCAGTCCTAAAATTTAGGTATGGCGTACTAAAGGAAAAACACACCCCGGATCCTTAAAAGGGGTTATATTTTACAAGTAGGCGATTAGACTCATGCTTCAGAAATAAACATGAACCTCTAGTCAGTGAAAAGTATGGTTAAGGAAGAAATCCAAACTATACTATCATGCATCTTTGACAAACTCAGTTTTCCAATTTATGGCTGAACTATGAATCCATATGATGCATAAATTGATTATTACTCATTGATTTAGATCCAGTTTTGTCTCACTCAGTGAATTCTCAAAACCATATTTATTAAAATTTATTTTCATGTATATTAAAGAAATCAATCTAGGATTAAAATTCTTTTTAGTCATCTCATCATCATAACAGTGGAGTTCAAATAGTAATGATCTTGAGTAGATGGGCTAGTTAATCTTTTGATTTATCATCAGTCCTCATGGGAACGATATCTAGACTTTAAATATCCACTTTTATTACTTGTACGACCTGTGCACTTGCAGTGATCAAGACCAACTCAAATTTTAATGAATCCATTTTACAAAAAGAGCAAATAAATCTTTTCATCCATACAAGCGTTTGGTCATTAACAAGTTTTTGGCGCCGTTGCCGGTGATTAGATAATAGTTCTTTGGTGGCTATGTTTGAAATTTGGTCAACAAGTTTTTTGTACTGTTCTTGGGGACTAAATAGTTCTTGGTGGCGTGCGGAAGTTGGGCATACCAGTCATCATATATATAGTTTGGTCTTAGCAGTAGGACCGGGAAACTGCAGTGCGACCTAAACTTGCCCCGAACCTGCGATAGCCATACGGCATTTCCTGTACCTCGGCTTTTTCTGAGACATTTGTAAGTCGTCCTGATGCCTCGACATAATAAAGGCAACATGAAAATATGGGAAAAACTTGTCAAACTTGGTATTAAACAATTCAAATGAGTTTTATTACAACTCTTCTCTTTTACATAACGAGAAGGCGGAGAATTATGCAGAATTTTACAAAATCTTGAATAAATATAATTGGCCTTCTTTGCCATTAAGGCTTAAGATGGATTCCATCTCCTGGTGGGCCTCCAGCACTTGAAAAATATTTTCCCACGACGAGGTGAACAATGCCCAATAGAGGAATTCTCCTACAAGGGCTACTCCCCACCTAAGTGTACATGCAATGCCATGATTCAATCATTTCAAACACATTGAGCAACAACATATGCATTTCTACATGAATGCTCTTATGTCATGCTAATGTCCCGAACCGTCACTAACTCCCTCACACATGCTCACGTCATATATAAAAAACCTTCATTTCCAAAACAAAAGATTGTTGTTTTATATTTCAACTCCTTGGGCTGATCTCAGCCGCTTTATTCAAAAGCCATGTATGTTTTAATGAAGCTGACAAACTTTCAAAAATTCTCCGCAGTAAGCGTCGTACACCTTCGACACTTTCACGGACTTTCGCCGTTGGATTCATATGTCGGCGAAATTCACGGGCTTTTCACGCTGAGGTATCTATCCTTCTTGCTACTACCCGACACATAATTTCCAACCTTACGACTCTAGGACATCGTCCATTTTTCAGAGCCCACCATTTAAACACCAAACACAGTGTTCTTTCATGCCATGCACTCACACCCGTTTCACACGATGTCCCCGTGCATATGCAATGCAGAATGCCATTGCTTACAGTAGCACTCGTGTTATGCATGATGAGCTACGTACAGCATTATGATTTGGATAATCATATATACAGAATACAATTTACATCCATAATACAACTCATGTAAATACATCAATTTCAGCATATATCCACATGATTTTTCACACTTGCATGTCATTCAATCAAAAGCAACAACACCTGAAACTAGATCTTCAATTTTAGGGCGAAACGGCTACACCTGATTCGGCCTTAGTCCATGTCCAACATTGACCTCTGAAATCATCATACTCAAGCACACCTTGCTTCAAAACTATAGTTTTGAGAACATAGAGGATCTAGATTGGTCCGAAATTCACCAATAGTTTGATCATAATTGTTCTTGAATCAGCCCCACTATTAGGGCTACACCTCATAGTCATTGAATGGCCCTTAGATAAGGACTAACTAGAGTAGGAGAAAACCCCTACCTCTTGGAGTTTGAAGAAAACTCTAAATCTTGTTACCTACACGAAGCTCTCATTGCGTAGATAAATTTTGCCTCTTGTTCCGACGAGTTTTGATCGTCACTTTGTCGAAGATATAAGGAAATGTCGCCAATTGCTCCTCCATTCCTCTACCCCTTTCTTTTTCCCCTTTGCTTTACCTTTCTTTCCCTCTTTCCTTCCTCCGTTCTTATCCACTACTAGATCTTTCTTTGGGGGTGTGACACTTGGTTCCCATGTGTCCCCTTTTGTTTTGCCTTTTGTTGACAAGTGTTATCTATGACACTTAACCACTCATTGATCTTTTCAAGACCACACATGGTCTCACCATGTGGCATTTGCCACATGTCCCTATTTTAAGTCATGATGCCATGTGGCACCGTGCCACGCATTGTCATGTCCTTTACCCATCTCATCTTAAATTACATAAAATTTCAACCACCTCATAATTTGACGTAATTCATCAGGGTAACTAAACTCCAGGAGACAAATTTAGTGAAGTGGATTCAGTCCCCAAGGTGCAGGGAATTTCAGGATTTCCCACTTGTCTTCTGTTTGCAAATTACCATTTTACCATTTTTCAGAAAAATTGAATTTTTCTTGGGTTTTACACATGACACCCAAGAGTTCCTTTCAGCTGCTCACTTTGTTGTCTCTCTCTCCTCAGCTCACCTAAGTCGTTCTCTAGCATTACTTTCCACTCTTCTCTTCCACGCCTCCCCCTCTCTCTCTCATCTTTTTATTAATAGAGATTTTATAATCTCGGAGACATTCTCTCAAGGACTAGGGTTTTTTTTTTTGTTATTGTTATGACCCCTCTCATTTGTAGGCCAACTTCCTGTTACCATTCAGCCGGTCTTTTATATATATATATATATATATATATATATATATATATATATATATATATATATATATATATATATATATATATATATATATCCCCCCTCTCTCTCCCATCTCTCTCTTATTTGTTTTATTGCCAGCAAATTAATGGAGATTCTCAGAGACATTCTCTCAGAGACTAGGGTTTTTTTGGTTGTTATTCTGACCCTCTCCTAGGCCAACTTCCTGTTACCATATTGGTTGTTATTCTAACCCTCTCTTAGGCCAACTTCCTGTTACCATATATATATATAGTGGCAGAGCTAGGATTTGAGTTCAGTTGAAACAAGATTAAGTAATATAAGTTTTACAAATTTTTTAAACTTGAAATTCAACTAAATAACTTAATATTTAGAAATTTCAGTGGGGGTAAAATATAACATTTGAGCTTGAATTTCCTAAAATACAATGGAAAAATTGTTTTTTAAAAAATTACACAGGGCACTGCTTCTATCTACCCCTATATATATTCCCAATCCTCATATCAATAAATATCAAGAGATTCAATTTTATCTCTTTCTGCTTATATTCACTTTTGTCTTCCTCTTCTCGCCTTCTCTCTACTATCTATTATGTTAAATCTCGGAGGGCCTAAAGGCCAGGTTCATGGCTGAGAGTATTGAAGTAAACCTTAATGAGTGAAAGGTATTTTTTATTTTCACTCTTTGTTGGTTTGGTGATCAAGTTCGGATTTTAATGTTGTGGATCGGTTGAATTTTGGGTCTTAGGATGTTGGTTCTTTTTTTTCCCATTGAAACTTGAATTTCCGATTTTGGGTAAGCACTAAGGAGTCCCATTCAATAAATTACGTGCTTAATTTTGTGCCTCCACAATAGTGTTTTGATGTTTGATATATATATATATATTATAAATAATTCATTGAGAAATGTGAATGACCACACATTTACCGGTAAATCATTATGGATGTATTTATTATTGTATTAATAAAACCCCCTACATATATGCGATCCCTAATAATGAAAGATAAAGAGAAAAATGACCTCTTTAGTTCTCTCTTTGTTCTCTCAGTTTCTCTCTTCCTTTCTTCATTCTTTATAACAAGTTATCAGCACGAGAGCTTAGATAGACAAAGTCACAAAACCGATGGAAAAATGACCTAATATCTCAAGTTGAATTTCTTTGCCTTGATATTTCGGGTAAAATTATTTATCTTGGATGATGGATCTTTGAGAATCAACAGTGCTATGATCTTGGAAATGCTAACAAAGAAGAAATCACAGCATCAAGCAGATCAACGCTAAAGCTTTAATATGCCTTTGCCTTCATATTGATGAAGGCCTCAAAAGTGAATATCTTATGGGCAAGATCCATTGATCCTCTGGAAAAGTTTGAAAGAATGTTATGACCATCAAAAGATCGCAATACTTCCAAGGGCCCGTTATGATTAGATTAATTTACGATTACAAGATTTTAATCGGTCAGTGACTATAACTCTGCCTTGTTCAAAATTAGCTCTCAGCTAAAATTATGTGGAGAAAAGGTCTCGGATGAGAACATGCTTAAGAAAACATATATCACTTTTCACGCCTCTAATATGCTCCTACAGAAGCAATATAGAGAGTGTTGTTTTACCAAATATTTTGAGTTAATTGCATTTCTCCTTGTAGTTGAGTAGAATAATGAATTGTTATTAAAAAATCACCAATCTCGATCTATCGGATCTATTTCATTGCCTGAAGCCAATGCCACAATTCAAACTAATAGACATGGGCGTGGGCGTGGGCGTGGGCGTGGGCGTGGGCGTGGGCGTGGGCATGGATATTTTTATGGACAAGGCCAAGGCCATAGTCATGGTCACCATATTTCTTGGAATCGAGGTGATTATAATCAACCTTACAATAAGAAAAACAACACCAATAACCAAAAGCTGAATCATTTAGAAATATTACCGGGAAAGGCAATTGAGCCACATAACAAAAGGGTTTATGAGATTGAATGCTACAGATGTGGAATGAAAGGTCACTGGTCTTGTACCTATCGTACGACCAAGCATTTGGTTGATCTTTATCTAGCCTTCATCGAGGAAAATTTCGTGAGACCAACTTTGTGTGGTCAAGGGACAATGGATCCTGCGATCCTTAGCTTCCTCAGAAGCTAACAATCAAATTGATGACAATTTCATTTGATAATGATGAGGTCTGATACCTTTAACTCATTTTGATATCTCTAACTTCTTTGAAGATCCAAGTGGAAAAATTGACCATTTGATTGGTGATGGCAATGTGTGCAATGATTAACATATATGCTTATTATGTTACTTTTTATTACATATTTAATACAAACTGAGTTCTTCCATTTAAACTTTGTCTCTCTTTTGAAGATATATGGATAATTCTTCTAGAGATGCATGTCTTGTTGATTATGCCACAACTCACATAATTTTACGTGATAAGAAATACTTTTCAAACTTAACTTTAGTTTCATTTAATATTCAAACTATCTCAGGTCCCGTTGACCTAATTAAAGGCTTCGGAAGAGTTACTATTGTTACTTTAATAGCACGAGTTTCAAATTATTGATGCCCTTTGTTATAATATATCGTCCAAAATTTACTTAGTTTCAAGGATATTCGTCGAAATGGATATCACATTGAAACTATGAGTCATAATGGAAATGAATATTTACTCATTACTGGGAAAAAATAAATCTTGGAACAATTGATTTCTTCATCATATGGATTATATCAAACAACTATTAGACCACTTGAATCCCATGCTGCCATGAACCAGAAGTTCAATGACCCAAAAGTATTTTTGCGTGTGAGCGAGCTGGACACTGGGACTTTTCAATGATGCGTCATATAGTTCAAAATTCTAACGGGCATCCATTAGCGAGTATACAAATTTTAAAATCTTATGATTTTAGTTGTACTACTTGTTCTCAAGGAAAATTAATTATTATACCATTTTTACAAAATTGTGTTTGAATCCCTTGCATTTCAAGAACGTATTCAAGGGGATATTTGTGGGCCTATTCACCAACCTAGTGGACCTTTTCGTTATTTTATGGTTTTAATTGATGGATCCACTAGATGGTCTCATGTATGTCTTCTTTCTACCTGGAATGTTGCATTTTCCAGATTACTAGCGAGATAATTCGGCTCAGGGCACAATTCCCTGATCATCCTATCAAGACAATTTGTCTTGATAATGCTGAGTAATTCATCTCAAGCGCTTGTGATTTTTGTATGTCCATTGGAATAGATGTTCAATACTTTCGATTCCTCATGCATACTCAAAAATGGGACTAAAAATCCTTTATAACTAAGATTAATTGCTGGGCCATTGCCCCGAACACGAATTGCCTTTATCGGCATGGGGGCATGCTATTATTCATCTTTGCGAATTTAATTAAGCGCCGTCCTATAATAATCAAAGATTTATCCCCATTACAACTGTTCTAGGTTATCGACCTAATATTTTACATTTACATGTTTTTGGTTGTGCTATTTATCAAACTAAACTAGGTCCTCAACGTCGTCTGGTATTTATGTTGGTTTTCAATCTTCATCTATTACTAACTATATTGAGCCTCTCACATGTGAGGTTTTTACTGTTCGATTTGTAGATTATCATTTTAATGAAGATGTTTTCCCGACATTAGGGGGAGAAAAGCCAATTCTAGAAGAATGACAAGAAATTACAGATTGAATCATCTTTTTCTCATCTAGACCCCCCTTTCACAAAGCAATCTGAATTAGAGGTTCAAAAGTGTAAAACCCAAGAAAATTCAATTTTATGAGGAAGGGTAAAACAGTAACTTCAATGGGAAAACCTAAAATTTTAATGGATCTTAGATGATGAAACGGACTTCATCGTTAGAATCGTCTTGCAAAATCTAGCTACCACGTTGGATTTTGTCGAATTCCAAGATAGTCAAAATTTCACGTTTTTCGAGGCACCGAGGGTAGTACGGGGCACTTGGCACGTGTAGAGTGGTTGACACTATGCCACGTGTCAAGTGCAGGTTAAGTCAAACAAAGAGCTCAAGTGGGACCTAAAAAAGACATGTGGCAACACACGATTGGATGGAAATCCAAGGTAGATGGATAAGATGATAAGGGTAGTCCAAGGAGCCAATAAGAGAGTAACATGTGGCAAGAGAGGACATCCCTTGACTTTAAGACAAACAATTGGTGGAAGAAGAAGAATGAAGAAAGAGAAAGGGAGAGAAGAAAAAGTAAAGAGAGAAGCTCTACCTTCTCTACAGATTTCCGATAATCCAGACCATCATTCCCAGAGCAAAGCAAGAGGGAAAGTCTTTCCTTGTGACAAGAGCTACAAGTAGAGACCGAAATCGGGGAGTTTCGACAAACTCCAAGAGGTAGGTCTTCTCCTACTCTGGTTATTTTCTACCCTAAGGGTTGTGTGGTGGTGTCTTGCCCCAAGGGGAATGTTTGGTTGCATTTTGAACCATGGGAAGCTGCCTTATTTTGATCATACACATTAGCCGGACTTTAGGATTGGTTTTTGGGTGGGAAATAAAGGGAATTTGGTAGTGAGTCCTTCAAGAAAATTGTAGCCTCATTAGTGAAATTGAAGTTAGGATTTTAAATTACCCAAATTGGACCTCTATAGTCCAAGTTATGGTCCATTTACCCCGAATAGTCTAAGTGAAAGGCTAGCCAAAGGTCAACAGGCTAGAGGTCGGTCGGCTAGAGGTTAGTCGGCGAGAGGTTAGCCAGCTAGAGGTCAGCCGGTGAGAGGTCAGCTGGCCAAAGGTCAGTCGGCTAGAGGTCATTTGACTAGAGGTCAGTCGGCTAGAGGTCAGGCGACTAGTGGTCAGCCGGTTAGGGCTGCATATTCATGTGATGCCTCCAACTTCGTACGGCTATAACTTCTTCGTTTGAACTCTGATTTGGGTGTTCTTAGACTCTATGAAAATATCATGGAGCCAAGAATCTAGAAATAAGCCATTCATTGGAAATATGTGCTCACATTTGTGCCGAAAAACTGAGTGTTGCACTAAGTGTACTAATTGCTATCAATATGGGTGTTTCAAACACATTGGGTTGTAATGTGTTGTGCTTGAACATGGTTATTTCTTGGCATGTAGCGAATATGTATTGACATACTATGTCTCAACACGGGAATATGAATTATGGCATTACTTTCCTAAGTAATGGTTAGATTATGTTTATCATGTGGTGATGTGTTGACTGGAATATTTGAATGATAGAAAAGATGTAGTGAATGCTTATGTGAGCACGTGATTTGAATGTGTGGAATATTAACATGATGCATGTATGTTGATGTTAGGCGAATATATGGTGTTATGTGCATTAGACATGAGTGTTCATGGCACACACATAGTGTACGGTGTAGAATGTCCATGTAGAGGTCTTCATACATTGATCATAGGTTTGAGTGCAGTGGCACAAATTGCATTGCATTGGTGTGCAGTAACACCACATTACATGGGTGTGTTTACATGGTACTGATTTGGCACTGCGTTTGGTGCTGAATTGTGTGGGCTTGGGAATGGGACGAAGTCCAATTGAGTTCCACAATGTTAAATGAAAAGGAAAAACGAATAGTGTCAAGCGTAGCAAGTAGGGGATAGACACCCCCCTCAAGTGAAAAGCTTTGAATACGGTTGAACGGCGTATCCATCGATGGCTTAGAAAATGTCGGAGGGTGTAAGAGACCCGCGGTGAGACCCCGGAAAGTTCTATTGCCTAAAAAGACACGAAATGATTAAATAAACCTCACGTAGACTATGGGTTGTGAGATGGGAATTGGGATTGACTCGGGATTAGTTTTCCCATTGGCACTTGCAGTGGGTACTAGTGAGCCGGTAAGGGTTCAATATATGTGTGTCATTGGTACTACCAGTGACGGTTGTCACACTAGGAATAGGCATGTGTGAGGGAGTCGGTGAGGACTCGGGACATGGGATAGAGTGAGTCACATTCTCATCCATGGCATGTAGACATTCGAGTAGGAATGTGCATATTTTTACTTGAATGTGTGTGTTTGATCACTGCATGAACACTTAGGTGGGGTGTAACCTTTGTAGGAGATTATCACTACTAGGCTTTGCTCACCCCGTTATGGGACCCCCCTTTTAGGTACACGAGAAGACCTCTCCTTTGAGGCCATGAGTACGAAGAAGGCCGGGTTGTGGCCTTGAGAAGCATTTTTAGAAAATATATTAGAATAATCTAGTTTTAATATATTTGGGCATGTAAAAAGTGTATAAGAGTTGTACATCAAACTCTTGTGAATTTTTATAAGAAATGGGTTATTTGTAAGAAAATTATACAGGAATATGTCTCAATATATGAGACATGTGAGTGTCTCAGGCACCGATATCCACAAGTTTCCACCAATTGTGGGTTTGTATTAGGACCCACGAAATTGGGCGTCACAAAAAGATAATTCATTCACAAAATCTTGCAAATCTCGATTGCTTGATGCATTTATTGATTCAAAAAAGGTTACAAAATCACATATACTAGCTGCAAATATCCTAACATGAATTGAAATTCCAATGGGAAAATTGAAATATAGCATGACCAATGAGCCTAAGCCACAATTAAAACGTGGACAACCTATTGGCTCAAAGGATACAATTCCTAGAAAAAGGAAAAGTGTTACATTCAATGCTCCCGAAAATCATGCTCCTAAAGAGCATACAAATGTGAAAGGATTAAATGATGAAATAATAACCCCTGTAGAGGCATCAATTGAACAATTATCTCATGAGATTGTACTGGTACATAACAATGAAGAGATATCTATTAATTATTAAGGAAAAATATAGGATCGAAATACTACCCTTATAGATGAAGCTTTCTTTCCAAGTGGCTATGGACATCATAAGCAATGATGAAGATGTTAGCCACAAAATATGAATGAATATCCAGCGTCGAAATGATTGGTTAAAATGGAAAGAAGCAATTCAAACAGAGTTAAAATCATTAGCTAAAAGACAGGTATTTGAACCAATAGTTCAAGCACCTAAAGATATAAAACCTGTTGGATATCGATGGATGTTTGTACGAAAGTGAAATGAGCAAAATGAAATCGTGCTATATAAATCACGTCTTGTGGCCCAAGGCTTCTCACAAAGACATGGAATTGATTATGAGGATATGTATTCTCCCATAATGGATGCAACTATATTTTGTTATTTAATATATTTAGCGATCTCCGAATAACTTGATATGTGGCTGATGGATGTAGTCACAACCTATTTATATGGATCTAATGATACTAATGTATATATGAAAATCCCTGAAGGATTCAAATTACATGAAGTAATGAATTCAAAACCACAAAGCAAGTATTCAATCAAGTTACAACGATATTTATATTGATTAAACAGTCTGGTTGAATGCGGTATAATCGTTTAAGTAATATTTAGCAAGAAGGATATAATGAATAATTTGGTTGAAATACGTTTTTTATGAAAGTAACCAAATTTGGATTTTCAATTATTGCGGTATATGTGGTTGATTTGAATTTGATTAGGATTTTTGAAGAGCTCATCAAAACAATTGACTACTTAAAGAATGAATTTGAAATGAAAGATCTTAGGAAAACAAAATGTATGCCATTTCTGGATGTTGACATTAATTGGATGATTGTATTAATCCATCAATCAACATATATAGAAAAAGTTTTGAAGCGCTTTCATATGGATAAATCACACCCCCTTAGTTCCCCCATGGTTGTTAGGTCGCTTGAAGACCAAAAATCCGTTTCGGCCTAAAGAAGAAAATGAAGAATTACTTAGTCCTGAACTACCATATCTCAATGCAATTGATGCACTAATGTATCTTGCAAATTATGCTTGACCAAACATTACTTTCTCAATTAATTTACTAGCACGATACAGTTTATCTCTAACTAAAAAGCAATGGAACGGAATTAAACATGTATTAAGATATCTCCGTGGGACATGTGACATGGGATTATTTTATTCCAAAAATTGGAACCACAATTTTTCTGTTATGCGAATACGAGGCTATCTTCGAACCTCACAAAAGCTCGATCATGAAGCGGGATATATATTTACTTATGGAAATATCTTTATAGTGGAGGTCGGTAAAACAAACAATGGTAGCCTCCTCGACCATTTAGAAATACTTGACATGAATGAAGCTAGTGAGAATGTGTTTGATTGAGATCCATGATACAGCACATGGAAAATCTATGTAGATTATCTTCTATCAAGAACAAACCAACAGTATTATATTAAGATAATGTTGCGTGTATTGCGCAAGTCAAAGGATGATATATTAAAGGTGATCGAACTAAGCACATGTCACCAAAATTCTTCTACACTCATGAACTTCAGAATAGTGGTGAAATCAATGTGCAACGAGATAGGTCAATGATAATCCTAGTAGGTTATTTCACAAAGCCCTACCCTCGACACTCGAAACTTATACACCAGATTGGTATGTGTCGCATAAAAACTTATTTGCCTTTTTCTATATAGACTAAAACCCCTCAAAATTAACACTAATTACAGGCTTGCCTTCTCTTGCATCCATGTGCTTTGGATGGTGCAACAGTGAATAATTTTCTCTTAATGTTCTGATTTAAAACTGAGGTTCAGTGTGGCTTACTTTGCAAGTGGAGTCATACAAGTAGTAAAATCTAAATGTAAGTCCAAATATCATTCCAGTTGATAGCGAATTATGGATAACTTCCCAACTACTAAAATTCCATACTATTTGGGACTCCAAAACTCATAATGAAGGTTTTATCTAAACAACAAAAATTAAAAATCCTATAATATTGAATAATGTCAAACTAAGCTTAAAATAAAAATCATTGGACAAATAAATTGCATATGATTAGTGCCAAAAAATTTCTATTTTGAACCCTATTTTTAATAGGTTTTAAAGCTTTGTACTAATTATTATATTAACCCAATTTACATATTAAGGTCTGCTATTCTAATGATCACATTTGCTGGCAATTACAGGTTTTGCGAGGCTAATCACGCCAACATTGTTAGTTCGATCCAAATGAAGGGTAAAGTCAAACTCAACATCATAGATCGAGACTAGAAGGAAAGAAGAGAAGAAAATAGAAGAAAAATAGACGGGAAAATGGAAGAGAAGCCGGCGGGAACGGTGTGTGGGCAGTGGCGCGAGAAACCTGGACTTTAGCTGGGACTAAGCGAAAATTCCACGTGGATAAACGAGAATTTCTCAATTTGGCTATCTCTGTGGAACCAGCTAGCCAACAAATGTCACTATTCTAGCGAAATTATGCATTTTCGCTTATCCTGAATTTCGCTAAGCTGGCAGAAATTTATTTGTATGAAATTGCCCTTTACTAACGAAAATTCATGATTTCGCTATCTCTTAGTGATTTCGCTACCTAGCGAAAATTTTGAGCCTTAGCGAAATCCTTTATATGTCATACTTTTATGTAATTAATACTAGCCAGAGCTTCTAATTTTTAGTGTATTACTCTCTTGTCCTTTAACTTAGCCAAATTGTTGGAAGCTTTCTTGTATTTTCACACATTTGGGTTGGCTATATAAATACCACCATATAAGTTTGTAACCCTAACTTTAATCTTTGATGCAAATATCTCATGTGAGCTTTCCATTTCTTTCAGTTTTCTCTCTTCTCTCTCCTCTTTCTCCCTTTCTTGGTTGCCAAACACCCTCCAAGGATCACAACTTGGAGGATGAGTGCTGGCTCCCTTCCTTCTTAGAAGTAAAATTTCTTTGAGAGTGAGATCTTTAGGTTCTTGGTGGTTCCACAGCTTTCATGCAGCAGGTTTGTCATTTGGTTCCCAGATCTTAACTCTGGTTTTGTTTTTGGATTTGCTAACGAATGATATTTTGACGAAACTTAAAGTTAGTGTAGTGGCACGTTTGCTAGCACTTCAAATAGTTGCTAGGTAACAAGGATGGGTTTGGAGGTTAGGGTTTCAAGCCCGATAGTTGCATAACATTGAATGTTATTGATTTGGCCAGCTCTCATGCTTTAGAATCCGGTGCATATTTAGTGAGAGATGTCTCTTGGTTCTTCTAGATAGTCTTCTGAACCTCTAAAATGATATTTATATGTTAGTGTTTCTCAAATTAGGGTTGCATAGCATTTAATGTTATTGATTTGGCCAATCTCTCATGCTTTGGGATCTGATTGCATAATTAGTGATAGATGTCTTGTTGTTCTTTATAGATGGTCTTTACTACGAGCCTACGAGATGATATTGAATGTTAGGGTTTCCAAGCGATTAAAGGGGCCATAGCTGCATGCGCTACATTGAAGCTCAAATAGGAGTTGTTTCAGGAGTGAGGTTTGCTAGTTAAACATAGATCCGGTTATGCCATGGGTATAGGTTTGCTTGTCACTTGAAGTGCTAGGGGACCTCTCGGTTAGCCCACAGGACCTTAAGCCTGGTTATTTGTCGCCAGGAGTTCTTTTCTTATTTTCTTCATTTATTTTCAGTTGCAAACCATCCACTTCTGTTTTTAACGAACCCCAATCCAAATTTAATTCACAAGTTTGATTTCATTCAAATCATTTGTCTGAAGAAAACCCATCCGTGTTCGACCCTAGACCGCTATGCTGCGGTAAAAGCGACTACGCGTGGGAGCTACGGATACAAATTTTGTTGATTAAAACCTACCCTATAGTAGCCTGAATCAAATGGCGTCGTTCTTAGGGATGGTGTAATTCACATTGGTATAAAACACTTGTGATCCTCATCACAAGTCTTGGTGAATTTCCTTTTATCTTTTACTGTCAGTTTCTTTTCATTTCATAAAAAAAAAAAAAAAAAAAAAAGGTGTTGCGGGATCGTTTCGTGTTGTTTTGTGGCCCATTTCTCTTTGCAGGGTGCATTTCCCGTTAGTGCGAATTGAGAGAAAATGGAGACCCCCATGAAGAAGCAATACGATCGGGAGGGTAACAGAGCTTACATGACAATGAGGGACTATAGGAACCTTTCATGGCAAAATCGTGACCATGGGGAGAAATCCAAATCGAATAGGTCTATGAGTGACTAGAGACCAATGGATGAGTGCACTGTCTATAGTGATTTCCCTCGACTTATCCACCTCCTCCATCCAATTGCTTCTTCTTTGTCTCGACCTCGACCATCACAGTAATCTCACAATTAGTGACAATTAGACCTTACCAGGCGGTGGGTGATCTTGTGGTAGAACAAAGGAATTGATGCCCAATTGGTGAAAAAATCCATGCGGAGAGATTCCACTGGACGAAAAGAGTAGATGGAAATTTGAACAATGATTTTGAGCATGAATGGACAACTGCGAGATTCCATTAAAGACCTAATTGATCGGCGGCAATCACCAGGAGGAGGGTGTCAAAGTGGCACCGGGTGAGAGCCATGCCTCTTATTGACCTGAAAGCCTAGTGGGAAGAATTTTGAATCCTACAGTTGGTGTTGCTATGCGCCTGGGAGAAGAAGGAAGCATGATCCATTGGTGAGAAGGAGTGGACATGAAACGAGGAAGAGCCCCGAGGAACTATCAGCTAACCAATCCCCATGAAGTTGAATCCTAGTGCCACTTTGCCCAGCCCAAAATAGCCCATTTGCCCGGTGTACATCTTTGCCCGCTGCGAGAAAAATCCAAGCACAACACACAGCTCCCCAGCTAAGTCCCGACCAGCATGGAAGCCATGCAAGATTCAGAAGCTGGTGGCCATTGCTCGGATTTTGCCACTACCTCAAGCAGATGGCGGTTGCACATACCGCATGGCATAGTGGATGGTTCGAGGTGTCGGTTCGGTTGGAGCATCAAACCTAGAGCATTTCTAAGCTCCCACACTTTTGTTTTAATTTTCTTGTCTTATGTTATTTTATAAGTATTTTATCTTGGTTTGTTAATTTTTTCTTTTTAGATTTTCTTTAATTTTAGTTAATTTATGTTTTTAGATTAATTTTACTCTTAATTTTTCATTAATTTTGTAGTTTTTGTGCAAATTTTGAAGCAGTTGAGAATCGGCCCGAATGGCGAGAAGCGAAGGAATTTTTATGATTATAGCGAAAATTTCGCAATTCTAGCGAAATGCGAAAATTTCGCTATATATGGAAATTTCGCTAAGCTAGCGAAATTTCGTTAACAACGAAATCACGGCCCAGTGGCGAAAATGTGATTTTCGCTAGAAAGGAATGCATTCGTAGCTCCCGCGAAATGCTGCCACCAGTTTATAACGAAACAAATAATGCCTCCACTATAGGACGAAATAGTGCACAGTGCTTCTTTTTGTTTTATTTTATTTTATATTTTATATCAAAAACCGTTTGTTTTTTTTTATATATATATATATATATTATTTTTATTTAAAAAAATATGTTTTTATATATATATATTTTTATTTCAAAAAAAAAAAAAAAAAAGGTATTTTATTTTTATTTTTATATATATTATTAAAAAAATATATATATTTTTATTTTATTTTTATATATTATAAAATAATAAAAATAAAATAAAAAATTTTCAATCTTAAAAAAAAATTTTTTGGAAAAAAGCAAAAAAATAAAAAAATCGCTATTAGACATAAGCGAATTTTTAACAACTTTATGAAATGCCAAATTTTAAGCTATCTAGCGGTTTCCAGCTGGCAACGAATTTCGCTAGTTAGCGAAAATTTCGCTAGTTATGAAATTTTCATTATCTTGCGGTTTGGCCTCAGATTTTGTTTTATTCTGCATCGCTTTTCGTCAGAACTCCGTTTTAGGCGTTCTTGATGCCAGATTGGAAGATTAGAGTGTAGAATCCAAATATGGCCCAGAAAAGAACATTTTTAGAGATTATTATGAAAGTGTAATTTTAAAAATGGTTCAATTGGTCACTTTTTCCTCTCTTTTCTTCTCTAGCATTTATTTAGGCTAAGCGAATTGAGCCAGGTGTCGATGGAAGCTTGAAGTTTCTATCGGCAATGATCACATCTCATCATGGAGGGTAACACTTCCTTCTCTAATTTTCCATTCCGAGCCCCATTTCGGACTTGAGATGTTTGGGTTGGGGAGAGTTAGTAAAGGAGTGGTTTTGTATTTATGTTTTGTTATCATTTTGTTCAAGCCCATTTGTGATGTTTAGTGGCTTTTTGGGTTCCTTTCTATAAAAGGCTGTTGTACTAAGCGACTTACTTTTCCTCAAATCTTGGACTGATTTGTAATCAAAATTTTTTGTGGTTTCCTTTAACTTTGTGGTTTGAAAAATTGAAGCTATGTCAATTCTATTGATGTTAGATTGGTTCCATGATTAGTTGAGTGAATGATTAGTTTGAATTCTTATTGATTTATTGCTTTTTCTTACCTTTAGCTAACCACCGCAGTACATTAGATTTGATGATGAGAATTTGAAAAATTTATGCGCCACTCGTTATTTGCACCAACCTACTAGTTTCATTGACCGCCTTTAATAGGTTAAGGACCCTATTGGAGAAAAGAAAAAGAAAAGAAAAGAAATGAAAAAAAAAAGAAAAGAAAAGAATAAAAATTACTGATACTTTGCCTTGAAACGAGCACGGTCAGAGATATGTAAGCAGCAACTAAAGCAGGTGCCACTAAACCTTCTTGGTTGGGAGTCAAACAATTCGTTACATGGGTGGATAGTTGGAGTTTAGCAAGTTGTAGGTGCTGGAGTCTGAAATCATTGAAATTAGGGTGAAACTGAAGGAGTTTGTAATTGAAAGATCCTTATGACTTGGTGCCCCTAAGCCTTAATTGGTTAGGAGTCATCGGTAGATCCAGATTCCATGGACTTTGGTGAGGTCGATTCCTCGGCATTGCACCCTACAACACAAAAGAATTGTGGAATAAGGGTGGGTCTGAGTCTATTTAGGTTGGTTGGCACGCTGGGTAGGTGGTGATATCCCCAGGTTGGGGGAGAGTGCAGTTTGACAGTTTATTATTGAGAGCTGATAAAACAAAAACTTAGATTTTGGTGGAAGTTTCTGGTCGAGTCATCGAGAAGGAAGCTCTTTTGATACTCAATTTTGTATAGCGTCATTCTCTCATGATAGTTAATGGACCACGACATTGATGATTCTTACTTAGGGTTATTACTTCTTCACAACCTTTTGAACTAACCTTTTGTGCATAATTTTGTTATCTTTTGTATGCTCTTTCTTTCTTTCTTTTTTTCATTGCTAAGGGACTAGCGATGTAGGTTGAGGGTGTGATTAGTGCCCAAAAAGTGCTATTTTGAACCCTATTTTTAATAGGTTTTAAGCTTTTTATTAATGCTTGAATGTTATAATTAACACATTTACATATTAAGGTCCTATTATTCTAATGATCACATTTTGTGGCAAATTTTGCGGGTTTTGCGAGCTAATCACGCCAGCATTGTTGAGTCGATCCAAAAATATGAAGGAATTAAAGTCAAACTCAACATCATAGATCGGAGACTAGAAGGGAAGAAGAGAGAAAATAGAGAAGAAAAATGAAGCTGGGAAGAAAATGGAAGAAGCGGCGAGCCGATGGCGATAGACGATAGCAGCGGAGAAACACGAACTTTTGGCTGGGCCAGCGAAAATTCCGCGTGGATAATGAAATTTCAATTTGGCTATCTCTTGTTTGAACAGCTGGTAGCAGATATCATATTCCTAGCGAAATTATGCATTTCGCTGCTCTGAAATTCGCTAATTTAAGCGAAATTTAGCTAATAAGCGAAATTGCCATTGCCTAAAGGAAAATTCATGATTTAACAGCTATCTCTTGGTAGAATTTAGCTACCTAGCGAAAATTTTGAGCATAGCGAAATCCTTTATAATCATGCTTTTGTAATTAATGCAAATGAGCTTCAATTTTGGTGTAGTACTCTTGTCCTTTAGCAGCGAATTGTTAGAGCTTTCTTGTATTTCACACATTTGGGTTGGCTATATAAGCCACCTTATAAGTTTGTAACCTAACTTTAATCTTCGAGTAAATATCTCGCGACTTTCATTTTCTTTTCGGTTTCTCTCTTCTCTCTCCTCTTTCTCTCCCTTTCTTGGTTGCCAAACACCCTCCAATCACAACTTGGAGGGGATGGGCGGCCTAAAACCACTTCCTTCTTGAAGTAAGGCTACTTTGGAGTGAGATCTTTAGGTTCTTGGTGGTTCCTTGCTTTTCATACGACGGGTTTTGTCATTTTGGTTCCCAAATCTTAACTCCTAGGTTTTTAGCTTTTGATTTTGATTACGTTGAGTTGTTTACGATTGTTGTTGTTGTTGTTTTTCTTGGGTGCTGCTTAGGAGTTTAGTATGACCTTGCTTTAGGCCACTAATATCCGTAGTTGCCCTTTACGAGCCGAGGTGGATTAAGGGGTTGGGTTTCAAGCGATAGTTATAACATTGAATGTTATTGATTTTGGCGATACTCTCCATGCTTTAGAATCCGGTGCATATTTAGTGAGAGATGTCGCTGGTTCTTTAGATAGTCTTCTGAGCCTCTAAAATGATATTTATATGTTAGTGTTTCTCAAATTAGGGTTGCATAGCATTTAATGTTATTAGTTTGGCGTCTCTCCATGCTTTAGGATACGGTCATAATTAGTGATAGATGTCTTGTTGTTCTTTAGATAGTCTTCTGAGCCTGCGAGATGATATTGAATGTTAGGGTTTCAAACGATAAGGGGCCATAGCGCATGCTACTGTATTGACTCAAATAGGAGTTGTTTCAAGGGTGAGGTTTGCTAGTTAAACATAGATCGGGTTATGCCATGGACTATAGGTTGCTTGTCATAGCAGGGAAATTAACAGGGGACCTCTCGGTTAGCTGGGACCTTAAACCTAGTGGCTTTGATGCTTGAGTTCTTTTCTTATTTTTCTTCATTTTATTTTCAGTTGCAAACCATCCACTTCCATGTTTTTAACAAAGCCCGAAATCAGATTTAATTCACAAGTTTGATTTCATTCAAATCATTTATCTGAAGCCCATCCGTGTTCGACCACTGGGCATTTATCTTTGCAGTAGCTTGACTACGGCAGTAGGAGGAACTACGGATACAAATTTTGTTGATTCCGCTCACCCTACCGTGGCACGAATCAATATATAAAAATGGGTTAAATCAGCTTCCTGTGAGAAACGAAAACTATCGGAGTGAAATCTGATAAACAGTCAATTCGGTAGTTCGAGTACATTTCTCTATTCTATATGGATCTGATTTATTGTCGAGATTTCCCGATTATTGGAATTGGATTTCTCCATATTTCATCAATTAGATATCCTTGCTTTATCGAAGACAAAGATCAGAACCGGCTCTGTATTCCAAATTCCTCTTCTGAGATGCAGGTATTTTCTTTCTCAATACTTCACACCCATTTCACAGTGACAAAGCAGGCTTTGCTTTTCCTTCCTCGGGGTTTCGCAAAGTTTCTACCACTTAATTGGTGGCTCAACCTCCAAATCTATGGGTTTATCCCTTTCCATGATTAGATCTAAGCTAACACGAGTTGGAACTTACCTTTAGATTGGCGAACTCTCACGATTGTTATATTGTTAAATACACCCCTCGACTTGAATTATGAGGGAATAGGATTGTCAGAAATGAACTCTCGAAGCTGTGATTCGTCAATGGTAGTGAGTATACCAAAAATATGCTCGGCTCCTCGGGAATCTCCAGTCTACGTGTCATGAAGAGGCGTCACGGATGTCGAGTAAATCTGCAACCCTCGGTGGTATTAGATACTACCTTACAGGAACATCCATTCAAAGCGACACCAATTAAGTAAGCCAAGACAATTAATTCTCCATAATTGTCTGGAAGAGCGTAACTAAATGTAAATCCATCCCGAAGCGGCTGCGCTTTGATTCTTGCATTGCGAATTAGAAATGGGCAGATCACGCCTGACCACTTGTAATTGCAATAAAGCGAGGAAAATGAATTCTAGAAATTTATGCAGATTTCATAAATTTTCGAAACGTAATACGTAAGAAAAATAATAGAACTAAAAATCCAGCTCTACTCGTCTCACCCGCACAGTTGTGAATTAAAACCGAGAAAAATGAAACTAAAATAAAAAAATAAAAAATAAAAATCTACTCACAAAATATACATTGAGTTCACTCTTATTTTCCCTTTTAAGGTAGTGAGACGAAAAAGCGCTACTCTTCTAAAGCTATCTATTTATCTTTGTAAAGAATTTGGGTTGAATCCACTAAAATGCTCAGTGGAACTCGAAGAAAAGCCCGACTCAACATCTATCTTGACCTCAAGTTGATGTCGCGACATGGACTCTCTTGATTGCTACGTGATCGGTCGCGACTTCTTTCTTTAAGTTGCAACGGTTTGTCTGCCATTGCTTTGATCGGTGGGGTCGCGACATCGTTTGTGGTGGCGACCTCATTTGCTGATGTTATTTCGGTGTTGATGTCGCGACCTCGGTTACATGTCGCGACATCATTGTGCTCTATTCTTCGGCCGAATTCGACATCGGTTTAAGTTCACGACCACTTACGTTTGTATGATGACTTCATGTAGTGACTTTGATTTCTTGGTCGCAATCTTGTTGGTGGTCTTCTTGCCTTCATATGTTTCAATTTTATGTCGCGACCTCATGGTGATGTCGCGACCTCTTTTGCTTCCCATTTCTTTTCTTATGGTTGAAACCTCAGTTCTACGTTGCAACAAATTTCCTCCTTCCCACCTATTTTCCAGGTCTCGACCTCAAGGTAGTATCGCAACTATGTTTCATATCTTTCGACTTTTTCTTGGTGCGACCTTAATGATGTCAGCGACATGTTTCTAATCATGATTTGTAAAGGTCGCAGTTCGAGTTCTTGGCGAGTGCTTCTATTTGGCTGGGTTGCGACCTCCTTTCAAACTCTATTTTGGTTGCACTTTGAATCTTCCTGCTTTTATGTCGTGACATCATAATTGGTGTCGCGACGAAATGAATCTGCATTTAAAAAACTAGTTTGCAACCTGCACTTTTTGCAAAGACCTCTCTTGTGGCTTCATAGGCGGATCCTTGTCAGCGACCTGAGTGGTGTCAGCGACATCATTCATATCCTTTTGGCGTATGACGCCGAAGTGATGTGAGCGCTGAATTTCTTCCTTGATTATTCCTTTAGTCTTGACCCGTTTTCCGTTATCGCAACCTCCTTTCTTCAAGTCACGACTTCACTTGTTCCGATTTTCTATTTCTTCTTCAAAAGCCCAGAATTTTGATGTAGAAGCGACTTGGAATGGTGAAGCGAAGCTTCTGTTGCGACTTAAATTTTCAGTTGTGACCTCAGTGCACTTTACCGAGCTGGTTTCTTCGATTTTGCTAGATTTGAGCTTCTGCTTGTGTTTCATGCAAAATGAAATTTGGGTAAAATATCCACATTTCTATAAGCGATAACTTGTTTTATCTAAGTAATATACTGAGGAAAAGGGATTAAAATCTAATGAGTTTTGGACTCATCAAATTCCCCAAACTTAAAATTACCTTTGTCCCCCGACAAAGAGAAAGAAAAGAATTGTTTCCTCAAACAAATAAGCTTAGAAAATTTTTTAAGGACATTTTTCGATTCATACCTGGAAGTCTTTCTCATTCCACCATACGTCACGGAATTAGAGATACGACATCATTTAAATTTCACTTTGGATTCAAGGAATAAGACATGGTATACTTCTATCACAAATTTATTGATAGACTAATGTATTTAAGCAGTTTATTCAGCAAGTCTTGTTCTGTGTGTGTGTGCGGGTCTTGATCCTTTTCATCTTCATATTGAATATAATGAAATCTTAAAGGAGTTTCTTGGGTTATTTGTCAAAGTCCCATAGGCTTGTTTTCATATTGATCTCCACTATGTAGGTAAATTCAACCTTCAAAATCAATGAGGATCTTTCGGGCTTTGTAATGTTGGGCTTAGGTAATTGGGTAGATAATGGAAAAATTTAAGTTGTAAATCACCCGGTTCCACCTTTTCTCTATGCTTGTTGCCCTCGACTTTCACCCTTTTTCTTCTAACTGTTCTGGCTGATTCTCTTCAATCTTGGCCTGATTCATCTTCATGTTGAATTCTTTTTAGGGAATTTCAATTTCCAATTGCACTTTATTCAGGCCAGTTCCTTTGAACTCTTTTGCTTTTGTTTTTCTAGGATTGGGAATAGTGCAATGTTTTGTCTTCTTAGGCTTTCTATTACTCTTAGAGAACTTTGGGCTAGCAACTCTCATACAGTTAGTATTAGGATACTAGGTGTTAAAACACCCTTACGAGCAATTGTTGAGAAATAGGCCACAAGATAAAAGCTATTCCTTATGTCACTAGCTTATGCTCCTTTGCTTCTTCGCCTCCTTCATTGTAAAATTTGGAAATATTTTCCCCGAGCTTGTTTCTTTCTTTATAGTAAACTTTTTTGAGTGAAACTAGATAATTTGGGCTCTTTGCTGCGGGTTTATGCAAGGAAGGGAATTTAGGTTTCGATTCTTGTTTATTGAAGAAATAAGGCTTATTTAGCTCAAATAAAGGCTAGAGAATATGCTTAAGCATATATTGAGGAGTAGGCTTAGAAAGCTCAATGCGCGGATCGCCTCTATCATTTCTTGTTAGTTTGTTTTCACCTAAGATTTCACCTCTCGATCAATAATCCCCAGTAAGTTCTAGGACTATGGACTCTTAGTCTTGAATTTCCCAAAGATGTTCTAATTCTCTCAAAAGTTTCATAAGTTTGTTGACCTAAGTGTATTATTTCTTTAAGACTTGCATTTATTCTTGTCTACTTACATTATTTCAGCAGTATTTTGTTATATGATAACCAAATTTCAAATTTTACTGTCTATCACGAAATTAAGCAATGTAAATGATATCTAATTTCAGTTTAATCATTCACGCCACGATTCTTCTGAATTGTTGTTCTTAGGAAAGAAACGAGAATTATTTATTTGATTCTTGCACAAAAAAGGCATTTATTTATTTATCATGCTAAGCGATGACACAAAACAAATTTCATATATCATGTTCATGATTCGAGACATCTAATTATCCACAATCAAATTCTCATTCAACAAGTGAAAAGCAATCCAACAAGCAAACAAAAGTAACAATAAATGAAACTTCAATAAAGCAAGGCAGTTAGGATGAACCAAATGGATTTCCATTGAAATGTAGCATATTGTGACATGCTATAAACAAGAAACAAACTCCAGTTCCTTTCTTCACAGCAGGCCTTTTTAGGTATTATGTTGAAGTTTACATCAAGCGCCTGTTGGATTAAACTTAGAAATTTTATTTCAGCTTTTTGTCTTTCTAAAGGAAATTCCTTTGCCTTTTGCAGATATTTCATTGTTTGGATTGAGCGCACGAATGAGCGTGTCTTGCCTCTCCCCACGATTACTTTGTTCCTTCACCTCGGAGATACATTCTTGACTTGGATAAGTTCTAATTGATCAAGTCCATCACTACCAACCATGTTTTCCTTCTATACTCATCATTATCTTCCAAGTTGCTGATCCTCTTTCTTTTATTAGCCTCTCTCAAACTCCTTGAAACAGTTCCTTATATATATGCTTGAACCCATCGATCTTCGCCAGCATGTTGTTTTCATTTCTGCTCTCCTTCTCCTTCCTTGATGTTCATCAGTTCGCATCCCTTTGAATTGATTATTGTAATGCATGCTTGTCTTTATTCTTCCCATCATCTTTTCTTCTTGTTTCATGACTCCTCCTTATTATTTCTTCTTCTACGATTCTCTAGTTTCTTCATTATACTCCTTTCTTACAGTTCTTAGCCTCCATAGATTCTTCTTTTGATCAGTTCTTTGCCTTTGTTTGAGTTCTCTCCTCCATTTCCTTTTCATTGCTCTTAGCATTTCCATGATTCGATGTGCAGCCTGCGTTTACGGATCCTTACGCCGACGGGCACTTGTTCCTGTACTTCAAAATAAGGATATTGGGCTTACCACGAGAGTTCTTCTTCTACTTAGGCATTTTGTGCCTCTCATTCTCTATTAGTTTCTTGGATTGCATCTCTGTTTGTTATCTGTGTGTCAACTTTTGCTCTTTTCCTTTGAGTTTTATCTTCTGTGGATGAAACAGAACATCTTCTCTTCTTCTCATTTCCACTTACCACCTTGAACAAGTGCAGTAATAGTGGCGGGGTGAGGGATCAGTCTACTTACATTACTATGGTGGTACCTCTTATTGATTCTTGATCATAATACCCATATTTCATTTTATCCTTTTAAAAAGGCATACTGATAGGATAACTCTGCTCTCGACTATGCAAAGGTGTTTAGTAGGCACTATTACGGAACATATGAAATAAAACCAAGCCTTTTACCTCTTATTAAGAGATCCCTTTTATGGCATGGTGAGGGTTCTTCTTCGTCCACTTCCATTTCCTTTTCCCTCCAGTCAGACCCGATTCACTATTTTTCATAATTTGGGTTTCAAACAACTTCTTGTATTTCGACCCATGCTTGAAATCTCTCAATTTAAACACTTCATTTATTCTTCTATCATCAAAGGGCACCCAAACTCCTCTCACATAAACAGAATTATCCTTCATTCCCACCATATTTGCATAAAATTCCCTTGCAAGAGCTAAAAACCCTGGTGCTTTGTGCTCACAAAAGAACTCCCAACCTCTTTTTTCTATTACTTCAGAAAATGGGGAAATTAATTTGCTAAAACCTCTTTCATGAGACAAATTCTTTGTCGAACATCTATATTCCACAATTCTTTAACCTATTTTGAAATGAAGTCTTTTTCTATTTATACATTGCTTCTCTCTCGGGTGACAAATCTCTAAGTTGTTCTCACTTTTCAGCATTTACTTCTTCCTCACAGGTTGATTTTCCAGTGAACTTCTTCCTCTTTAGCCGACATTTACTTGTGATTTCGTCGATCAGTTTGATGAATGTATTTGTCTTGGTTTCTTTGCCATGATTGAAGGATTGCGAGGGAGTGATGTGAGCTTTACGGTTAGGGTTTCAAGATTCGAGTATGATGTAGAGTGGAGAGGTAGGGATGAATTGTAGTTTATGGAATTTGAAGAGTGGAATAGACCCAATGAGTCAAATGTCATGTGATGATATAGAATCGCGACATTAGAGTATTGAACCTCCTAAATTAATGATTTTCAATGAATTTAATTTTAGCTATTGGGGCAGCCCAAATGAGAAAGTTTCAAATCCACTTTTTATTGACTTTTGGACTATTACAGTCCTGACTTCAAAATTTTGGTTGTGACTGAAATGTAGTCTGACGAGAATCGATATTTGCAACATAAAAATGTTCTTTCCCTTCTTTAATTCGGTCGTGACCTCGGTTTCGTATTTTGACTTTCTCACTTTTTATTTTCACATCCGACATTCTTGGTTGCAACTTTTGGATTAATGTTGCGACCAAATATAAACACTCGAGTCCTGACAATTTCATGATTTATTTCAATTCCAATCAAAACAACTACAACTCAATTCATCTTGTCATGCAAAAATTCAACAACTTCCACTCACATCACATTCAAAATTTAAGCACCAAACAAGAGATAAAAATTCCCCAAACTTTAAATGTGTTATATCAAAAACAAATTTTAAAATCAAATCAAGAAAAAGAATATATTACACTTTTGGTCTCTTATCTTTGATTGAAGTTTGATTGCAGATTCTCTCCTTTTGCACAATCTTCATTGTCCTGTAAAACTAAAAAAAAAAATATTTACCTACTCTTCAATCAATAATGAATAAAATCACAATATGCTATTAAACACAGAAATTTAAAACTATAACAAGAAAAATTAAAAACAAACTGGTGTGGATTGCCTTCCCACAAGGCGCTCGATTTTTAGTATTTAGTGTTTCTGCGCCATTGTTCTGTTTCTTCAATTTCCTTGTTCAAAACAAGGGTTACTCTTCCAATTGCTTTCTCCAAGGTAGTGCTTTGTCCTCGGATTGTAACTTTGAACTCCTCGCATGATTGCTGGTTCTAAGTGTCACGCTAAGCGTGTGCTTGATACCCTTGTAAATGGTCCACTCCGTTAGTTTCATTTTCTGGAAAGAGTCTTGATGCAGGTTGAATAACAGGACATAGTCTCCTGCCCCTTGAATTCCCTCCTCAAAATTAGTTGATCCTTGCCATTTTTTGTTTTATCAGTAGATTGCAGCATTATCATAGGCTTCATTCTCAACTCTTCCAATTCATTTAGCCCCAGGAGAGTAGCCTATCTTCCTTATGACTTTAAAATCAAAAATTAAACTGTGATGGCCAGCTTTATATTCTAGCTCGAGAAGGTAGGTGACAAGGTTTTCCAAAGTTTGAGACACGTATGGGACGTTCTGATGGGTTTAAGTTCTGTATGCGAGTGCATCATCAGAACTGAAAGACAAGTATACTCTTATGAACTCCTGGTCTTTTTCAGAATTATATTTATCTGCATTGTTTGTTTACCATTTGTTTGGATAAATGATGCAACATATTTGTTCACATATTTGCTGTGGTTTTGTCTAACATTTGCAAAATGGCTCCCTCCATCACTAATTATAGTTAAGGTGTCCCGAATCTACGAATATTTCTTTGTAAAATCCTATTTATTATTGGCATCATTCTTTGGACAAACTGCTGCCTCAACCATTTTGATACATAATCCCACGGCTGGGAGTATGTATATATTTCTGAAACTAGAAAAGGCCCCATAGTCATTCCCCATACATCAAATAATTGTACCATAAGGATACCTTGGGGCATCTCCTTACCTTTGTTGATATTCCCATTATTGGCATTGATCACATAACTTCACCCATTCAAAACAGTCCTTAAAAATAGTAGGCCAGTAAAATCCTGACTAGAGAATTTTTGTGAAATTTATTTATCTAAAATGTCTTCCATATGGTGATGCGACATTCTTGTAAAATCTTACTTTGCTCATATACAGTACACATCTCCTTATAATCAGATCAACTCCTCTTTTAAATAAATATTAGGTCATCGGATGTAATTTTCTTTGTCAGTCCTTAGCTTTTCTCATTGGTAGCTGAATTATGGTGGCATAATTCCTGACTAAAGTTCACAATATCGTATCTGGGAGTGATTGGAGTGGCTCTTGGAATAGCGCTCATCTGGAAAATTTTCTGCTATTTCTCTTCCTTCCTCTTGTACAGTGGGTTTCTCTGCTCTTGACAGAGTGATCCCAGCTATCATTGTCTGACCCTTCTTGTCTTTTATTTCCTAGTCAATTCTGCAATAATGGTACCCACGATCAGTCTAGGCTGTAACTCTTTGCCATTAGATACTTAATTCTTTGCATGATCGGTATGTATAACAACATGGGTCCCAAATATATAATAAAATTTTCACATGCAAATACTATTGCGACATCCTTTTCGTGGTAGAGTAATTTTCTTGAGCTTCATTAAGGTTTTGCTAGCATAGTAGATGGCCTTGAACACTTTCCTCTTTCTGTCCCAATCTGACTCCCGTTGCGGAAATCAACGGCATCACACATGATTTCAGATTCTACGTTCCAATCTGGTTTTCCGCAGTAGAACTTCAACTAGTCTGGATTTGATTTCTTTAAATGCATTATGGCGGGATTCATCAAATAAGGCTTAGTATCTTAAACCAATGCATAGTGGTCCTATGATTTTGAAATCTCGATCGATAACCTATAAGCTAGCATGTCTAAGAAACTTCTAATTCCATGGCGTAGTGGGTGGCATTAGATTCTTATAATTGAAGGCTTTGCTGGTCTGCCTCAGCCCTATTTGCAATCATGTGCCCAAGACAATTCCTTAGCAACATAATATGCTTGTTTTTCCCGATTAGGCTAGGTTCTTGTCTTTTACTGTGAAATCTTGTCAGTTATCACAGGACAGCACATTCAGCCCCAGATCCATACACTGTAAAATCATCCATGAAGATCTCATAACTTCTTTACTAAAAGATTAGAAAATATAGACATCGCCATCTTTGGAAGGTGCAGGGCATTACACAAACCGATGGCATTCTCTAATAAAGTACCCAGTGGGCATGTAAAAGTGCGTTTTCTCTTGATCTTGGTACAATGCTTAATTGGTTATATCCGAGGTATCCATCGAAAACAAAAATGAGGGTGTCACCTTCTTTATCCAACATCGATCAATGAAAGGCGGAGGAAAATGATCCTTTAAGTTTGGTATTCAATTTTACGTAATTGATACACACCCTCCATCACATCACAGTTCTTGTAAAGTCAATTCCGTTCTTTCATTTCTGATCAGTGAATCCACCTTTCTTAGAAACACATACCTTTGGGCTTTAGAGAACTATCCGACTCTCTTATATATAAAACACGCATTATAATTTGAACTGCTTTTCGACAACTTCTTTCATCGGCGGGTTGACCTCATTTGATGCTTTCCCGATAGAAGTTTTTGCATTATCATCCGGCAATATTTGTGCGCTGATGGAGGGCTAATACCCTTCAGATCCTCGATTATTAGTAATTGCTTCCGTATTTTCTCGGAATTACCGGCGACTTACGTTCTTGACTTGGGTGATGCAGTTGATATGATAGCGGTTTTCTCTTTTAAGTTCCTAAGAACTCATATTTTAAATAGTGGGCAATTCTTTCAATGTTAACCATACGCACTAGTTTCCTGCTCCTTGAGTTTCTTTGTTTACGGCTGCATACTTCATCTTATTTATTTTTCATTTATACTAGAAATTTGTTTCCTTGTTAGAAAACAAATTTGAAGCGAACTGCAACTGAGTCTCTCGAGATCTTTGAAAATTCATCTCGATTTCGTTGATAGAGTGTTGAAAGGATTTCTGTCAGTCAATTCAACATTGAAGGCTATTGTTTCCTACAGCCATACAATTATGCCGCATCTACATCGAGTGTTCAGGACTCCTATTAATATTAAAATGCCTTGCTTCATTTCCAACCTGATGTGGTTCACCTTTCTATACATGCATCAAAGCCGGCTCCGAGTTGCTAAGAAAGGTCTTCCAATGACAAAAGGAACTTGGGTATCTTCCTCCATCTGCATGATAAAAAAATCCAATGGGAATATGGATTTCCCAACCTTGACAAGTACATCTTCAAGAATGCCTTCTGGTTGTGCCATTGATCTATCGGCCATCTGATATAATTCTTTGTTGGGAGTAAGTTCCGGAATTAAGTCTACCTTACGATAGGAGCATCAAATTTATACTAGCGCGAATCATAAACACTGAATTCATATTTCCTATGGAGCGAGGAATGGTGGCTTTGCCGAAGTCCTTCATCTTTGTTGGGGGCTTTCTTTGGATAATGGAACTAGGGTGCTTGGTCGAATTTCTTATTCCCTCCTCGGCCTCTTCCTTTTCTTTCGGTATCTCGCCCGAAATTTTGCATAAAGAGGCATTTGGCTTATTACCTCTTTGCAAATAGGATATTTATTTCTATTTTCTTGAAAATGTCCAAAATTTAAGCTGATTCTTCTCTTCTTGACTTTTGAAGTCTACATGGAAATAGCGTGAAGGTGTATAGTGAGTACTCTTCGGCCTTTTTCTGGTCATTACTTCCTTTCGGCTGTTCAATCTGGGTGCTCTTCTCTCCTTCCTTTTTAGTCTCTTCTTTTTCTGCCTCAGTCTCTTCTTTCCTTTCTGTCCTTTTGTTGTTGCTCAAATCCTTCCCACTTCTTAATTGAATTGCCATGTGATCTTTTGGGTTCTTCGAGTGTCACTAGGGAATGTACCCTTATACGATTAGCATGTGGGGCCAGTGCCTACTTGTGTCTCGGAATTTTTCAACGAGGCTTCTTGTTCTTCTAAAACATTTAGTATCAAACTTGAACTTCAAGTCGGGTGGAGTTTATGTTCATGGAATTGTAATAGCCTCTTACATTTGTCTCCCGTGAGGCTGACATTTGATAACTGATAGTTTGGAGTCCTCCTCTGACCCTGATATTCATTTATGCTTTCACCTCCTTGATGCTGCTGCTGGAACCTTGGTGGCTGCTGATATCCTTGTTGAGGATTTTGTCCATGCCTTGGGCCTTGTAATGCCCCTCCACCATATGAGAAATTCTCCATGGTTCCTCGATCTTGGATTGTAGTGTGTGGGCGAGGTTAGGGTTGGCTTGAAATGGTAATTTCTTGGCTCGTTCACGTACTTAACCTCCTCGGCTATAGAGTCTTCTTCTGTTAGCACATCTGCACTTCTTCTCATAAGTTCTCTTTCCACTGCTCCTATTTCACGAGCAGTGTGCATCTTTCTTTATTGTTTGTCTATCCTATGCATTATGGCATCCAACTTTGCCTCCATGGCTATCATCTTGCTCAGCTCCATGACCCTTTTTCCCCTTCTGTTTCCCCTTGAAAACTCAGATGGAACTTTCATATTGCATTTTGCCAAGTCTTCTATCATATCTCTCGCCTCTTCAGCACTTTTTCGTTTGAATGCTCCACAACATGAAACATCGATAATGCCCTTAGATGTATCATTTAAAGCTTGATACACTATGTCCATCTGGGTCTTTAAATCTATTCCATGCATCGGGCACCTCTTCAGCAACCTCTTGAATCTTTCCCAAGCTACATATAGGCTCTCATCTTCCCCTTGTTGGAATACTATTATCCCTCTTCTTCTCTACGTGAGAGATGGGGGGAAAAGAATGCAAAGTAGGCTGCCTGGCTCTTCCCAATCCAGCGAACCATATGGTAATGATTCATACCATGTGGCTACTATATCTCTCAAAGAAAATGGGAAGAGATGCAACTTTATCACCTTTAGTCTCACACCATTCAGCTTCACTGTATTCGCCATCCTGAGAAATCTTCCCAGGTGCTCGTTTGGGTCTTCATTGGGATAACCCGGTAGAATTGATGTTGAACCATTGTAATCAAAAATTTGGATTTAGTTCGAAATTATTTGCATCCATAGTAGGCTGTCGATTGCGAATATAATACTGAATAATAAGCCTCCAGGAAAATCCTCCATTGTATCGATGTCAGAGCCACAGTTCTTTGTCATACGTTAGTAATACGGTCATGTATCTAGTATTCCAGCCGTACGTTTTACGCTCTTTTTGTCTTTCTTAAGCTCTGAGTGTTCTCTCCAATTCGGTGTCTGTAGATCGAGATCGAGGAATCTGTTTCCTGTAAGTAAGGTTTCTGAAATCAAACACTCAAATTAATAGGATTAGTCCAAACTAAACAGAAATATTTTCAACTTGTAGGTTGTTAAAGATTAGTGGTGATGTAATACTTTGCTTGAGAAATCTATTTTTGTTCTTTAGATTTTATAAAATGTCCAAATTAACATTTCCTTCTTTTGTAGAATATTGATCCTAGTGAATTTATTTCAATCCCAGGCAAGCTGCCATAAAAACTTGTTTACCTTTTATATATAAACTAAAACCCTCAAATTAACATAATTACAAGAGCCTTACTTCTCTTGCATCCATGTTACTTTGGATAATTTTACTTGATAAATAATTTTCTCTTAATGTTTCTGATTTAAAAATAAGGGTTGATGTAACCTTTGCAAATTACAAGTCATACAAAGTAGTAAAATGCGAATATGGGTCAAGTATCATTCCCACGATTGATAATGGATGCAGATCAACTGCCCCAACTACTAAAATTCCATACTATTGGGACTCAAAACTCATAATGAAGGTTTTATCTAAACAACAAAAATTAAAAATCCTATAATATTGGATAATGTCAAACTAAGCTTAAAACAAAAGTAACTGAATAAAAATAAATTGCATATATAAAAATGGGTTAAATCAACTTCCTATGAGAAACGAAAACTATCAGTGAAATACAATGAAACAGTCAAATCAATGATTCGTTTGCTCTATTCTATATGGATCGGATTTGTCTAAGATTTCCCAATTATTGGAATTGGATTTCTCCATATTCATCGATTAGATATCCTTGCTTCTCTCGAAGACAAGATCAAACCAGCTACCTGTATTCCAAATTCTCTTGCAAGATATGGGTATTTTCTTTCTCAATACTTCACACCCATTTCACGGTGGCAGTGAGCTTTGCTTTTCAACTATAGGTTTTTGAAAAGTTTCTACCACTTAGTGGTGGCTCAACCTCCAAATCTATGGGTTTATCCCACCATGATTATATCTAAGCTAACACGGGGATTGGAACTTACCTTTAGATTGAGGCGAGAACTCTCTGATTGTTTATGTTGTTAAATACACCCCTCCCGACCTTCAATTATGAAGCGAATGGGGGATTTATCAAAATGAACTCGAAATAATGGGTTCTTGGAGTCAATGGTAGTCGAACATACCCAAAAAAGTGCCTCTCAAATCGGCAATCTCCATCCTCGTGTCATGCGGAGGGCATCCTGGCGGATATCAGGGAGTAAGATACACTCCACTGTTGGTATTAGGTACTACTGGCCAGGAACATCCCATTCAAACAAGGAAACCAATTAAGTAAAAACCGGGCCCCCAAATTAATTCTCCATAATTGTGCGGGAAAGGCGACAACTAAATGTAAATCAAATCCGGTAATTTGCGCTTTGGTCTTTGCATTAAAGTAGAAATGGAGCAGATCACGCCTGACCATTGTATTGCAATAAGCGAAATGGGTGAAATTTAATACAGATTTCTGTAAATTTTGACGATGTCGTAAGAAAAATAATATAACTAAAAATCGGCTCTACTGTCTCTGCAGGTTCGCGATTCAAACCAGAAAAATGAAACTAAAAATAAAAATAAAAATAAATAAAAAATAAAAATCAACTCTAAAATATACCCTTTGAGTTTCCTCTTCTTTCCCTTTTAGGTAGTGAAGACGGAGGAAAAGCGCTACTCTTCTAAAGCTATCTATTTATCTTGTAAAAAGAATTTAGGCGAATCCTTAAAAATGCTCAGGTGGAACTCCCGAAGAAAAACCCGACTCAGCATCACATGCCGACCTCAAGTTGATGTCGCGACATGGACTTTCTTTGATTGCTCGTGATCGATCAGCTACTTCTTTCTTTAAGTTGCAACCCGATTTGTCGTACAAGCGCTTTGATCAATAATTAGCGACATCGTTTTGTGGTCAGCGACCTCATTTTCGATGTTCGCCGGTGTTGATGTAGCGACCTCGATTACATGTATCGACATCATTGTCTTTCTATTCTTCAGCACGAGGTTGCGACGCCGATTTTAGGTTCGACCACTTTTACTGTTGTATGATGACTTATTATTTGTGACTTTGATTTCTTGGTATAATCTTGTTGGTAGTCTTCTTGCATTCATATGTTTTAATTTTATGTCGCGACCTCATGGTGATATGCGACCTCTTATGTTTCTTTTCTTAAGTTTGCAACCTCGGTTCCTACGTTGCAACAAATTTCCTCCTTCCACCTATTTTCCAGTCGCAACCTCAAGGTGGTGTATGTGCCATTTCTTACTGCTGACTTTTCTTCGGTAGCGACCTTAATGAATAATTAGCGACATCATTCCTAATCCTTGATTTGTAAAAGGTCGCAAGTTCAGTTCTTGGCAAGTGCTTATATTTGGCTACAGGTTACGACCTCCTTTCAAACTCTATTTTTGGTTGCACTTTGAATCTTCCTGCTTTTATGTCGCGACAACATAGTGGTGTCGCGACATGAAATGGATCCTTGCATTTAAAAAAACTAGTTGCAACCTCTTTCTTTTTGCAAAGACCTCTCTTGTAACCGTAGGCGGATCCTTATCGCGACCTTAGAGTGGTGTCGCGTATCATTCACTATCCTTTTGGCGTGCGACATCAAAGTGATGTCGCGACGCGGATATCTTCCATGATTATTTCCTTTAATTACCGACCACGTTTCGTTAGCCATAGCCTTCCCTTCTTCAAATCCACGACCGCTTGTTCGATTTTCTATTTCTTATTCAAAGGCAGATTTGTTGATGTCGTGACTTGGAATCTTCTTTCATGAAACTTCTGTCGCGATAATTTTGATTTGTGACCTCAGGTGCTGCGAAATTTGGTTTCTTGATTTTGCTAAGATTTGAGCTTCTCGTATTTTCATACAAAATAAAAATTTGGAAGTAAATATCATATTTCTATAAACAAATCAACATTTATCTCATAATATACTTAGAAAAATGGATTAAAATCTAATAAGTTTTTGGACTCATCAGTATGCGTCAGGTAAAAGATCGTCAAAATGAAGTATTATGTCACTATTATGGGGAGAATTGTTAATGATGTTAGTATACTGCACTCTTTTTCCATTCGTCCACGTTTTATTCCACTGCATTTTATTGGCAAGGTTTTTAATGAGACAGTACTAACTATCTAGTGATGGTCATTCAAGGAGGAATGTTATAAATAATTAATTGAGAAATGTGAATAACCACACATTTACTGATGAATAATTATGGATGTACTTATTATTGTATTAATGAAGACCCCTATATATATGGGATCCCTGATAATGAAAGATAAGGAGAAAAAGGATCTCTTGAGTTCTCTCTTTATTCTTTCAGTTTCTCTCTTCCTTTCTTCATTCTTTATAACAATATGTATGATAAGGAGAAAAAAGATCTCTTGAGTTCTCTCTTTATTCTCTCAGTTTCTCTCTTCCTTTCTTCATTCTTTATAACAATATATATATATATAATAGTAATAATTAATTTTATATAGCAAGTGCATGCCTAAGACAAACTCGATCAATATATGTGAGTTAAATTAATGTAACTAAAAAAAAGCATCACGTAAAAAAAACTAAGGCATTAAAAAAAATATTAGTATGAAAATCGGAAAGGTATGACATAGGGATGATAATTAAGTGATAATACCGACAAATCGATTGGGCTAGCGGACGTGATTTTGAGTGTCTAGCTAGGTTGGATGGGATGGGATGTTTAAGAGAGAGTGGTAATTTATGACTACTAGGAGTTTTGAATGATCTAATTCTAATCACAATCACATTGCTGGGCTGGTGGCTTTGAATGATCTCATACAAAGCCACAACTAATTGACCATCTTTAGTACTTTCAGACCCACCACACATCAATAGGGTTTCTTGTTTCTTTATTTTTTTTTACTTGCTTCTCGCTCCCCACTCTGCTTTAATTTTCCCACTTCCGGAAATAAACCATGCTATTAATTTCATCTTGCTATTCTAGTCTCTGCTTCTACACATTTATATGCAATATGCATGCTTCTTGTTGGTTTATTGAGAGCAAGTTGATTTTATTGTTGTGGGTCGGTTGGATTTTGGAGTCTTAGGATGTTTTCAGCAGGAAACTTGAATTTCTAATTTTGTATAAGCTCTAAACAATCCCATTCCAATTAATTGCGTTTAATTTTGTACTTACTGCAATAGTGTTTTGGCGTTTGATATATATATTATCAATTGTAGATAGTTCCTGGGGATCATTAGTATAGGAAGAAGTAAAGATATATTGTCGTGTACATAAAGAAGATAAACAACTTAGGTAAAGATAGACTTAGGAAGAGCGCCCAACATTAACAAACATTTTTATGAGCAAGTTGATCCCACTTACTTTACTATGAACCAGTGGTTTTCTAGAAAGGATACCCATTTTTACAATTTTTAGGATTTTCCAATGAAAAAAAACTTCCCCGAGTTTTTCCGCATACCGATGAGATTCATAGAACCATCGGGGTTTCAATACCAATGAAGGCTACTTTCTTTATTACATACATAATGGTTCATGGATGGACTGACATTGTTGTGGGTACCATTAGCCCGGACTCGGTTCCCCTTAGCCAACCGGCCAAGCCCGAGGCCTGAATGGACCGGGCCACAAAGCCGGCCCGGCAGGGACCGGTCATGGAAGCCCGGGGGCGCCGAGGCGACTCTCGCGGTGCGGGCACCTCTCACCGGGATGCCTCCTTTCATAGATGGCCCTAGTGCGGATTACTTATCACCACAGACGCCTCCTCTCCGTGCGCCCTGGTGCTCGGATGCCCTCTTCACACATGATTAGTACTTGAAAAGTGCAATTTTGAACCTATATTAGATGAGTTTTGAGTGGCACTGGCATTAATCATATCATTCCATACCAATTAGAGTGTTCAAGTCTTCTTAGTACCACTTATGCCATTTAGGGAATTTTTGTGGTTGTTTCACAGTGTTTGTGCACTCTTGGAGTTCAATTTCGAGTCAAAAGATGAATCATGAAGAGTGATTTCAATGTTCAGTCATCAACCAGCCCAAGAATCAATGAGAAAACCAAGGCAAAGTGAAGAAAATTGGATGCGTTAGAGAAGCGAGGAGTGAAGATCAGCAAAGCGAGGTACCGGCTGAGTTGCGAGAAAATTTTCGCTAGGATGCGAAAATTCGCAACCTTAGCGAAAATTTATAACATAAAAATCTCGAATTTATGACCATACGATTTAAGCTAGGCACCATTTTTTAGCGAAAATACAGGATCCATACTCACAACAATTTCGCTAAACTAGCGAGAATTTATGTAAGCGAAATTACGGCTCTAAGAAATTTTCATTAACTATACATGGTGATTTACGCTGGCTAATGATTCTTGACCTAAGCGAGGAATTTAATGCCTCGTCATGTTTTTATGATTAATACTGACCGACTTCCAAACTTGGTGTATTACTCTCTTGTCCTTTAACTTAGCCAATTTTGTAGGGTTTTGGTATTTTCATGCCAGCAGAGTGGCCTATATAAGCCCCTCTTGTTTGTAGCAAAGAGAACAATTTGGGGAGAGAAGAATTTTGGTAAGTTTTTCATTTTGTAAATAAAGTCTTTTATTTAATTAGGTTTTACTTTTCTCCCACTTCTCTCTCCTCTTTCCCCTTACTTTCATTGCCAAACACCCTCTTGAGGATGACAACTCAAGAGATGCTTAACTAAGCCTCCTTTCTTTGAAGGGAAGGAAGCTAGCTTGGTAGTGGAGCATATGCATGTTGTCCTCTTGTATTAAAGCCATGAGTCGCGTGTTTATGACCCCCATGCTTCTCAAATTAGGGTTGAATAGCATTGAATGTTATTGATTTGGCCAATACTCTCCATGCTTTGGGATCACGATTCATATAATGCTAGATGCACTGTGGTTTTTAGATGATCTTTACGAGGACCTGCGAAATGATATTTAAATGCTAGGGTTTCAAGCAGGTAAGACCATAGATGCAAAGCTACTGTGTTGACTCAAATAGGAGTTGATTTCAAGAGGGTGAGGTTTGCTAGTTAAACATAGATCTAGGTTATACCTTGGACTATGGGTTGCTTGTCATACTTGAGGATAAGGCCAGGGACACTTATTTGCCTAGCACCAGTTAGTGACCTAAATCTTCAAAGTTAACTTTCACACTTTACTAGTTTTACAATTTCTCGATTTTCAACCTACTTCACATTGTTTTAAAGAAAATCCAAGAGTCCAAATATTGCCTATTCATACACTTATACCGTCATTTTAGGATGAAAACCCATCCCGTGTTCGACCCTAGACCACTATCTTTGTAATTAAACGACTCTGTGATGGAACTTAGGTATATAAATTTTGTTGATTAGGATCACCCTCTTTGTGTACGAATCAAATGGCGCCGTGGCGGGATGGTGCCAGAGCTACTAATGGTAAGTTGAAGTGTACTTGTGATCAACATCACAAGTGAAGAACCTTTTTACCTCTTTTTGTCATTCGATTGCCGAAGCGCAGTTTATTACTTAGCGATACTTGCCTTGTATCAGTTTTCATTAGAGTTAGTTTTAATTTTGTTAGCTAACATTAACCTTTTCAAACTTTTTGTTAGTTCTTTTTGTTGTCGTCTATAATTTTATAACGAGTTTATCTCTGTGGTGGGATGGGAATACATCGGGTAGATTACATAGAATCGGTACATGACGACCCGGTCGGTGAAGTCGGTGTACACAACGATACCATGGATCCACTAGAGGAACATGAGTCGACTGGAACCCCATGAATCCAAATGCTTATAGAACCGCGGGGATCATCCACCCTCTAGAGTTAGTGCCCATCCTGCCATCTATTCCTCCTGCTGAAGTAGCGGTGAGGCCTTATTTAATGCCCCTGCTCCCACGTATCATGGTATGAAGAAGCGAAAGAAACCGTACTCCTTATTAGGGATTTTGAGGAGGTTTGCACTACCTTTAAGGAAGGTATGATGGACATGGATTTGCTGAAGCTAAAAGCATTTCCATTGACCCTTAAGGACAAGGCCAAGATATGGCTCAACTCATTGAGGCCTAGAACCATTAGAAATTGAAATTTGAGTTCTGTTGAATTCTGAAGAAGTTCTTCGATTGCTCATAAGATAATAATTTGAAGAGACAAATTTATACCTTTGCACAGCTCATGATGGTGAGAGAGATTTTGCAGTGTTGGGAGAGATTATGAAACCATGGGTGCACATCCCATCATGGGTTGGCACTTGGATGTTGGTGAACCACTTCTATGATGGTATGTCTCACGCCATAGAAACAATTCTTTGAAACTATGTGTAGGAAGTAACTTTTTGATAAACATCCTGATGAAGCTATGGATTTTTTTTGAACTATGTGGCTGAAACCTCCAAGCTTGGGATGAACCTAGTCTAGGGAATTTGAAAGGCTGGGGGCCATTGAATCACCAAAGGGAGACAAGTACGTATTTACTACGAAGACACGGATAAAGCAAATTGATCGGTTCTTCCAATTGGATGATCACGGAAATGAAAAGCCCGATGAGAAATACAAGCGATAAATGAGTTATCTTCATCCCAATTTTCTTGCTTCAATTTTAGTCAAAATAATTACCACACGAGAACCTTTGCGAGCATGCCCATGCCATAAGTCAAAATAAACCACCCATAGATGCTCCATATGTGCTGCCAATAACCACTAGTGGAAAATTGTCCAAATTTGTCATGGAAATCAGCCCTTACATACGCCCCTTCAAGAGCACGTGACGAGTTTGGATTCCACTTCAATACAATATGACCTCCTATCTCACATTGAGCAGACAATCCTAAATTTAAGTAAGATTAGTGACATATTTGTAGAAGCGAGAAAGGTGCTAAATGTCCAAACTAGTCATAAAATTACAGACGATGAAAGTTCCTCAACGAGGAAATTGGGCGATATGCATTTGGAGATTTCAAATTTTCTAATCGGCCAGTTAGAGTTCGAAAAAGGAAGACTCCTTTCGAGGCACAACAATATCGAGAAAGTGGTGAATGAAGCAGGGTGGCAGGGGCTTAAGTAAAACTAATGAAGTTAAGGTAGTTGTGACTTTACGAAGTGGTAGGGAATTAAAGCCAACAGTATCAAAGCCAGTCAATTCAGCTCCATTAGTGGCTGAACCACTTCAGGAAGAACAGTCAGTGGACAAGGAAGAGGTAAATATTAGAAATACCTCCGTTTCCATGAGTTCTCAGAAGAAAGAAACGATACATTAATAATGAGATGTTGGAAGTATTGCGGCAGAGTGAAAGTCAATATTCCTCTCCTCGATATGATTCATGAGGTTCTACTTGTGCAAAATTCTTAAGGATTTGTGCACGGTAAAGAGGTCTTAATGTAAATAAAAGGCCTTTTAAGAGCAAGTTAGTGCCATTATAGAAAGCAAAACTCCGGTAAAGTATAAGGATCCCGGGGATGTCTGATCTCGAGGTGAATGTTGGAGGCATCGGCGTGGAAGCTCTTGTTAGACACAGGAGCTAGTGTGAATCTCATTTGCCGTATTCTGTGTACAAGCAATTGGGTTTTAGGTGGCTTGAAACCCACTTCCATCACACTTCGCTTCTTTGATAGGTCACATTAAAATACCAAAAGGAGACCATTGAGGACGTTCTTGTAGAGTGGGCCAGTTTTGCTATCATTAGATTTTGTCGTACTTGATACGAGGAACCATTTGCAATAGGACCTAATCAGGTGCCCATCATATTAGGGAGACCGTTTATGGCTACTTCAAATGCAATCATCAATTCTTAGGAATGGAAGTCATACAACTCACATTTGGAAATATGACCTTGGAACTCAATATTTTTCATATGGGTAAAAGGCATATGCACTCGGAGGAGGATGACTTTGAAGAAGTTTGTATTTTAGATACCATTTTGGAAGAACAGGCTAATCAACAGCAAGAGCAAGATATATTAATTTCAGAGTTATCCGATTGCCTTGTAGAGCAACAAGATTTCAAAAATGAAACTCAAATGCGAGTCTTGGAGAAGAAGAATAGAAATTTTGCCTCTGTGGTAGTAATGAACCAGAGACATATTCTTCAGAACTCAAACCCCTCCCATTGATTTAAAATTATGCAATTTGGAAGTAAATGAGCGATTGCCAGTTGTGATTTCTTCTTTGCTAACCCTTTGCACAAAGAGCATAATCTCCTGCAACTTCTCAAAGAACAACTGACATTGGGATGGAAAATTTTACGTCTGAAAGGCATAAACCACTTCATTGCACTCATCATATCTATTTGAAGAGGAGTCTAAGGCATTGGCGACCCCAACGGAGGTTGAATCCCCATCTACAGGAAGTAGTTCGTGTGGAGGTCTTGAGAATTATGGCTAGTATCATTTATCCCATTTACGATAGCACATCGGTTAGTGACTCGGTGGTGCTGAAATCGGGGAGTAACAAGTGAAAAATGAGAAAGGGTGAAGAATTGTCTACCCGACACAACCGAGTTGAAATTGTGTATAGATTATAGAAGGCTCAATGAGGTGACACGAAAAGACCACTTTCTTATCGTTCATCGATCGGCTCTGGAAGGTTGGGACACCCACTTTTGTGCTTTTTGGATGGGTATTCGGGGGTACTTCGGATAGAAATTGCCCCCGGTCGAGGAAAGACTACTTTTACTTGTCCATTTAGCATTATGCTTATAGGAGGATGCCTTTTGGGCTTTATGCCTTGACCACTTTTATTTGATGTATACTCGGTATGTTCGGTGACTTGGTATTCGTATAATGGAGGTATACATGGATGATATCCACTGCAGTATATGGGAAGCGTTTTGAAGAATGCTTGTAGCAATTTGGAAACCATTTTGAGAGGTGCATAGAGAAAAATTTGGTGTAAGCGGGAGAAATGCCATTTATGGTAAACCAAGGAAGTGTGTTAGGGCACATTATTTCTAGTAGGGAATTGAAGTTGATAAAGCAAAGATCGACATTATTTCAGTGCTAGCCCCCAATGTAGAAAACAATTAGGCAATTCCTTGGTCATACGAGGCTTCTCTGAAGCGTTCATTAAGATTTTCAAAAATTGCTAAACCATGTACAAACTTCTTGAGAAGGATGCAAGTCGTTTGGGAGAAGATTGTGAGTTTTGAAGAGCGAGAATTTCATTTGACTACCCCCGATAGTTCGAGGCACCTAATTGGCGGGTTACCATTTTGAGGTGATGTGTGATCACGGAGTGATCTTGCTATAGGAGGCGGTGCCAGCTACAAAGAGAAGATGGGAAACCTCATGGTGTATTATGCAAGCAAAACCACTGGAATGAAGCGAAGGAGGAATTATACCACTCACAGAAAAGTTGCGCGAGTGGTATATGCCTTAGAAAAATTTGAACTTATACTTGGTTAGAGTTGATATAGATTATTTTTAGATCATTACGCTGAAATATCTTAACCAAACAAAATACAAAGCAAGACTCATCCAGTTGAATTCTGTACTTGAGTTCAACTTGCAAATTAGAATGAAAAGGGTGGAAAATGTGGTGGCGGATCATGCATCGAGTTATATAGCCCGCGACACTCCACGATCCACATTAATGATAATTTCTTTGAAGAATCCTAATGCATTTGGAAAGGCTCACTGACATGCTCACATTGCTAATTTTCTCACTCGGGAGAAATCCCGGTGATGGAAAGACGGGATAGGAAATATTTCTTTGCTAAAATCATTCCTATTATTGGGAAGAGCCTTTTCCTATTCGAATCTTGTCTGAGATCAATCATCGGGAAATGTGTACTGAGGAGGAACAACAAGGGAATTTTAAACCATTGCCATGAAAGTACTTGTGGTGGTCATTTTGCTTCCAGAGCTTGACAATGAAGGTGCTACGAGTCGGGTTTCTCATGGCCTTCCTTATTCAAGGAAGCACACGAATGTAATAGTGTATGTGTGGTCACGAAGCTTGGGAAGATTTGTCTCGTAGTCATATATGATGCCTTTGAACCCAATTTTAGTTGTTGAATTATTAGATGTGGGGCATCGATTTTATGGGACCTTTTCCTCGTCTTATGGTCATCGTACATTTTGGTAGGAGTAGACTATGTCTCCAAATGGAGTTGAAACAATCCTATGAGACCCGATGACAGTAGGGTGGTAATTAAATTCTTGGCTTGATATCTTTTCAGGTTTGGGAATGCGAAAACCATTATTAGTGATGGAGGTTCTCATTTACGTAATAAACCATTTGAAAACCTCATGGCTAAATATGGTGTGAAACACAAGTGGCCACCTTACCATCCTCGGAACAAGTAGTCGAGTAAGAACTTGCCAACGGGAGATGAAGACCATTCTAATGAAGGTGGTAGCCATAAGCGAGGAAAGGTGGTCTATCAAAGCTGCTTGATTATTTTGTGGGCTGCAGACGGCTTTCAAGACAATCCTGGGAATGTCCCCTTATCGATTGGTCTATGGTAAGGCATGTCACCTTCCAGTGGAGATCGAGTACAAAGCATGGTGGGCAATTAAGAAGCTGAACATGGACCTAAGTACGGCCGGAGTCAAGAGATTCCTTGATCTCAATGAATTGGAAGAAATACGAAATGATGCCTATTTGAATTCGAAGATTGCAAAGGAAAAATAAAAAAGATGGCATGATCAAATGATAGTCAGGAAGAATTTTAAAGGGGAGACCGGAGTTCTTACTCGACTCAACTTCATCTATTTCCAGAGCAAGCTCAAAAGTCGCACGATGGACGGGTCCATTCATTGTCAACGAGGCATACTGACGGTTCGGTAGATTTAATCAATCCAGGATGATAGAGGTGTTTTTAAAGTCGATGGACGGTGAAACCTTATGTGGTGCGTGAGGCCCGGCGGTGAAAATTCTCTATTTGGATCCTCCTGAGCTCTAATCCCACCATACTTGAGGGCGGATTAAAGGTAGTTTCATGCTCCACATGTCCTGGATGTTCAAATTTTGTTTTCCTTTATAGTTCCGTAGCTGGTACCCCAAACCTCTAAAGGCAATTTTGCATACTATGTTTAATGCCTTTACCATGTGTAAATGTTTTTCTCTTCAATTGGACAATTGAATTGCTACAATTGGACAATTGAATTGCTTTAGTTGGAAAATTGAATCATTATTTATCACCTCTATGATAGAACAAATTCCATACTTGAAAGCGATTTTGGTCGCCTGACTCGGCCATCTTTCGACTTGAAATTTCTCCTTAAGCTAATTCCTTTGCCTCCAGATTATTTGATAGGCTGCTGTTTGCTTCCTTTAAGCTTGCATGCTTGACCTTAAGCATGTTGCGACCCTAGGATAGGTTTTGTGTTACCCATACTTGAACTCAATGTTGTCTTCCAAAAGAAAAAAGAAAAGAAAAAGCAAAAGAAAAAAAAAAAGAAAAGAGAAAAAGAAAAATAAAGTCGTGAAGGTTTCCTTGAAACAGAGCACGGTCGAGGGTGTATGGCCAGCCTTTGAGAAACCCTGATGCTATGCCTTCATTGGTTGAGTCATCGATTTGAGTGTTCGTTACATGGGTGAATAGGTAGAGTTGCGGTGTAGGTGCTCATTTCGAAAGTGGGTTGAGTCCGGGGTGAAGCCTTTGGAGTTAGTGGTCTTTGATCCTTTTGGCTTGATGCCCTAAACCTTGATTGGTTGGGAGTCATCGGTGGACCCCCGTTACACGGACTTTGGTGAAGTCGAGATTTTTAAGCATTGCACCCTATATTGAAAATGAATAAAGAAAGAAGAGTGTAACTAGCCCTATCTAGGTTGCTTCTGACAACTTAAGGCCATGTCGATTGCTAGGTTGGGAGGAACAAATTTTACAATTTATTGGCTTAATGGATTTACGCAAAGAACCATTAGACTTAGGTGGAAATTCAAGTTGAGAATCATGGAACCAGTTTTGACCTGAAATTGTTCTCTTATGGTTTTGATTCTTTTATATCGGTTTTCAAATTTGATATCAATTGTTCAATTTAAAGTAATGTTAATATGTATATAAACCCTTTTTGAATCATAACCTTTTGAAAATCACTACATGCATCTCCTCTTTGTTTTTGCATTGCTAGGGACTAGCAACGTTTGGTTGGGGGTGTGATTAGTGCTCGAAAAGTGCAATTTTGAACCCTACTATATTAAATGGGTTTTGAGTGCTTTTGCGCATTAATCATGTCATTCATACCAATTGAAGTGTTCAAGTCTTCTTAGTACCACTTATACCATTCTGAGGTATTTTGGTTGTTTACAGGTGTTTGCGAACTCTTGGAGTTCAATTTCGGAATCAAATGATGAATCATGAAGATTGATTTCAATGTTCGGTCATCTTGACCCAAGAATCAATAGAGAAAACCAAGGCAAAGTAGAAGAAAAATTGGATGCGTAGAAGGCGAGGAGTGAAGATCAACAAGCGGGAATTTTAAGCTAGAGTTGCGAAAATTTTCGCTAGAGGATGCGAAAATTTATAACTGTAGAAAATTTCCCACTTGACTCTAACAAAAAGATTTATGACCTTAGCGGGAAATCTCAAATTTAAACTAGACCACTAGGTTTAAGCTAGGCACCATTTTTAAGCGAAAATACGGTTACCTCTACTCACAACAATTTAATAAGCTATGGAATTTCGTAGCTAGCGAAATTGCAACTCTATGAATTTTCCATTTATGCCGCGATGATTGCTAGCTGCGAGTCTTCAACCCTAGCGAAATTTGTCTCTAAATCATGTTTGTAATTAATGCCAGCCAGGCTTCCAAACTTGGTGTGTGCTCTCTTGTCCTTTAACTTAGCTAATTTGTAGGGTTTTGGTATTTTCATGCCTTGAGGTGGCCTATAAGCCTCTTGTTTTGTAACAAAGAACAATTTGGGAGAGAAGAATTTTTGAGTAGTTTTCATTTTTGTAAATAAAGTCTTTTATTTTAATTAGGTTTTACTTTCTCCTTACTCTCCTCTTTCCCCTTACTTTCCGGCTGCGAACACCCCTCTTGAGGATGACGACTCAAGAGATGCGCTAAGCTCCTTTCTTTGAAGAGAAGGAAGCTAGCTTGGTGGTGGGGCATGTCGTGTTAATCCTCTTGTATTAAAGCAGCGTAAATGCGTGTTTTATGACCCCATCTTCTCAAATTAGGGTTGAATAGCATTGAATGTTATTGATTTATTGTCTCTCCATGCTTTGGGATACGGTCATGTATTTTCAGATACCTTGTGGTTTTTTAGATGGTCTTCACGAGCCTGCGGAAATGATATTTAATGCTAGGGTTTCAAACAGTAAAGGGGCCATAGATGCAAGCTACCTGTGTTGACTCAAATAGGAGTTGATTTCAAGGGTGAGGTTGCCTAGTTAAACATAGATCCCGGTTATGCCTTGGGTATAGGTTTGCTTGTCATAGCAGCGAGGATAAAACGAGAGACCCTTGTTTGCCTAACTTACCAAATTAGTGACCTAAATCTTCAAAGTTAACTTTTTCACACTTTACTTTCAGTTTTACAATTTCTCGATTTCAACCTACTTCCTTGTTTTTAAAGCAAATCGAGTCCAAATAAGCCTTACCTTCATGCACTTATACAAATCATTTTAGGATGAAAACCCATCCCGAGTGTTCGGCCTAGACCACTATCTTTGCGGTAACGACTACGGCGGTAGGAACAGGTATATAAATTTTGTTGATTCCGGATCACCCTACTGTGGCACGAATCAACCTGGATGCTTCCTTTCTTGATCAGTGACTCTACCAAGCGAAACTGCCAATCGGCTCTCCATGATATAAGTATATGTTCTCCCAATAATCAGTCACCTCGCCTCCAACGGAATAGGAAGACATTCCCAATAGTGGCCCGTTTGGGAAAGTAGTTACATAAAAAGAAGAATAAGTCATCATTCCCGAAATGAGAGCCACCTTCCCCTATCTTTATGGGAAGAAATCATCCACTCTCCATAGAAGGTGGATCCCACGTTCTCCCCTGTAAAGAAAAGAATCACACCAGATGAAGTGCATTTCGATTGGGAATAACTACGGTTTTAACGCTGGGTCTTAAAGAGCTAACTTTGTCATCGGAGGGACGACGGAACACCACCGTCATCTTCTTGTTTGTTTTGCAGGTTGCAGCAGACTAGTGACTAGTGAATGCCCAGAAGCGATCCAGACTCGAGAATTCCAAAGAGACTGATTGGCGTGATGTAAAGAAACTCCGGTACCAAGAAATCTCGGAGCGTACGCGGAAACTTGGGAACACCCGCTCCCAGGTGATCTCCCGATCTCCGAAGCCTTTGCCGTTCTCGAACATCCCACCGGACCGTCGGAACTCATTGTTATGTCCAGCAACCCAGCAAACCTTCCCCCTGAAGACCAGTTCCTCCTTTGGCGCTAAGAGATGGAGGCAAGACAAGAGGAATGGGCGAGCCAGGTAAATGAGGGATTGCTCAAACACCTCCCCGAGCTTAGGTGCGGGAGGATAGCGAGGCAGAACTTCGGTTGGAGGCTAGCCAGGCCGAGAAATCACGGGGACCTCCCCACCCACTTCCCTACATCTCGTCCCAGATAAAGAAAGCGAGGAGGCCTTTGTGCACGGCGACATTGACATGTGGATGGCGAGTTATCTTCCCGACTCTTTCCTTCTCCCTGGCGTTCTATCCCAGTTACCGCAGAGCCAATCCGAGAAAAAGGCCCCTCGTCGACCAATCGATCATCGATGCCGCGCTAGCGCGAGATACGGAAGAAGCTAGCAGGACAGCCGCCCGGTGAAACTAAGCTCATGAATATGCGCCGGCGACTTCCGAGAGGTGTCGCCCATTACCATCCATGTACCCTCCCTTGGGGTTGTTCACGCCCATGTTTTCTCCTCCGCGCCAGGACCACGACTGTGCTCTCCTCCCTCGGTCAACATATTCTGGATTATGACCCTCTCATGACGCCTACTATCACAGATGCGCCGCCCCATTGTCTGATGCTCTTAGGTCGATACGATCACATGTGCATTTGAACAGCGATGATCCTCAACGTCGGGAAGATCGACTACGTGTAAAGTGTTCCCGGCCGACCTCAAGGGCCGACTTTGGCCTCAGTTCCACAAGCTTCAGAGAGATTGATAAGCTTCGTTCGGTGAGTTGTGGGCCGCGTTCGTCTCCCAGTATCTGTGCTTAGTCAGGTAGAAAGGGAATATCAACTCCCTCTAGGCTATCCTCAAACGGGAAGACGAATCCATCTGGGACTTCACACGTAGGTTTGGACAAGCTGTCCAATAGATTGATATTTACAGTATGGATGCGGTCTGCAAAGGCAGAAGAAGCTTTGGGTGACCACTTTCTGGATTCTTAGTCTTTATCCCTCGATCCGCACTGCTGACTATGGAAGAATTGTGTCGTGACCGGATAGGATTCTCCCAGGCCCCGGGAGAGACAACATTGAGGCGCCTGCAGACTGTAATGATAACCACCCAAAGTGGCAAGCTGGCCACTAAAGGCTCGTCGAGAACAGGAAGACGGCCAAGCAAAGGTGGAAGCGCCGAGAGTGATCCCCGAAAGAGGAAGGAGCCCTCGGTTCCACTCCCTCTCAACATTGCCTATGGCTGAAGCTCCTACCCTTATCAGGGACCCTCCCTCACATTGATTTCAAGTGGCCCCCACCTGAGGGCAGCCGGGACCAACATGTGAATCCTAAAGGTGTGATTATCATAGGGACCATGGCCACAAACCAACCATTACCAAGCTTGAGATTCTAGTGGAAAAGCCAGTCTGGGTTTGGGCACCTTAGAATATATTCGAGGAATAACAGTGGGGTAGCGGTCACTCCACGGTAGCTGGTCATTGTTGATATTGAGCATGCCTTTGGCCCCCGGCAAGCAATCAACTTTATACTGGGGGGACCGGCCCGATAGCGGTGTAGATTGGCGAGAGGATAAAAATGCAGGCGGCCTCGGTCGAGCGAGTGGTTCACCAGTTAGCACGGAGAGAACATCATAGCGGTTTAAGTAGGTTGACAACCCTATATCCTTTCCCTATTAGCCTACCCGGATTAAACAACCCTCGATACGATGCGCGTACTTGCATGCGTATTAACGATTTAATGTGCACGGGGGTCTCGTCGGTCGAAGCGATCTGACGATTTATTACACCTCCGACCTTTGCGGATGAGAGTCACCTTTCGATCATCTCGGTCTGTTGCGAGTTTTGTCCGGGTTTAATGGGGCTACCACGTGTAGGTTAGGGGACATCACCTTTCCACGTCGGGCGAGATTAAGGTAACTTTCGGCAAGTCTTGCATTCCTCGGTGGTAGAGGATTTGAGACCATCTGATTCCATCACAGGTCGGGCACGGCTACCTGCATGGTAAAAAAAGCGGTACCCATCAGCGTACCACCAGGCAATCGACTACGTGCGTCAAGGGCAGGATTGACAACCGGGGAAGCTAGTTAGCCGTGTAAGCTGATGCTGTCGGCTCTCAATGCGAGGATGCGAACAAGGGGAGTGCTCCATTGAACCATCGCGAGGATCAACACCGACAATAGCAATCAGTCATCCACGGCCGCCTTGGAGGGACCAGGAAGCCATTAGCAGTTGATCACTTAAACCATGCCCTTATGGCCGGACGAGATGCATCTATGTGATAACGATTACCGTGCCACAGTAGAAAGTTGTTTGAATCAACAATATTTATATCTAAGTTCCTCCTCTTTATAGTAGTCAAACTCTTGCCGAGTATAGTAGTCTAGGGTCGAACAGGGGATGGGTTTCATCTAGAAATGGTTTGCATAAGTGCACCACTGAAGAGTAAAGACTTTCTACTTGGACTCTTTGGATTTGTGTTAAGCGCAAATGGTTTATTTGGAAGTGCTGAAAAAACTGGAAATGGTAAAAACTGAAATTTAAAGTGAAGAAATTAAACTTTGAAGATTTAGGTCACCAACTTGACAAGCTAGGGCAAACACATGTCCTCAGGTTTTATCCTCCTATGTGAGTCAACCACAGGGATCTGATTATGGCCCACTTTGTTTAAAACCTAACATTCCTTTATCATTTTCTAAGGCTAGTAAAGACCATCTAAGAATCAGCATCTCTCACCAGAACCTTTGAACCACAAAGTATGGAGAGTATTGGCCGAGGCTAGTAAAGACCATCTAAAGAATCACAGTGCATCTCTCACAGAAACGAACCTAATGTATGGAGAGTATTGGGTAGAAATGATAAAAGTCGATATTGTTAAACACAATTTGAAGAACCCTAACATGTAAATGCTACCTCAGGAGGCAAGTAAGGACCATCTAAAGCCCGCGGTACACATCACTTAGCTTGGATCTAAGCATGGAGTATTGGCCAAGACAATAACATCCATTATACATGAATTTGAAAATAAGGGCCATGGCCACTACGCGTGACTTTAGTACAAAGGGGACAACATGTAACCCCACCGCCAAGCTAGCCTTCCTCTTCAAAGGAAGGAGGCTTATAAACATCTCTTGAGTTGTCTATCCTCGAGAGGTGTGTTTAGCGGCCGGGGAAAGTGAAAAGAAAGAAAGAGAGAAAGAAGAGAGAGAAGAGAGAGAAAATAAAACAATTTATTTACAAAAGCGATAAAAGAAAATAACCACAAATCACCAAAAACTTGTATTCCCTTCCTATCCACCTCCTTTAGTACACAAAACATGGGGTATTTTATAAGCCTCCTCAAGGTATGAGTACGAAAACCCAATAACTAGGCTGAAGTTATGGGATGATTGGGTAATAAACCAGGATTTGGAAGCGGTTGCATTAATTACAGAGAGGATGTGAGGCACGCAAGTTTAAGCTCACGAGGGGAGAATTTAAGCTGGTGTGAATTTGTGGTTGCGAAATTGGCAAAAGTCTAACAGGTAAGCAAAGTGTTTAGCGAATTTGGCAAGGTTTAAATTTCGCTAGCTAATGAGGCCATTAAGCTAACAAATTGTCGTGAGAGCCCAATTTGCAAATGCACGATTCAAGTTGGCTGGCAGTTTCGCCAATTTGTCTTGAGATTACGGTATTTGCGAACGGTTCTGAAATTACGCTAAGTTACGGGTGGTTGCAATGAAGATTCGCGAAAATTCACATTTCTTGTTCCTGCGTACCTCTAAATCTGTCTTCAAGCGCATCTCATTTCCCTCCGGCTTTTCTTTGTTTTCCATTGTTTTGGGGCTTGTTAATGGTGAGACTAAACTTCAACCTCATGATTGATCATTTGCATTGTGTTTGAAGCCTAGAAGTGCATAAATACAAAACAACCAAAAACATGCTCAAAGAATGGCATAAGTGTTACTAAGATGACATGAACACTTCAATTGGTTTATATGACATGATTAATGATCAAAAAGTACTCAAAACCTATCTAATATAGGGTTCAAAATTGCACTTTTTGAGCACTAATCGAAATACCCTCTGACCGAGGAGGAGGGTACCTGAATTATGCCATGTCTTTGTAGTTGAGCGATGTATTTCTTAGACCCATGCTGGAGTATGGCGGAATGGCCACGCAGTCCTGCTGGAGACTAAATGTAGCCCGTCATGGCCGGTCGGACAAAGTGAAGTGCTTTCATCCCGGATCGTATGGTCGCCAGAAGCTAGGGTCGATAATCTTACGCGAGACAGTTTATCAAAGCGGTTAAGTACCACACGAATGGCTAATAGCGTGGTGGTTGTCCCGAAGAACAAATGGAGTATGTGGATTACCGGACCTCAATGGCCTTTGTCAAAGGCCATTTCCTACACCCACTTGCATAGATCAGTTGTGGGCCCGGCCCCATTTGGCTTGCGAAATGTCTTTACCGGATGCCTTCTCGGGATATCACCAGATCCCCATGCACCCCCTAGATGCGGAAAAAACATCTTTTATCCCTCCCCATGGACTCTACTTTTACAATGTGATGCCTTTCAGCTTAAAGAATGCAGGGGCCACCTATCAGAGGTTAGTGAAGAAGAGATGTTTTGACCAGGTACCTACGATAGCTTATGATATGAGTCTATATTGATGATATCTTTGGTAAAATCCAAGCGGCGCCGGATCTGCATTGCGCATCTTCAGCGAACATTCCACGCTCGAAGTATGGTATGGCGAACCCCTTAAAATGTGCCTTCGGGGTCAGCGTCGGGAGATTCCTTGGCTTTATGGTAACCCGAGGGAATAGAGGCTAATCACACTTTTAGCTTAAGGCCATCTTGTCAGCGAGCCCCTAGCTCCAAGAAGGATCCGACAGGCGGCGCGGTTGGGCTCTTGGGCGTTTTATTTCCTGGTTCATGGACCGTTTGAAACCATAACAGCTGCCACAGGAGGGACCATAAGACAAATGGAAGAGGATACGACCAGGGCATTTCATGGCAATCAAGCAATACGTGAGCCCCGATTGCGTGAGCCCGAGCGGTGACACGCTCTACCTCTACCTAAGGCCTCGTGTAGCGAGTAAGTGCTGCCTTGTTTAAGAATGTGGGGATCTGAAGTTGAGGCTGTGATTCTTTGTCGACGAAATCCTTAACTGATGCGAGGCAGATATAGCCACCTCAGGCAATTTGTAGCCCTCCCGGGACAGTGCTCCCAAAACTCCGCACAGCACTTCCAAGGCTCATCCCATTGTGGTGCTAGCGATCTTCCACTCCCGGGCATAAATTCACTTAGACTGATATGTCAGAAAGAATGGCCCCAGTTGGGCGATGGGTTAAGTGAGTGTATGGCATCCCGGTACAATGGGACTTTGAAGAAGAGCCAAGTCTTGGTGAGCTTCATAGCGAAATACGCGATAGACACGCCCGATGAAGCGGCTGGTGGACACTTTCGGCGTAAGATGGGACTTCGGACAAACCGGCGGGCATTGGTGATTAGCCTCCTGACGGGAAGGGATTGAGCGGCGATACGGTTGGGAACTGGCTCCTGCCGCGGTCGGTACGAGGCCATGATAGCCGGACTCAAGCTCTCACTCGCCATGGGTGTTGACAATCTTTCGATTCAAAGCAACTCATAGCTAGTTGTCGGATAGGTTAACGCAGAATTTGATTCCAGGGATCCCCGAATGGAAAAGAAGTAGCCTTTACTAGTCAAGCCCGAGAGAAATTAAATACCCTCGGCTTTGTAAAATTAGACATGTCCCAAGGCTATGTGTGGAAAGGCAATGCCTTCTTAGAATAAGAAGCCGTATTTCTCCCCATCTACGTCGGACTCCTCATGCGTATGCCGTAAGCAGATAGAAGAAGTTCCCCTTTGTCACAGATGGACCCATCTGATGTCACAGCCACGGAGGAACTACCTAATGTGAGGAGACAGGAGCCTGGTTGGATTCGGTCGACTAGATTCTCCATGATAGGCGCGACTACAAACGATCCCTAGGTGGGCCGTACGGTGTGTCTAACCCAAACGAGGCCCGAGTGTGTATTGGCTGAATTGCATGAAGGCATATGCGCGGGAATCATTTGGAAGAACTCCTAGCACCTGGGAGCTCCTTTCGGGGTTTTATTGGCCAGCTATGAAGTCGGACGCTGTCGATTATGTCAAGAAATGTGATCCTTGCCAGTGAATGTCCCCTATCTTGAAATCACCGATGCAAGACTTAGTCTCCATCTCTAGCCCGTGGCCATTCGCTCAATAGGGGATTGATATAGTCGAGTCCACTTCCCCTTTGCTCGGCTTCGAAAAGTGTGTGGTCTGGAATTATTTCGATAAATGGATGAGGATGACGCTTTCGTCAATTAAAGATAAGAGATGTTACCGGTTATCACGGAAAAACATTATGCGGTTCGGCATCCCAAGACCAATCGTGTTTGATAATGGGCGCGATTCAGGGACTTTTGCCGGGGTGAAGATAAAAATTTATACTCTACCTGGTATCCTTAAAGCAATGACGTGACCTCCAACAAAACCTTGTTGGCTTCCTTGAAAAAGCGATTAGACTCCGCTAAAGGGAAATGGGTAGAAGAACTTCTCGAGGTGCTCTAGGCTTACAAAACCATTGCCCGAAAGCCAACCGACATCTCTCCTTTTGCACTCACTTACGGGATGGAAGCCGTTATCCCCACTGAAATTAGTCTGCCCACCATCCGAACAGCTACGCCCGAGTAAGAAAATAAAGAATCAATAGCCAGGGAGTTAGACGTGAGTGATGAGCGCTCTTGGGGAAAGGCTGCGATGTCGCATAACGTCCTACCAACGCGTGGCGAACTCTTATAACATACGGGTAGAAGCCTCGTGTTTCGACCGGCCCGATCTGTGGTCTTGAGGGAAAGTTTCCAAATCTTGCTTGAGACCCCCCCCTTTGCAGAAATTCCCACCAAAATGGGAAGGACCTTATGTCGTGAAGTGAACCGGCGAAGCCGGGTCCTACGCTATAGATAAAACGGATGGAACCCCTATACCTAGAATGTGGAAATGCCATGCACTTGAGAAGGTATTATCAATAAAAGAATATCTTTATTTTTGCCTGCTCTATGTCTTGCATACTTTTTCATTATACGGGGTCAAATCCCAAAAACTGGATGTACGATCAAATGACCTACTCGGCCCGGCATGGTAACATCTGGCAGTGTTTAAAAGCCCGAATGGCACGATGGAATGACCTATCGGCCCAACGTAGATAACATCTAGCTGGTTAAATTTAAAAGCCCGATAGGCCTTGATCAAATGACTATCAGAGGCTGACGTGGGCCAACATCTAAATGATTAAATTTAAAAAGCACGGATGGCGCGATCAAAATAACCTATCCGACCAGTAGATAAGAATATAGATGGTCAAATTTAAAAGCAGGATGTGTGATAAAATGACTATAAGCCAGCTTAGATAATATCTGGTGAGATTTAAAAGCCGGATGGGGCCGGTCGATTGACCTATTTGGATCGGCATAGATAACATCTATTTGGTCAAATCCTAAAAGCGGACAACCTGATAAAATGACCTATCCGGCCCAGCGTAGATAATATCTAGCTGGTCGAATTTAAAAGCCCGGATGGCGCAGTCAAATGACCTATCTGGCCCAGCATAGATAACATCTAGCTGGTTAAATCTAAAAGCCCGGATGGCGCAGTCAAATGACCTATCCGGCCTAGCATAGATAACATCTAGCTGGTCAAATCTAAAAGCCCGGATGGCGTAGTCAAATGACCTATCCGGCCCAGCATAAATAACATCTAGCTGGTCGAATGCAGCTTTGGATGGCACGATGAAATAGCTATCAGAGGCGACCTGACGAGGCGCCACGTCCGGCGTAGTAAAATGATCTACCTGCCACATGCGCGCTCGAATGGTGCGCTTAACAAAAATCAATACAAACCCGGGACCAGTGCGATTATCAAGAAAGCATTACAAGAAGAGCATCAAACAAGGAAATACTTGAAGAAGGGATGTAAATTATTTGGTGCAAAAACATTGGAAACGGTACAAGTCCCCTGCGCCTCCTAGCCTCGAATTACAATTAAGCGTGACATCGCCTTGCCCAGTCAGAAGACGGCAAGGAGATCCATAGGAAGGTCGCTTCCTCTCAGTGACGGTCGGACTAGCCCCCGGAGCGTTCCTCCACAGCAGCTAGCAGCTAGATTTGGGGTTGGAAGCGGCGAGGCAGGTGCTTGAGAGTAACGGGGGTTAGCAAAGAACTCTGGAGTTAAGGATTGAAGGATCCGACATTCCATCCGGGATCTGAGACTTGCTCCCGCATATGTTATGTGTAAAAACATAGCAACCATAGCAATAGTTGAACAGCTTGTCGCCTCTTGCATCGAACTCGGCCTCCATCGCTTCTCTATCAACGGCCTTTTCCCGGAGGGCGGCGAAATCATTCTTTATGGTCCTAAGCTCCAAAATCAAGGAAAGTGCTCAAATCAGTCAAACAAGCATTTTCTTCTCCGCCAACCATTGGAAGAAGCCTCGGCCATTTTCTAATGCCTTATGAGCGACTTCACGCTCGGACTCCGCCTTGATGGCGCTTTCCGTAACGCAGGCACATTGAACCCACCGTGCTTCGGACTCATTTGTGCTTAGAGTATTAACGGCCCCTTGATCTCGACTTAGCCGCCGGCTGACTTCGTGGCGCCGCATCCCTCTTAACTCTGCCGGGCGGCTCTTCGTGAATTCCTTAGCCTCCGGCTCGAGCGACGACCATGCTTTCGGCCTCCTTTAATGAAGCACTCATCTCCGCCAGCCATTCCATTGCTGTATAATCGCGGCCATTGGCGTCCCGCCGTCGAGCTTCCGAACTTCGTGATCTTGACGCCGTATTCCGATGTGACGGCTGCAAAGAAACCCACGGTAGATGCAATCAAGCGTGATAATGTCACATAACGAGGCTTCGCTATCTTGCAGTTTAGTCGTGAGCGTAGTTGGTTGCGGACTTGTATCCCGTCATCGATAATCCACTAGATGTCCTCCTTCTGGGTCCTGGTAGGAACGCTCACCGAGTAGTCCTCGCTAAGACCCATGCCGGTAGCTCTAGGCATCCAAAGCTTGTCACGGATACCATTGATTCCGATGGTCGACCGCGGACTCTCCGGTGGAAAGGCTCCCGATAGGCGCATGATATACTTCACCTCGTCGCCGAGAGCCAATACTTCCCAACTGCCAGGTACTCCGACCACGGAGGAACATAACGGACCAGTTCTCAATCCGCTCACAATGTGGGCCTTGGCGACTGGACAGCATAAACTTGACACATAGGTTGATCCTCATCTCGGTCGGAAGAGGGGATCACCTGAAGTGCACTCGGAACTGGATCAGCCTCCTTCGGCTCTGGCCAGGGGCGGCCGTAGACTCTGTTGTCAGTGGGCCCCAGGTCGGGAGGCAGGGATGATAATGGCTTGCACCTCCGATCCTCTCGGCCAGGCCGGCTGGGTCCCGGCCCAGCTGGCGGGGCTATCAGGACTCACTAAAGACTCGGCACCGCTTCTATCTTACGGCGTAGCGGTCATGACCCCGTCGTCCCCTTTCCTCCCATTCCTCGCCATCGAATCCTGGAAATCCTCATATTGCGACACTAACGAGGAGCGAATCCTCCCCACTTGGGCCAGAGGCGCGTTCCGTCGCCCGGCTGCCCCTTTCCGTTTAATCTTTATCACTTTCGGGGCGGATCAGGCTACTCCTTCCAGGCAAAGGAGCGTTCGGGACGGCCTCTTGGTTCTCGGTGGGAATGGGATGGGGGCCCAGAATCTCGCTGGGAAGTCGACGAACCGTGCGCTTCGGCACCTTGCACCCAGCCCGGTACCTCGGCCTAGCGTCGGAGGGGCGGGCGTTGCTGAAATCGACGCGTGGGTCGACGAATGACAAAATGCTCCCCCTTCCCACAATGTCCAGAAACCTTGTTCGGGGAATGGCGGGAGGATGAGTAGGTTGCGCCTCACGACAGATATATTATCTGGGTCGGAAAATTTTCTATAGTGGCAGCTCTTGCTCGGAAATCTCATTAGCTAGAGAATTTTCGAGAAACGACTTCTCCACCAGTTCACCGACTTGCCTGTGAGCCTTCCTACATGAGCAGCCCAGAGTTAGTCCATCAACAAACTAAATATCAGGAAAAGGCCATCGGGCCCGGGTGGCTCCCGACCACACACCTAGAAAAGACCGAAACCGGTTGATATTAAATGGAAGCTCGGAGGCCCAAGGTTTCGTCGGGGTCCCTGCTATCGTACTTCGCCTCCGTCTTATGTAAATTGGGGGCCATTCTTTCTTTGAAGTCGAGGGTTTAGGCAGACATTGAAATCCGACCACCCTGCCCTACTCTCAGAAAATAAATTATACAGAACTTGACCAATGAGAGGTCAAGTTGGTATAGGTGGTTCAACACGCAGCACCCGATCAAAATACGAATGACGTTGGGGTGGATAAGAGCCGGGGGTGCCGGGTGAATCTGGCCTTGACTAGGGCTGGCGCGGGAGGCGTGGCCGTGCAAGGTGCTCGGGTAAAAAACACTTGGCCAAGTATGTTCTCACTTTGAGGTAGACTCATCCGTCCTGTCCATCAACTGGAGGTCAATTGATTCGTGCCACGGTAGGGTGATCCGGAATCAACAAAATTTGTTTCTATTTTCCTCTTCAGTAGTCAAACTCTTTGCTGATATAAGCGGTTCTAAAGGTCGGAACTCAGGGGATGGGTTTTCTTTATCTGAATGACTAACGGTGAAGTGCTTAAAGCCCGGTGATTGCAATTTGAATCTTGGGGATTTTGTAAGCAGGGGTGTAATGGTTGGCAAACTAAAATTTAAATAAGATAAAATGTAAAATAGAACCCACGAGGGTGTTAGGCTGCGGGGTTGGATTCCCTAGGAGCAGGCGAGGGTTCCCGGGGTCTTTCCTCGCGTTGGGGAGGGGATGACGTATAGTCATTTCGAACCCGGATCTTCATTTAGCTAAAACTAACCCAAAATATTTATCCCTTTGAAAAATGGCATCTACGGCCATCGGTGGTCATAAACAGGTGAAGAATGAGTCTCTGGACTCCCCTTTCAATGGGTCGTAGAAGGGTAACTAATGAATCTCTCGGTGGATGCAGCAATACTCGTCACTTGAACCACAAAGCTTACCAAATAATAGCCATTCAAAGGAGATTAGAAGGGATAAAAACCCTCTTTATTAGAAAGGAACCGCAGTGGCAACGGTGGATACATGAAGCAGAGGAACGCCCGTGACAGATCCTACCCCCGCGATATGCAGCTAAGGAGAAGAGGTTTTAGCCGCTCATCCTCCCAGTTGTCATCAACATGGGAGGTGTTTACAGCCAACCAAGAAAATGAAAAGAAAGGAAGAAAAATAAGAGAGGAGAAAAGCGGGAGGCTAAGCTTCTCAAAAATTTTGTGCGAAGTGATTGATTGTTACAAACCTTGACTCCAGCTTATATACGGCTCGGAATGAGAAATTACAAAAACAAATGGAAGCAAAGCTATTACTAGGGTAGAAAGGAAAAACCAAACGGAGTCGTTTGGATAAAACGGAGCGGACAATTTTACGCTATGCCACGGTGATTTTCACTATCATGGCGAAAATTCAATCATTCGCTATCATAGCGAAAAATTTAGATCATAAGCGAAAGTGAAATTTTCGCTATGCCATGATATTTAGCTATGATAACGAAATCGTCATGAGAATTTCGGCTCTTGTTCATTAGCTCTTTGTTCCATTTCTCCTGCTTCATTTTTCTTCTATTTTAACTCTTCTTTCCGTCTTGATCTCCCCTGATCTATGATGTTGAGTTTGACTCGAATTCTTCATGTTTGGATGACTCAGCAATGTTGGCATGGTGCTTCATAAAAGCGCCAAGAATTGCCCTGAAATACGTGTTGATAGAATGCAAGGGACCTTAATGTGTAAATCGGGTTAATTAGAATGATTAGTATACAAAAGCACTCAAAACCTATAATAAATAGGGTTCAATAGCACTTTTTGGGCACTAATCACACCCTAACCTACACATTTGCTAGTCCCTTAGCAATGAAAAGAAAGAAAGAAGAAAGGGCATCATGATGATAACGAAGCAATATTCACAAAATTATATTTCAAAAGGTTGTGAATGAGTAATACCTAGCTAAGTAAGAATCATCAAAGCCGTGTCCAATAACTATCATGAGAGAATGAATGCCATACAAAATTGAGTATTTAAGAGCCTCCTTCTTGGTGAATCAACCAGAAAAATTCCACCAAAATCTAAGTGTTTATTTGATCGGCTCGACAATGAGCGCCATTGCGCTCTCCTGACCTAACTCGCCACAACCTAGCATGCTAACCAACCTAAATAGATCACGGGATCCATTCTTATTCCACAACTCTTTTTGTGTTGTAGGGTGCAATCAGCGAGGATCCAACCTCACGAAGTCCATGTAATAGGGATCTACCGATGACTCCCAACAATTAAGGCTTAGGGCACCAAGTCATGAGGATCTTTTGACCACTAACTCTTCAGGTTTCACCCCGGACTTCGAATGATTTCGAGCCTCCAACACCTACAACTTGCTAAACTTCACCCATCCACTCGTGTAGCGAACACAAAGTCGGCGACTCCCAACTAGTGAAGCTTTAGGACACCGGGCTTTAAAGGCTTTAGCCATATACCCCTCGGACCCAGTGCTCGGGTTTCAAGGCAAAGCGTTGCAATTTTTATTCTTTTTTTTTTTTTTTTTTTGAAGACGCAGTGGCCTTCTTTCCACAAGGGTCCTTAACCTATTAAAGGTGGTCGAAGAAACTAGGGTAGGTTGTGCAAAGTAAAGGAGGTTGCGAAGTAGTTTTCAGCCTATCATTGGGAAACCCTAAAGTGCTCGGTGTGTAGTTAGCTAAGGTGTGGAAGAAAGGTCGAAATCAACAAGAGTTCAACTTATTATCCACTCCAGTAAGGCATGGAACCAATCTAACATTAATAGGAATTGGACAAGTTTCAATTTTCAGAAAGTATGAAGCTAGGCAAAACACCTGAAAATTTTTGGTTGCAAAGTGGTCAGAATTTTGAAAAAGTAAGTTTTGTATGTATAACGAGCATAGAAAGAGAACCGACAAACCCTTGAACATCTGAATGACACTCAAAATGGTAACAAACATAAATACAAAATCCACTTCCTTTTCTAACTCTCCCCCCAACCCAAACGTCTCAGTGTCCGAAATAGGGCTTAGATTTGAAATTTAGGGGAGGAAGTGTTACCTCCTTGATGAGATGTGATCGTATTGGATTGAGACCACCATGATTTCCATCGACACCTTATTAACTCCGTTTGGGCTTCAAATGAACAAGTTAGAAGAAGAAAAAAGAAAAAAAAAGTGACCAGTTGGAGAATTTTGAAACTTAAACCTTCATAATAATTTCAAAATGTTTCTTTCCCCATATATTTAAGTTCACCACTCTCTAAGCTTTCCAGCGGTACCCAACGCCTAAACGGGTTAAGATGAAAAAGTTATGGCGGGGAAACAAAATTGGAGCAAAGCGGTGGGGTGTGGCGAAAATTTGACATAGCAAGAGATTTAAGCTATGTTTCACGAAATTACAAGCTATGTCCTGTCTTAATTTTTTTGAAAAACAAAATAAAATAATTAATAAATAAAAATAATAATAAAAATAAATAAATAAATAATATATATATATATATATATATATATATATATATATATATATATATATATATATATATATATATATATATATATATATATATATATATATATATATAATTTTTTGAGACAATTTTTTTAATATAAAATTAAAAATAAAAATAAATTTTTTTAAATAAAAATAAAAAATAATAAAAAAAACACATTTTTATTTTTTGTTTTATACTTTATTCTTATGCCTTTAGCTGAGGGGGACAATTTTCGCTAAATAGTGAAATTTCGCTATCATGAAAATTCACCTTGCTTATTTTCGCTACAATTCATGAAAATTTATTTGTGATTAAATTTTCTTTGTTTTCTCTGCTTCCTGCTGATCTTCATTTTGCTTCAAAATTTTCACCAAACTGCAAAAATTAATACAAGAAAAATTAAGAAAAATTGCAGAAAAGTGAAAACAAGCTAAATTAAGATTAACAGATGATTGATAAGATTAAAAATCAAAATAAGAAATAGATAGAGATAAATAAGACAAGAAAAATTAAAACAAAAGTGGGGAAATTGTATTAAACCACTCTCTCAGGCCTTTGAGGCTGTTGGAGCCGGCGGAGCTTAGGAAATATGGGGGGAGTTGGTGCTCCAAATCGACAGAGCTGAGCCATCGACATGATAATGCGATGTGTGAAATTTATATGCCACGTTTTTGATGTAGTATGAATATACGGTGTACTAATTTCTTGAATTTTTGTAGGACAAGCAGTGCAATTGATGTGGCCTTTCCAGTAGGTGCTCCAAGGGTTGGTTTTGCTGTAGGGGAAGGTAGAATATACATTGGTAGTGGGCTATTTTGGGGGTCGGGGGCAAAGGACTTTCGGGCCTCCCGCTTCCTTTCCCCCATTACTTCTTCTCACTCAACAAGGGAAGGATATATTCTTCTTTTTTCCATGGCCCATATATTACACATAATTGTGGGGCATCCGCAGCCTCAGATCTCTCGCGGTTCTTCCGCAATCCCTCCCTGCCGGGCCGCAGCTGAGCCTTCACCCAAAATAAGGTCGGCCAAGCACTCTTCCTCCGCATTCTCCTCCTCCCGATGAACAAGGCGGCAGCTCTTAAATAGAGCAATGCAAAGTTATCAATTTTTATCCATTTCACTTGAAGCCCACTAATCTTTTTGGTCCATGGAGTTCTCCACAGTAGGGATTTTTTTGGCTCAATTGGGCATTGAATTTCTTTTGTTCTTCCACAACATCACCCATCAGCTCGTAAGTGCTCCAGAATTGCTTCGTCTCAACTGGGAGATTGGCTGGGGGTGGCTGAGGCCGAGATACAAGAAGCATATCAGGATGGAGGAGGTGCATACAAATTGGGTAACATAGAAGGGTGTACTGTCCATCGGGTTCTATATTCCCCGACAGACCCATGGGCCTGATTCCTGAGTCTGCTGACTGCTGTAGGTTTCTATAGTCCCTATTGTCATGTGCAGGTCCAGGTTGCTCCTCGCCACATGCCGACCACATACCGGTCCCTTCCAGGTCAGTTCAAATTCAACCTTGATTTACAATCTCTAACCCACTGGAACTGACCCCCTACAGCAAGAACAAAGCAAACACCAAACAAGGAAAAAAACAACTCTACCAAAAGGGGTAAAGTTAGATAAAAACAAAATAAAATGAAACAAAATTAAACACACCGAAAACACTAAAAAGATATATGAGTATAGCCAAGAAAAGTTCACCATAACTTGTGATGAGGATCACAAGTGTTCAACGAAGTCATCATATGCACTTAGCACCATCCCCTAACAACGCCATTTGATTCGCAGGCTACGGTAGGGATCCCTGAATCAACAAAATTTGTTTCCTTATTTTTCCTTGATCGGTCGAGTCAAGCTATCAAGTGGTGGGATAGCTGGGCCAGGTTCAACTGTGGATGGGTTTTCTTTATGCAAAATGACTACCAAAGGAAGTGCTTAAACCGGTGAATTTAATTTGATTTTGGGATTTTGTGAAAACAGGGTGTAATGGTTGGCAACCGGAATTTAAATAAATAAAATAAAATAGAACTCAATAGCAGTGTTATAGATCATCGTTGATTCTAAGCAGGCAAATTTCGAGAGGGTCTCGTGGTCTTTTTCTCTGCGCTGGAGGATGACATATAGTCATTTCGAACTGATCTTCTTCATTTAGCTTTAAATCCTAACCCAAAATATTTATCCCTTTGAAAATGGCATCATCACATCGTTGTCACCGACAAGCAAGGGAAGAACAATGAGTCTCCGACTCCCCTTTCAATGGGTCATAGAGGGTAAACTAATGAATCTCATCGATCTAGAAATAAGCATCCACTAAACCCTAAGCTACCAAAATAATAGCCATTCGGGTTAGGAGATTAGAAGGGATAAAAACCTACCATAGAAAGGGAACACGTTGATCACAGCTGGATACCTCGCAAGTGAAGAATAGGGGAACCAAGAACCTTCAGATCTCACTCCCCAATGCACCCCTTCTCGCTTCAAGGAGGCGGGTTTTAGTCAGCCATCCTCCAAGTTGTCATCCTTGGAGGGTGTTTGGCAACCAAGGAAATAGAAAAGAAAGGGGAAGAAAATGAAGCAGAGAAAATGAGAGAGTTGAAAGCTTCTCCAAAAATTTATTGCGAAGTGATTGATTGTTACAAACCTTGACTCTAGCTATATACTAATTCGCGAGCAAGGGAAATTACAAAAACAAACGGGAAACAAAAAAGCTATTACAAGGGGTAGAAAGGAGAAAAACCAAAAACTGAGTCGCTTGGATCAAAATGTGGAGCGGGTATTAATTTTCGCTATGCAATGCTGATTTTCGCTATCATAGAGAAAATTCAACACGCCATCATAGCCAAAATTCAGTCATATTAAAAATTGAAATACATATGCAATGCACTGCCATGATAGCCAAAAATTCAACAGAGCGAAATTGACCGCTTTCATTGGCTACCGCTCCATTTCTCCCCCTCGTCTATTTTTATTCCTATTTTTCATTCTTATTTCCTCTTGGTCTCGGGATTCATGATGTTGAGTTTGACTCAATTCTTCATGTTTGATCGACTCAACAATGTTGGCATGATTAGCTCGCAAACCGCAAAATTTGCCACAAACGCCATCAAGAGGAATAGTAGGGACCTTAATGTGTAAATCGGGTTAATTAGAATGATTAGTATACAAAAAGCACTCAAAACCTATAATAAATAGGGTTCAAAATAGCACTTTTTAGGCACTAATCATCAATGTTATCGGCCACCTCGCAGTAAGCCATTAACTCGTCCATCGTCAGGGACGAGATGATGCTGCTTGCAAAAGGCGGTCGCCGAGCATGCCCCTCCCGGGCGACCACTGCGGGAAGTTTTTCCCGACCTCGCCATTCTACAAGGACGGAGAAGAGAAAACGAATATTAGACTCAGTTATATACCTAATTGGCAATGAGCAGATACCCCAAGCCCGAGCAAGGACCAACGGCCGCATTAAGTTTTAAACCATGTCTCCTCCCTAGCCTTTTAGAGCCGAAACCGCCTCACTCACCACAACCAACATTACCAAGGGCCATGATGGTTTTCACCGCAAAATGGAGGCGCAGTGTTTACAACAAAATAATGGCCCGCGAACGAATGCAAGGTTACACCAGCCTATTTGTAGCGGATGGTTGCAAAGAGGAAAACAGATAAACCCAAAATAACAAGGAAGGGAAAAGAGTACGACTTAATGATGCCTATCTATATATACCGACGCCTAGGGCCCGCAAATGATTTCACGCACCATGACTAATCGTCTGGTCCGTGATTTCAACCATCGCGACGCCGCACTGTGTGAGCGCAGGCATGAAGGTGTGGGCCAGTCTAGGGCCCTTCACCGGCGATTGACCTCTAACGGCCGGCCCATTAACAAGAGGCACATTCAACCGCCTCAATTAGGTAGAATGTCCGAATACGTCATACATAGAATTACAATAAGACACTTGCCGCCAAAGAATCGCGATTTTATTATTTGCACCCAAAAAGGTGTTGCATTACATAGTACGTTGTTACTAAGCAATCATATTACAATACGTTAAATCCAATATCGAACTTACAAGACACCCAAATATGTAAGAAAACAGCAGCATCCACCGCCGGAACCGAGAAAGAAGCTGTTGCAGAGGCTAAGAAGGAGGAAAAGATGGAGATGGGGCTGAAAGAAGCTGTTGCAGAGGCTAAGAAAGAGGAAAAGATGGTGATGGGGCTAAAAGAAGTGGAAGCTTGAGAGATCCCCGTAGGATTCGACAGGGGGTGTCCTCGGATTCCATTCAAGTTTTAGAACCACCCAAAGACCACCTAGAATAATTCCAACTCAAACCATGCGCCTCGCCCAATCCAAGCTGGGAGCGAGTCAACACCGACAATCATCCTTCATCCCCGCAATCTCCCCACCAGTCTTGCACATTCAATTATCTCTTCGACGAAGGAACGTGGATAACCAGTAGGAGAATGAACCTTCTCACCTTCTAGCCTTTATAGCAAACTCTCCGGGCCTCGTGGATTAACTCAAGCAAACTACATAAAGATCCTAATGCGCTTCAAAAAGCTACAAAATTCACATTGAAATTCAACAACATCGATGGTCTACTATTCCCATGATATGAAGGTCAAGTTAATCTTTTTCCATCCTGACGATTACCCTCCCCAAGAGGGAAAAAGTGGGGCATCAGGGTACCATTACTGGCCGGCTCGCCTCCCTAGCCAACCTGGCCAAATTTCAAGGGCCTGATGGACTAGGCCCTAAAGGCAGCTTGCCCAAGACAGTGAATAGGCCTAGGAACGCCCGGGCACCTCTCACCCCGGATGCCTCCTTTCCCACGCGCCCCGGGTGTTCTGATACTATCACCCGGACGCCTCCCTCTCCCGGGACGCCCTAGTGACCGGCATCGTCTTCACCCGAATGCTTCCTTTTCCATCGTTGACTACTGCCGAACTGCCAACCTATTCATGATATAAGTATATGTTCTCCCAATAATCACCACTCCCGCCTCTAACTAATAGGAAGGCACTCCCAACAAGTAATCTATTCGAAAGCAAGCATAAAAAAGAAGAATAAGTCATCCTTCCCGAAACGAGAGCCACCTTTCCCCTATCTTTATTGAAGAAATCGGCCCACTCTCCATAGGAAGGATCCACGCTCTCCTCCATAAAAGAGAAAAGAATCACACTGCATGAGGTACGACACTCACTGAGATAACTACGCCTAACACTCGCCTTCAAAAATAGCTATTAACTTTTCCATCGAGGCACCTACGTAACACCACCGCCGCCTCTTGTTTGTTTTATTGTGTCGCAGCTCGACCTAAGGACTAGTGAATGCCCCGACAATCCATTGACTCTGAGAATTCCGAAGACTACAATTGCTAGTGAGATTCCTCGACTAAAGCCTTTAGTTATATTTCATTTTAAGAACATGTTCTTGGTGAAAACTGAAAGAGATAGAGAACAAGCTAAGAAACATGGGAGTGTGGATGTTGTGGTTACTCCAATCATTTTTCATTTTATACTATTCTTGCCACTATACTCCCCAAGAACAGGTTCACTAATATAAAATAGTAGTATTTAGCAATTGCCCTTTGTTCTAGCATTGATAATGCTATATATCCTTCAATTTTTTACAGAATCATCATAATTGTGGACATAATCCACAAGAAAATTTTAAGAGCTAGAGCGGCAAGAAAAACCTTTATAAAAGTTTTGATGAATTAATTTCATGCACAAAAGTGTCAATGAATCAATTGTAGATATACTCATTATATTAGTCCTCTCCTTTGTAGGACAATGAGAATAGGAAGTTGGTCTACAAAGACTAGTAAAATTGCACGTACTACGCACATAGATTGCACATGGTATGATAAAGCTGATTGATCGGTATCATCACTGAATTATTATTCCTCATGTCCAATGGCGGAGCCAAAAAATATAGTCAGGGGGGCATAAATATTATTAGGGGGGCATGGTAGTGTGATGGTTAAGTATCATACATTCCAAACAAGAGGTCAATGGTTCAAACCCCTTTGTATACTTTTTTTTTCCCAATTTTCAAGGGGAGCATTTGCCCCCCCTAGCCCCTATGTAGCTCCGCCCCTGCCCATGTCATAAATTTCCAATTTCCATACTAATATTATTTCTAATATCTTTTTTTTTTCATGATGCCCTTTTTGAGTAACATTAATTTAACTCACACATATAATATATACATATACCAATAATACATTTAGTGATCATAATTTAATTAACGGGCTATGCATGCCATGTGCACATTGTATCGCCCCCATTTCTGGGGTCCTGGCTGACCAATCACAACCCGTGAAAAACCTGGTGGTGTCTCATGTCATGAGACCCATACATGAGAAAAAATGGCCTACACATCATACTCATTAAACTACATCCAACTATATTGCAATAGTTTCAAGAGTTGTTACATCACTCTTAGTACAAACATATATTAAAATTAAGAATTATAATACATGTTTTACAAAATATATATCAAAACCATAATCCGGCTTTCTTCTTAAAAGCGTCCTCTAGTGAGCGTCGTATTCCTGAACACTCCTTGTACATGAAATAATTTTCCCTCGACAGGTTGAGCAATGCCTAGTAGTGGAATTATCCTACATGGGTTACTCCCCACCTAAGTGCACATGTAATGGCAACCAAGAAAATGCATGATCTTACTTGAATATCTACATGCCCAATCTCATATCTCGAGTCCTCACGACTCCCTCACACATGCCTAAGCCATGTATGAAAACTGAGCCTTCCAAACAAAAATATTTGTTTTAATTATGGGCAACCTCCGATATAAATATCGTTTGACAATCTTTTCGAGGTGAATTTGTCAGCTCCAAAACAATTCATGGGCCCCTCCGATGTGAATTGTTGGACAATTTTCCCAACACAATTCTTCGAACAACTTTCCGATAAAATTATTATTTTTAATAATTTTACAAAAGAATTCATCGTTTGGACAACCCTCCGATTTATTTGTCATGCACTCACACCTGCTATTCTAGGGTGCCCCAGTGCATATGAAATGCATAATCCATTTCCATACCACATATGTTAATATATAAAACATGCATATATTAACAAAAATTTACACACAACACCATGTTATTCAATTCACAGCAATAACACCAAAATTAGCTCATACTGGCTATCAAACAATTTAAGCAATTCCTACTCAATCGCCTAAGCAACACAAACCACACACAAGATCACGTGAACAGTACAACCCTAGGTCTCAAAACTGTTCATGACCACACTGGTGGGTTTTCTCACTTACCCAAACTGATGGAACCGAAAACACGACCATCCAGGCCTTAACAAATCCCTATCCATTAAAATGGCTTTTAGCCAAAGAATAAATCAAGTAGGAGAAGACCCCTACCTCCCGGAGTTGTCTAAACTCCACAAAATCGGTGTCCATGCGTAGCCCTTGCAACGTGGATCAACTTCTCATCTTACTCCAACGAGAACCGACGGTCCGAACGCCGGGAAATCTAGAGAGAAGTTGGACTTTCTCTCTCTAAATCTATTTTCTCCTCCTCACTGCTGGATACCAAGCCAAATTAGAAGAGAAATGTTCATTTTCTTTTCATTTAATTCCCTTTTTATCCATTAGATTGACTTATAAGGGCTCTTTGACATGTGACTTAATATAAGCCATTTATCTCTTATCCTCCCACTATTCATGTGACATGTCACATGGATACATGTAGTAGGTGACCCTTTGTCACATCACATGAGTCTCATGGTTGGCCATACTACACTGTACACCCGATGCCTCAAAAGACGTGAAATTTCGACTGTCTGAGAATTCGATGAAATTCGACGTGGTAGCTAGATTTCGCAAGACGATTCCAACGATGAAGTATGTTTTGTCATCCGAGATCTAGAAAAATTCAAGATTTTGACTGAAATTACTATTTTACTCCTTTTCTAAAATTAATTTTCTGTTTACAATTAAATAATTATGTGCGTATCATGTTCAATTTACTAGTCTCTCTTTGTAGCGCCTTACTATTTATCGCCTACAAAGGAGAGGAGTAATATAATTAGTATATTTACAACTGATTCACTAGCACTTTTGTGCAGAATATTCATCAAAACTTTCATAACGAGTTTTCTTACTACTTTAACTCTTAAAATTTTCTTATGAATTCTACCCAAAGTTATGATGATTTTGTACAAAATTGAGGGATATATAGCGTTATCAACGCTAGAACAAAAGGTGGTTGCTAAATACTACTATTTTATATTGGTGAACATATTCTTGGGGAGTATAGTGGCAGGAACAATATAAAAGGAAGAAGGATTGGAGTAACCACAACATCCGCAATCCCTTGAAGGAAGTATAACTAGAGACTTGGGAGAGTTTCAGTAATATCCACATTCGCAAATTTTTGAACTTGCTCTCTATCTCTTTCAGTTTCACTAAGAACATGTTCTTAAAATGAAATATGACCAAAGGCTTTAGTTGAAGAATCTTACTAGCAATGTCACCCATCCATCCACCATTGCGCACATAATAAAAAAAGTAGCCTTCATTGGTATTGAAACCCTGATGGTTCTAGTGGATCCTACAAGATACTTAAAAAAACTTGGGAAGTTCTTTTTCTTTTGGAAAATCCTAAAAATTGTAAAAATGACAACCTTTCTAAGAAGCCAATTAGTTCATAGTAAAAGTAATGTGTTGACCTTACTCAAGAAAAATTGTTTGTTAATATTGTAGTTCTTCCTAAATCTGACTTTCACCTAAAGCTATCTATCTACTTTTATTTACATGATTAATAGCTCTTGACTTTTCCCTATATTGTAGGATCACTAGAACCATCCACATTTGATAATCTTATAACACTCAGAACAAGATATGACTCAAGTTCTCTCAGATCAAATGTCTTATATAATGTCTTGTATTAAGCAATCGAGTTTCTTGTATCAAATGTCTACCGAATATATTACTTGTTTGAATCAATAATATTATTCTCTTCTCAAAAAAAAAAAAAAAAAAAAAGTGAACAACCAAAGATATTAGTGTGAGAAGAACAAAAGAAGAAGGGGAAGAATGTAAGCCATATCTCAGTTGAATACCCATCCACAATGTCTATTACAAAAACAATGAATGATGGAAAGAAGGAAACCCTAAATACATGAAGAGAACATAATATAACACAAAAGACTATTCTACCCTTAAATGATAAAAAGACAAAATAACTCATTTTTTATTTAACACCAAACCCCCCTTAAATTCACGATGTCGCTTGATTACTATCCAAAGAGTGTTGTTCCATACTCTTAACACCCGGTTTTGAGCACTTATTGCGTAGTAATCACCAAATTGACCTGGGCTTGGTACGTTAAGGACCTAGCAATGCTTTTTTGATCAAATTTATAGCATAATTTTGTAGTTTTCACAGTTATATATATTGAAGATAAGGATGCAGCTCGAGCATGAAGAAATCAATTGGAACTCAGAGCTACAGAACCAGAAGGTATAATCGTAGAAGCAGAAAACAGAGAACAATTTCACAAGGATTGCGAAATTTCGCAGCCTCGCGAAATTTCCTGCCCTTTTTTTGACTTTTTGTTTCTCCTTTTTTGTTTTCTTCCCAAATTATCCCTATGTATTAGTTTCTTGCTTTTATCAATTTGGTAATTTGTATTGTTTTGGTGGTATATAATACCCACAGAACACTTTGTACTTAGTTAACTTTTAATTTTTATTTTATTGAATTTTGGGGAGGCTTGTTGAACAAGCTCTCGTTTTCCTCTCTTTCTCTCATTTTCTTTCTCTCTTTCTCACTAGCCAAACACCCTCTGAGGATGATTTCTCAGAGGATGAGTGGCTAAAATCCCTTCCTCTTTGAAGTAAAAGGCCACTGGGTGAAGGATCCTAAGGCAAACTAAGGGTTTCCATGTTTTTCACGCAGGTATTCACTGTCATTATTGTTCTTCTCTCCAACTTTAGGTTTTGATCCCTTCGAATCACCTTGATGGTTAGTATTTGGTAAGCTTTTAGGGCTCATTGGATGATTAATGCTAGATCCGGTGGTGTTCGTTAGTTATCATTTATGAGCCATTGGAAGGTGAGTCAAGGAAACGTTTTTTTTCATTGACTGAGAGCATTAATGAGCAATGAATGCCATTTTCAAAGATGTGTAATGAGGGTTAGGCTTGCAGCCAAATAAAGATCCAGCCTTAGAGATAACTATATGTTATCCTCCCCAATGCGAGGTAACAACCCGGAAACCCCCTCATTTGCCTAAAGAACCCAAGCCTAGTGTCCCGATACTTAAAGGGACCTCTTTCCATATTCTAATCTATTTTATTTTCAGAGTGACAACCATTAAAACCAACCCCTTTTATCACAATCCCAATATCCAAACTACAATCACCAGTGTAGACCTAGTATTAGGTCTGCTATTTCTTACTAAGAAAACCCATCCCTGTGGACGATCCTAGAGCCGATATACTATAGTAGCAATGCTACGAAGTATGAGGTATTAGGTTATAAATTTTGTTGATTTAGAATACCCTACGGGCTGCAAATCACTGCTGCTACAAGTATTGAGAGTTTGTAAACTAGAAAACAAAAATGGAAAATAGAATGCGAATTGGTAAAGAAATCTATAAGTTGCATCAAAGAAAAAAAAAAGGTAAAGTGATGGTGCTTTGTTTGGGATGATGACGTGTAAGGTGATAATCAATCTCAATGTGCTTGGTTCATTCATGAAAAACCTAGTAGTGAGCAATTTGAATAGCACTCTTGTTGTCACAATACATATGAGTCGGATGAGAAAGAAATACTCACATATCTACAAGTAACCAACATAACCAAACAATCTCTTTGATAGTAGATGTCATTGCACAATACTCCACTTCAATTGAGGATAGAGAAACAATGGATTGTTTCTTACTCTTCCAATTATTAAGAGAATCACCCAAAAAAATACAAAAACCAGTAACAAATTTGTGATTAGTGGGATCATTGCCATCATCGCATTAGAATATGTACGCAGTTCCAAAGAAGAGGATGATGAAAGTAGAAGACTCTGAAAGACTATACCTCGATGATACCTTAAAATATGAAGAACAATTGCTCAATGAACTGTAGTAGGAGAAGCAAAAAACTAACTAACAACATAAACAATATCAAGACGAGTAATAATAAGATAGATCAAGCTCCCAACAATAGTACGTTACATTGTAGGATTTGACAAAGGCACTCCATTGGAAGAAGAGTACTTTGCATTAACCTCAATTGAAGTATCAATAGTCTTACTATCAATAAGTCCAGCTTGCTTAAGAATATATGCAACATATTTTAACTGAGAAAGAAGATAACCTCTGGGAGAATAAGCTAACTTAATACCTAAGAAATATCGTAAAGAACCCAAATCCTTCATTTCACTCGATTTATTAATTTCTTCTTTCAAAATTGGAAATACCAACAACATCATCGCCAATAATAATCATGTCATGAACATATAAAGAAAAAGAATGATAATGACTCTGCATCATTACACTTAACAAAAGAGAGCAAAATCATAACTGTTTTTTAGCAACAAATCCAAGAGAGTGATATCACAAAGTGAATTTCAAACCAAGTACAAGGCGCCTTGCTCGAGACCGTGATAATACCTTCTCGAGCTTGCCAACATACCTAGAATCATGAGAAACACCAGGAGGGGGTTCCATATAAACTTCTTCTTGAAGATCCCCATTTAAGAAGACATTTTTAACATCAAGCTGAGAGATACACCATTGTCGAACCAAAAGCTATTGCAAGAAAAGTACCAACAAGAAATACTCACTGTGAGTAAAAGCTCTCATAATCCATGTTGTACCTGCTGTGAATATCCTTTTGCAACCAATCTAACTTTGAATCGCTCAATGGATCCATCAAAATAAGTTTTGATCTTATACACCTAGCTAACTAACAACACTTTTACCAAGAGGTAAACGAACCAAATCCCAAGTATCTGTCTTTATAAAGCCTTAAGTTCCAAATCCATAGCTTGCTGCCAACGCGATCAAGAATTGCCTCTTTATAGGAAGAATTCTTAGAGAGACAATGACTAGAAGCTAAAAAGGAAGTAAAGGATGAAGAATAACAAGAATAAGAAAAATCAAATGACTTTGTGGACTTAAAATGCTTGTGGATTGGCGTAGAGGTGGATCTACAATCTCTGTATTATACTGGGAGCACTACGTGAAGAGGGAGCATCAAGTGTCTTAGAGAGCAAAGTGTTTATACCAGTAAAACAACTAACTCAAACACGTTTGAGTATAATGTATGATAAGGAGAAGAACGTGAGAAAGGGAATCTAAAGTATTAGGAAACTAAGATGACAAACTATCAAAATCCTCATAGAAAATATCAATGCGAATAAGGTTAGATCTAGTCAAGTCATGAGTAGTAGATGGAATAGAAAAGAAAGGTATATGTTCAAGAAAAACAACATGACAAGATACATAAAGATTTTGAGTAGCTGGATAAAAATGTCGATACCCCTTCTAACCTTCACAATAACTAAGAAAGACACAAATAACATATCGAGATAACAACTTGCTAAGCTCTACATGAGGACGAAGAATGAAGCAAGTACAATCAAAAACTCTAAATAAAGAATAATCTAGAGCATACCCTAGAATGGGATGTATCAAGGCCTAGAAGACGACACTTGAAGCCCAGTGATATGAGGGCTCCTCGAGTTTTAAGACACGATGAGATCAGAAATGTATGAATCCAAAAAGGCACCCCCACTCAAGCAAAAACATGGAGCAACCCGAGTCATCTGCTACCAAATAGCACATCGGGCACGACACACTCCCTACCCACCAGCCAAAGCATGCACGAAGTAGCCAAAGGCATTAACCAAGTCTTCGATAGAAAGGTAAAAGTAGTCAAATGGCCAAGCGGATCATCCTTCCACTACTCACATAATGTGGGGAACACGCGTCATTACACCAACAACCTATAACCCACCACATTGAGCCCACTACCGTTATGGGTAATATGCGAATAGGAAGTTGACATCTGGCAGGCTTGAGTAGTATAAAATGCCCTCTTTGTAGCCAAAAAAGACACTTGAAATATCTGTAACAAGAGATAGATCAATACAATTCTAAGCGTTACGTTATACATTTCCATTGGTGCCGTCTATGGGAACCTATTCAATCATCTGATGAATTTTCTCCAAATCATGACGTTACAAAGTGGTAACGACGCCCTCCTTTGCAAGGTGTTCCTATCCAGCCTTAGTCGACCAACCCATTCCGAAGGTTCCATCACCTACAACCCAACACTACAACCTCTTTGTAAAGTGGTTTGAGAAATTTGTCACCTAATACATGTGTTCCATTAGGAGAAAACATAGCGTGGCTAGCCTCTTCCACGTGAGGATAGGACGATCTGAGTCCATCAAGGACTTCATGAAGCTCTTCAGGGCTATGATATTATAGTTAGATATTGTCAGTACTGATATGACAATGCAGTAAAGGGAAGGCCATCCGCCTTACACTTAATTCTTTGACTCCCTTTCATTGCATCCCCTGACCATCATCAACAAATTGTTTTAGAGGGGAAACCAATATGCTATGTTGGAGAACGAGACACTCGCCGCCACCAAAATAAATGTTGTCGTCGCTAGGGACCTAGTGCAAGACGACCAACGACAAGGGAAAAAAACTGAGATAGAAGGGACAAGAATGACTAGGGCGACGATAGGAATCCCATGGATGAGGATCCTACTTGGTTTACCTTGACCTCAGCTCATTTCCTTCCCCTCATTTAGGCTATTGATTCGTGGCCACTAGTAGGTGAGCTTTAATCAACAAAATTTGTATCCTGTATTCCTCCTAACGGCCGTAGTCAAGCCTCAACAAGCAAAGATAGCGGTCTAGGTCAACACAGGATGGGTTTTCTTCGCTCAACGATTTCCTGAGGAAATCAAAATTGGTGAATTAAATTCGATTCGGGGTTTGGTTAAAAAACAGGGAAGTGGATGGTTTGCAATTGGAAAATAAAAATGAAGAAAATAAGGAAGAACTCTTGAAGCATTGGGCCACTAGGAGGTTTAAGGTCCTAGGCTAACCGAGAGGTCCCTGTTAATTTCCTCTATGAGCAAGCAACTAAACCATGCATAACCCATCTATGTTTAACTAGCAAACCTCACCCTTGAAACAACTTTATTCGAGTCAATATGTGTAGCATGCGCTATGGCCCTTTACTGCTTGGAAACCCTAACATTCAATATCATCTCGTATACCAGAAAAGACCATCTAAAGAACAACTGTACATCTATCACTAATTATGCACTGTATCCTAAAGCATGGAGAGTATTGGCCAAATTTATTAACATTAAATGCTATGCAACCCTAATTTGAGAAACACTCATATAAATACTATTTAGAGGTGTCAGAAGATATCTAAAGAAACCACAAGAGACCCCACTCAATATGCACTGATTCTAAAGTATGAGAGACAACAACCAATATCCAATGCATATGCAACTATCAATAGAACCTGAACCCTTAACCCACCATATTTCATATAATCTTAATGGATATTATGTATCTAAAGCTAAGAATAATAACCAAAAGCTACTAAGTATCGGGTCTAAGAAAGTAAATCAAAAGCCAAAACCTAGAGTTGAAGATTGGGGAACCAAAATGACAAAACTCACGCATGAAAAAGGTGGAACCACCAAGAACTCCAAAGATTCACCTAAAGTTGTTCTCTTTACTTCAAGAAGAGATGGTTTTAGCCGCCATCCCCAAGTTGTCATCCGAGGTTTGGCAACCAAGAAAGGAGAGAAGAGAAGAGAGAAGAGAGAAACCGAAAGAAAATGAAAGTCATATGAGAGATATTACCGAAAGATTAAAGTTAGGGTTGCTACAACTTATAAGGTGGCTTATATAGCCAACCCAAATGTGTGGAAAATACAAGAAAGCCTAAATACAACTTGGCTTGCTAAAAGGATGTCAAGAGATAATACAACCAAAAATTAAAGCCTGGCTATATTGTTAATTACAAAAGGATGATACAAAGAATTCCTCATAGGGCACAAAATTGCTTAGGTAGCTAAATCACTAAGAGATAGCTTAAAATGCAAAATTCATAAAGGGTGATTTTCGCTGATAATAAATTTCAATAGCTAGCTAAATTCTATGTGAGTAGCGAAAATGTTTTTCGCAGAACAAAGGTTTTAGCCAAAATTTCGCTGTCTGATGGTAACTGCCAATCTGCTGTCATAAATTTTCATAAACTCGAAATGCAAAGGATCCCCATGCTACTGCCCATTGCTTCCCGTGATCTCGCATTTTGTCTCTCGGCTTCACTTTCTTCTATTTTCTCTTCTTTCCTTCTAATCTCGATCTATGATAAGAGTCACTCAGAATTCTGTTTGATCATCAACAATATATGCATGATTAGCCTTGCAAAAACCGCAAAATTTGCCAAATGCCATCATTGAATAATAGGACCTAATATAAATTGGTTAGACATAACAATTAGTACACAAAAGCGCTCAAACCTATTAAAAATAAATCAAAATAGCACTTTAAAAACCACCTAATCGTTTATATAGGTTTCGTGGTCACTGCTTCCAAATAAAAGTCACGTCGACTGTGAGATGGGGACGAATTAATGAGTACCAAAGAGCACAGACATATCATAGACTAGTGCTGTACTGCACTGCAACCCGCCGTTAGGAATCCATGGTCAAAGAGGCATCTGACACATTTGTGCCTGCTCTCGATGTTTCAATGCTCTGCAGTAGCCACTGACGAATCCTAAATTAGTGACAGACACAATCCTCACCAACTTGGTGGTGGCACGAGCAAAAGGACTACTGGTTCAATTTTCGTCGAGAGCATTAGTGGTCAAAGTCCAATACAGCTTTGCACCGAGTAGCATTCACCCCATCGACAGGATGGTAACGTTCTCGAAGGGCCTGCTAAGATAAATCTTCACTTCCCATGAGGACACCCTAATCCTCACCTTGGAAGTCAGCAGTCACTTGATGCAGAGGAGCTTAATTAACCACTAGTAAAGGTGCAAATGTGATCCAGATCTCCCAACATTGATCCGACCGTATCAATAACAACCTTCACAGATCGGGAAGAATTTTGATAGGATTTAATGACACTAAAACCATGTCACTCGGAGAAGTCGTGTTGCCAATATCGCTAGTACCTATCACGACACTCGTATCCTTTACAGTGATTAAGGATCCCTCATCCTTCAATGCCATTCTAGGACACACTTGGATCCATGCTATGAAGGCCTTATCGTCCTCATACCACCAAAATATGACTTTCCTAACTCCACTAGGCCAAGTCAACATTTAGGGAGACCAAAAAGTTGTCTGGACATGCTTCACCATAGAGTCTGCCCAAGATGATCACCACCACCAGCAGCCATGTACTGCATGTCCGCTGACAAGCAAGACGACACCGTAGTAATGAGCTCTAAAGTCCAATTTCCGAGCAAGAGATTCACACTCTAGCTGCATTTACACTTCAACATATTCGGTCGGCTGGATTGCTAATGTCGACATCATCCGAAAGCAGCACTTCTGCCCATCTCAACGCCCAGCCGCGCCATATGCCTTGTGAAACAAACGAGCTCACTCACAACGCCAAGAAGCGATCAAAGAGGAGGTTGATCGTCCACCGCTTCGTTTATCAAGGAAGTCCAATACCCCGACTGGTTAGCCAACATTGTGGTAGTCCCCAAGAAAAATGGAAAATGGCTAGTTTGCATGGACTACTGCGCTTCCAAATGACGTGATGTCCAATAGACATCTCCTTCCAAGAATTCATTTATGTCGATGTAATAGCCAAGAACAAGCTCCTATCCTTCCTAGATGTCACTATTTCTAAAAGCCTCTAAACCAGCAGAGGTTGCAGGTGGCTACAGCTCACAGTGTTCCACAGGCTGTGCATCAAGCAGATTTATGTTTCAAACTTTCAAAACTAGGTTTGGGTGTTATTTGATGTACTTTTATTGGTCAAATACTTGGCAAGTTTAGGTTCAAGCAGGCCTTGGTGTTAGATACACTCGACATCCATTAGTTGTCATTTATGAGCCATCTGAAGTAGATTAAATGCTAGATTTCAACTTCGTGAACATTAATGCCTTAAATGCTATGGTCAAAGATAGTCGGTATTGAGAGTTAGTCTCAGTAAAGTTAAACAAAGATCCGGTTTTGGAACACCATAGGTCATCTTCCTAATGCGAGGTGAAACCCGAGAGACACTTTCTTGCAACCTTTATCATACCAACTAGCCCCAAAACTTCAAGGACTTCTTTTACATTTTATTTAATTACCTTCAGTTAGCATAAAGATAACAACAACCACTGCATAAACCAAAATCCAAAACAAAAGCTCTCACCATTTTGACCTGTATTAAAAATCATTTGTAAGACTAACCCCATCCCAAAGAAGCTCGATCCTCAGAGCCGCTATATTGCGTGAGTTATGCGTCAAGAGGAATGAGTAGTTTAGGTATAAATTTTGTTGGATTCATAATACCTACTGGCTATAATCAAATAAGGCCATGGTCGGGATGGTGCCTTACGATGATGAGTTGATGAGTACTTGCACTTCCTAATAAAGGCTTATGACCTTTTAACTTGAATTCATTGTTTAGAATGATGCTTTAGTCTTCTCATTAGTCATCACATTGTTATGAATGGGCTTTATTTTGATATTTCTATAAGATCACTTTTGGCAAGCCCATGTTCTTACTATTCTTATTTACACAAGTGTTTTCTATAAAATTATCGATAGAGGTATATCGTAGATTGTAAAAGAGTTAGTACACCACTGAATAAGGTCAGAAGTCAATGTATTACAGCGATGCTGATCCTACACTGGCATCAAGAAAGTCATAAGGAGTCTGTAACTATACATCATATAGGCAATGAGGGGATCACACAAACCCCTCCCAGAGTAGAGTGCACTTTCCATCATACCACCACGATGATGTGGCAAGAGACCCCATTCGATGCCCCCGCTTCCTACTTTTCACAATGGAGAATGAAAACTACATATGCATATCGTGGAGTTTGAGAAGTATGGAATAACTTTAAAGAAGGTATCCGACATGACTGCAGGTTTCAGCATTTATCGACACCGAAGACAAGGCCAAGATTTGGCCTAATCCACTGAGGCCGAGAACAATTAGAAATCCGATCTTCAAGCTAAATTTTTGAAGAAATTTTTCAATACAACCAAGACCAACAGTTTGAAGAGGCAAATCTATTAATTTATTCTAAATAATGATAATGAGAAGTTTTATCATGACTGGGAAAGGTTCAAGGATCATCAAGGCATGTCCACCATGGGTTCGAGAGCACGGATGTCAGGAATCACTTCTATGATGAGAGATGTCTACCATGAAGCAAATCACATCGAAACCATGTGTGAGGGGACTCTCGTAAGAACCCGTATGAAGCCATGGACTTTTGAACTACGTGGGCTTAAACCTCCAAGGCATGGGACGAACCTAATCCAAGAGAGGTTGAAAATCGAGGTCCAACCCACCAGTGGAGGCATTTATGCACTGGATACATCAGATGAAAGCAACCGACTAATTTTGACCTGTATATTGAGAGCTTGAATGAGAAATCAGCATGAAGTGCAAGTAGTGATTGAACGTCAAGACTTCACCAAGATGTTTTAATTGACAATGGCAGCGCATCTGGGAGCATTATCCAATGGTTCCTTCAAGCCAGGGATCTACGGAGCATGCCCACATGCCTTAGGTCAAAATAATAATCGACAAATGCCCGTATGGCAACACCTATAACCCCACCTTGGAGGAACCATCCAACCTATCATAGCTAAACCCGGGGCATATGATCCCCATGAGCACAGTTAGCTACTTATCTCCACTCAACATAGCAAAGAACAGCCTCCACTTCCTTGAAAGCACTAATTATAAGGTAGTAGGTACTTTGTAGAGGAACAAAAGGTGTTGAATGTTCAAACTAATCGTAAAATCGAGACAAGAAGGAGCTCCACTCAACAAGAAAATAGACAATATTCATTATGAGATCTCCAACAAGGCGACAACTGCAAAGTTCCATTTCTAGTTGTCTAAGTTGAAGAACAGGTCCTCAAAAGTGGAATTCCTTCCTGCATACACACAAAGAAAACCCGAGGGGAATGCAGATGATAGGCTCCGCCGCTGATCCCAATGCAAGAATCTGATGAAGTCAGCAGAGGGTAACATCAGAAGTGGTAGAGAACTAAGATCCAACAGTCCTTAACCAAATGCAATAGGGTAAGCTCCCATAGCGTTGGAAACTTACTTCAGGAGGGAAGAACACCACCAAGGGAAGACGTGAAACACAAGAAAATTCCCTCCTTTCCACGTGCACAAAGGAAAATTCGCTAACTAAAACCAGCACCCAGCACACTGCGCAAGAGAAGGTTAACATCCCTTTCGATATGATCAAGCAAGTCCCCGTATGCAAAGTTTTCAAGGACCTATGCACGGTAAAAAGAGGCTTTAATGTGAATAGTGGCCTTTGACTGAAAGTGAGTGCCATCATCGATGCAAGACTCCCGTGAAGTATAAAGATCTCAAAACCCACAATCTCCATAACACAGCGCACTTGTGTGGAAAAGGCATTGCCAGATTCGGGGGCAAGTGCACTCACCATTTTTTCCATGTATACAACAAGGTGCGAACTTAAGCCAACCACTATCACTTTGTCCCAAACATAGGTCCATCAAAATACCAAAGGGAAGTAATTGGAGGATGTTTTGATTCAGGATAAATTCACTATCCAAAGGATTTGTAGTGCTTGATACCAACCGGTCGCAGTAGGCTTAACCATGTGCCACATCCCGAAGGCTATTTTGGCCACTTCCAATGTGATCATTAATTTTCGGAATGGGGTGATGCAAATAACCTTTGGAAATATGACCTTAGGATCTCAATATCTTCCATCTCGAGCAAAAAGGCCATGCACCAACAGAGGATGACAAGAAGAGGTTTCAGCAATAGAGCTCATCCTAAAGAACAAGCAAATGAGCTACTGTGCAAGATGTATTAACCAGTGGAGTTGGTCGATGAATGAAGACCACAGGAGCTTCAAAGTGAGCCTACTTCATGGCAATGGAGAAGAAAGGTTGAAGTTTCACTTCATTTCATCGGGAAGGGGATAACATGGTCCTCAAATAGCTAGATCTTAAGCTCTCAAGCCTATTGAATTGAAATATGCATTTTTTAGAGGAAAAATGCATTGTCCAGTAATGATTTCTTCACTATTGAGCAATCCACTGGAGGTTAGTTTGCTTCAAATCCTCCACAGGAACAAGAAAGCAATCGAATGGAAGATTTCCGATTGGAAAAAGCAAGATCAGCCCGACCGTAGAGTGCACCTACCAGTAGTTTACTTTTAGAAGAGGAATCAAAGCGATTCAGACAAAACTGGCTTATGACCGAATCCGTTATGCAAGTGAGGTGGTACGAAAGTGGGAGTGTTGAAATTGGTTACAAGCTACAAAGATCATACCCCATATCCGATAGCTCAGGTTCCAACCCAAGTAGTACCCAAGAAATCAAGGGCAACTAATGTAATAATGAGAAAGGAGGAAATGCCCACCCGACATTTCATAGTCGAGGGTATGCATCGATCACAAAAGGGCCTAATGAGGTGACACGAAAGGATCGCTTTCTTGCCTTTCACGGACTGGGCCAGAGAGAGTATCAAGCTCATCCCTTTATCGCTTAGATGGGTATTCCGGCTACTTCCAGATCGATTGCTGGCAGATGATCAAAGAAAAGACCAATTTATACTCTTGTCCTTTTGGTACATATGCTCTATAGGAGGATGCCCTTCGCCTATGCCCTGCACCACTTTCAACACAGATGCCTGGCAGATTGATATGGTGGAGCGTAGATATGAGGTTTATATGATGACATACTGGGGCCATTTCGGGAAAGCTTCATGAATGTCTCATCCATTTTAAACTATCCTCCACGATGCATTGAAAAGAACCTAGTACTAAACTGGAAAATGCCATTTATGGTAAATCAAAGATATGTTGGGGCACATCATTCGTGAGAGGAATTGAAGGATAAGGCCAAGGTAGAATTGATCTCAAATCTCCATTCCTACTAATGTGAAGACGGTACTAAATCCTTGGGACAGTGTAATATTCATCTGATTCATCCAAGACTTCTCGAAAATGTTTCAAGCCACTCTACAAGCTCCTCGAAAAGATGCAAAGTTTGAATGGGATGCGTAATGCCAGAGAAGTTCGAGAGCTAAGGCATATATTCGACCACAAAGACCCATCAGGAGAGCCCTGACCGGGCACCCTGCCTTGAGGTAATGTACGATGTTAGACCTTGTCGCTGAGCGCCTCACAGAGAGCAGAGGAGTCGACGTGGTGGTATTATGCAAGCAAACGCAAATGAAGCCTTAAAAAACCACACTACACAGAAAGAATTTCTAGTAGGCTCATGCTTAGATAAGTTTCATCTTATTTGATTGGGTCAGATATTGTAATCTTCACAAATCATTCAACATTGAAATATCTACTCACAAAACATAATGCCAAGGTCTACTTTATTAGATGGGTTCTATTGCTACAAGAGTTCAACATCCAGATTAGAGATAAGAAGGGTGTGGAGAACGTTATTGTCGATCATCTCCAGATACAACCATAGCACACAATACCCACAACCCTCCCATATTTGATGAATTTCCCGAGGAGTTCTATCGACAAAGCAGAGCGAGTACCATGGTATGCTCATTACTACTCTTTTCGTAATCAGAGAGTTACTGCTGATGACAAAGACAAGACAAGAAGTTCTTCCATGCATGATTCATTCGCACTATATTCGGGAGGAGTCAGATTTGTTCAAGTATTGTGCTGACTTGATAATAGGAAAATGTGTGTCTAAGAAGAACAGAAGGGAATTTCAAACACAAGATAGTGCGTGTGAGGGTATTTTCATTAAAACATCCATGAAAGTGCTTATTCTGCTTTATTAGCCATTGTTTAAAAAATGCCTACACCATGTGCAAGTGCTGTAGATAAGTGCCAAAGACTTGAAAGATTTCCCCATCATCACATGATGCCCTTAAACCCCATTTGGGAAGAATTGCTTGGATGGCTGGGTACTTCATAGGACCATTCCCTACTTCCTTCGGGCAGTGCCTCACATCCTGTGGGGTGACTACTTGTCCAAGTGGGTCACAACTAAGAGGCAACACCACAGCGTTAAATCCCAAGGAGAACATTTTCTCTAGATTCGTAGTCTCTGTGCCAAATTATCTGATGGAGGTTCTCACTTTTGTAACAAACCCTTTGAGAACCTCTTATCCAAATATGGTTTAGCACAAGGTAGCCACCCCAGATCATCCCCAAATCGCTGGTCGGCTGTGATGGTTGGTCTAGAAATAAAGACCATCCTCAAGGAAAGTTGTTAATTCTAACAGAAGGACTGGTCTGCTTCTAGACTATTGTGGGCATACAAAAACAGCATACAAGACTATCCTAATGTCCCCGATCGCATTTATGGCAAGGCTTGCCATTTACCAAAGAGAAACTGAATATACGCAGGTGGGCACACGAAATTTGAACATGGATATGAACCGAGCCGGCCTAAAAAGAATGCTTTGAGATTGACGAAAGGAAGAGCCGAGAAACAACGCCTACTTCACCTAAAATTGCAAGATAGGCATATGGCATGGATCAAATTTCAGCAACCCGAAACTTTCAATCGTGTGGGGATCAAGTCCTCCCCGTATGTTCCAAGTTCCATCTATTTCCGAGCAACTCAAACTGGGCATGGACAAGCCCATTTATCATCCACCAAGCATACTTGAATGGTCTTCTACGACCTTCTCAACCCGAAAAGAAGAAAGTATTCAAGGTTACACGCTGTGCAAACGAGCCAGCCCTATGTCATCGCTTCACTTCTTCAAGAGATGAGATTTCCTCCTCATCCTCCCATGATCGAAACTCAAGCTTACTCGAGTCAAGCCTGGTCTCCACCGAGACTAAACCGCAGCCCAAATTCGTTTTGCTTTTGGTCAATTTTTAATTTATTTTATATTTTATTTATCTTAGTTTTTAATTGAAACTTTCGATATGTTCAAATTTTAATGTTTTATTTTTTTATTATTTTTTTGTTTTGTTTTGTTTTTTTTTTTTTGCAGATAGAAATGCTGAGGAGGGACAAAATTCGCCACAAGAGCGAATTGTCCCCGCAGCGAAAAGTCACCCCGCTACAGCCACAGTGGGAGGAGTCCTCATCTCCACGGCTCCCATCTTCTTAAAGCACCACTGGGTGCAGCCCCCTCCCCAACCTTTTTTCAGACCTCCCAGCGCAGTCCTACATTTCCCGCCTCCGAGCCCACACCCGACAACCTCCTCAGCCGCACGCCCTCACAAGCCCCCGTCGCACATCCCTCCATCTCACCCGTCGCCGCACACCAGCACTTCTCTCCCCGCCGCCCCATTTCGCCCTCCCAAATTCAAGAGAGGACAGCCTTCCGCCTCATGGTTCGCACCCATGAGGGCATCGATTCAGCCCAAGGTCTGCACTGCACTCACTAGAGACGGCGCGGCACTTCCAGGTCACGCAAACCGTCCCTCTTTGGGAACCATGTATCGAGGTTGCACTCTCGCAGGTCTCCCGTTACTGAGGAACCACGATGCAGAGTCCAAATTCTGATGATCCTGAGAGGAGCCTCAGAAAGCCTGAGCCCATCCGCACGATACAATACCAAAGGGACTCGCTCACATCTCCTCGTGAGATCCACTACCCACTAGAGGGCAATCGCTTCCGTCGGCTCGCTGCACATTCGCCTTGGGAGTCTTCACGCTCTAGCCCGAGCTCACTTCGCCCCAACTACCCGCAGTCCTACGCGGTCATCGCCCACTGCCATTCTCTCGCCGAGGATTAGGCGCCCACTATTCCACCGTGACCGATACCGAGAACGCGGATCGTCGTGCTGACTCTTCACTGGTATCCTATTATGATATACCAAAGACGCAACAACCCACTCGCCAGAGATTCTATGCGTTGATCCACGCGTATTCACCGCCATTTATGACCGAGGCGCTTTTCTGATCCCCGTGGTTAATGAGTTTTACCATACCACGACATCCCTGTGGAGTGTCCAATCGACGCAACAGCCAAAGATAGATGGTCACCTGGGATACTACGAGCCGATATCACCCGCCGCCCAGGCCCGCCAAACAGGCTCTGCAGACCCTCAGATATCGAGGCGGGTTTCAGCCTCACTCTAGGAGGAGAAGGCCCGCCTCTCTCAAGCATGGCCAACAAACAAAAGCCCATCCTCGTCTGGTGCAAGGCCTTTCGCATATGCTCCTCTCAAACCATATATACTTTATCCAATTTGTTCCCGTCTAACACTATTCGCAGGCGGTGAGGAGCGACATTTTAGAGGCCTTTATAGGATATCCTCGAGGGGTTTTGTCTAACTTAGCTTCATTATGACCGCCCCTTCTTCACTTCGAAGAAAAGGTCCATCAAGTGGTCTCGCCTGCAAAATATTAATCCACATGATGCCGAGGTTGTTATGCCATGTCTTAGAGCACTGGGTTCCCGAACACGATTGAGCGTCGACAGTCAGTCATTATTTCAGATCCCACTTAATCTCATTCATGCCACTCTTTCTTTTTACACCAAAAGAGGAGCATTTAGGGTACGACATGCCAGACTCGTCAGGGGTGAGCAGCTTGTCTCAGCTCCGGAGCCCAACCCCTCCGCTCCGCCTCCCCACGCCCGCCCCTTCTCAGACCGCAGCTCGTCCTCCACGCAACAGTTTATCCGAGCACATCCCTATCACTTATGTGGATTTTCGTCAAGCCAGGATATGATGTCTGCAGATAACACTTCACAATATACTTCGATTCTTTAATAAGCCGACAAAGATACTGATGACGCCCGCCGAGCCTCTCTAGCAGCCAATAAAGTATTCTTCTTCGTATAGCGTAGCCACCGTCTCCCACCGCCATTCAGATTGTGAGCCTATGGCCAGCCTCACCACTGATGGACTGGCCATTGCCAGAGCAGCTTCAAAGAAATTTTCTTTAGATTGTGTTCAGTACGGCCAAGCAGCTAGCCACTGAGCCCATCAAATTTGTCACTGTAGCCTTCCTGGAAGACAAGTGAGAGGTCACACTTCCTTCTCTAGCTTCCTGATCCCATCTATAAGGGACACCGCGTGGATGTTTTGGTCGGGGGAGAAGTTAGTGTCGAAGTGCACTATCATACTTATGTTTTGGTTTTGTTTATACTTGTGTTGTTTTAGCTTTCTTTATCAACCCGCCTACTAGCCTTTTCTCTGGGACTATTTGTTAGGTATGTATTAGCCAATAGTAGTAAAGGGTTTACTTTGCTTAGTTATGTATTGCAAGGTTATTATAAGCTTGTACTAGCCTTTTTGGTTATATTAAAACTATATACAAGATTTACTTTTCATTTTCTTTTGCACTACATTTTTTTTTTTATTTTAATTAATTTTTGTTTTTGCATAATGATTAGCTTCAGAATGTGTCGAGCTAAGCCTTCCTAATGGTAGTCAAGTAGAAAGGTCTTATGCCAAGTTGAGTGGATGACTAGTGAAATTGTCGTTGTGTTTAACTTGTCTCTTCCACCTTTAGCTAACCACAAACCGAGCACGTTAGGTCTCAATGATAGGCTAAGAAACAAGATAACTCCCCATGTTGTAGAAGATAACCCCTTTCCTAAAGGTTTGCTTACTCCCTGCAATAGGTTGCGCACTCTCTACGCAAAGAAGGCCAATGTCTTCCAAAATAAAAGAAGAGAAAAGAAAAGTAAAAAAGAAAAGAAAAGAATAGAATCACATTAAGCTGGCTTAAAACCCGAGCACTGGCCCGAGGGTTTACGGCGAAAGCCTTTAAAGCCCGGTGCCCTAAGCCAACTGGTTGGGAGCCACCGACTTGGGAGCCCCGCGCACATCGGTGGACGGGCGGAGCGAGCGAGTCAGAGGTGCCGGAGGCTCAACACCAAGTCCGGTGAAACCTATAGAGTTTGTGGTAGAAAGATCCTCATGACTTGATGCCCTAAACCTTCACTGGTTGGGAGTCGTCAGTTAATCCCCGTTACACGGACTTTGGTGAAGTCAAACCCTCAGCATTGCACCCTACAATGCAAAAAGAATTATGTACAAGGCAAAAAGGTCCCGGATCTATTTAGGCCAGTTAACATACAAGGTTGCGGCATTAAATTACCAAAGTGGGAGCGCATAGCTCAGAGCTGGTGATCGAGGCTCCGACTGCTCAAACCCTGTAGCTTTTGTGTGAGAAGAGCTCCGTTCATGCTTCGGCAGAGGAGCTTCTGTCTGGTCAGGCTTAACGGGTACGCTTTTCATTCTTTCGAGATGGTTTTTAGCTTAGGTTTTCGTGATTCTCATCACAGGATTTGCATTACTTGTACAAACCTTTTTGACCTCCCATGCTTTTTGCTTCACTGTTGATTATTCGTGCATCGCTACTGACTAGCAATGTGTCTACAGGGTGTGATTAGTGCCCAAAAGTGCTATTTTTGAACCCTATTTAAGATAGGCTCTAAATATTTTGTGTACTAATCATATTAGAATAATGATTGACACGTGCAGGTCCCTGGTACTAATGATTTATTTCAAGGCTGTTTGTAGTTTTTGCTGTTTCGTGAGACTCATTCTATCTTTATCGTTTAGGTATACTAAGTTGAGCCATTCACATCGAGTTCTGTGATGATTTTATCTTCGATTGCACCGTCAGACCATAGTTATTCATGATACAGAGCACAAAATACACTCTCATATTATAGCGAACACCCTCGCTGCCAATAGCGAAATTTTCACATATAGTAAATTTCGCTACATAGCGAAATTTACAGGCTAAAATCACCGTAGCAAAATATTCGTTCGTTTGTGTACAAACGATCTGCTGGTTAATTTCCATTTCGCCCTCAACGTAATTATACTATTGTAGGATTTGCATTACACCAGTCATGAAGGCCATATGTCATTTCATGAACATTTCTTAACCAACTTTCATTAAAGGCATTTACTATTACGGAGCCGCTTTCTACCTCATTTGCTCTCTTTCTCTCTTCTCTTTCTTCACTTTCTAGCAACTAAACACATCCTCTGGAGACATAACTCAAAGGATGCTCACAAAGCCTCTAAACCTCAAGGAGGTCATGGTATGAGAAAGGACGAAGCTATGCTTGCTCCTCTGCTTTTTCACGCAAGAGTAATCGCGTATTTATGTCAGTTATAAACTTTCAAAACAGGTTTAAAAGCTATTTGATGTCACTTTTATCAAGACATTGGCAAGTTTTTAGGTTCAAGCAGGCCTAGTGTTAGATAAGACCGACATCCATTAGCTGTCATTTATTAGCCATCAGGGGTAGGCTAAATGCTAGATTTCAACTTCGGTGAACATTTAATGCTCGCAAATGCTATGTTTCAAAGAGAAATTGTGTACTAGAAGTCAGCCTCAAAGTTAAACAAAGATCCGATTTTGGAAATGACTATAGGTCATCTTCCCTAATGCGAGGTAAAAACCCGAGGACACCTTTGCAACCTTATCATACCAAACTAGTGCCCCAAAACTTCAAGGACTTCTTTTTACATTTTATTTCAAATTACCTTCAGTTAGTGATTAGTGCCCAAAAAGTGCTATTTTGAACCCTATTTATTATAGGTTTTGAGTGCTTTTTGTATACTAATCATTCTAATTAACCCGATTTACATATTAAGGTCCTTACTTATTCTAATCGATCGCATTTTGTGCAATTCTTAAGGCCAAGGAAGCACCATGCTAACATTGTCGAGGTCGATCTCAAAGATGAAGAATTCTGAGTCAAACTAACATCATAGATCGTGACCAAGAGGAAAGTAGAGAAAATAAAGAAAATGAAGCAGGAGCAATGGAACAAGAGTCGTGGAGGAACAAAGACGAATAAATAATAAATTTGTTATTGGTTTTTTCATATTATAAGGTACCACCGTGGCATAGAAAAATTTCACCCGCTATACGCTATTTTCACATGATACGGAATTTCGCTATGATAGCGAAAATCACTGTGCATAGCAAAAATTGTTTCTCCTGTTTTTGATCCAAACTAATTCTTTATTTTCCTTTCTACCTCTTGTAATAGCTTTGCTCTGGTTTGTTTTGTACTCTCGATCTTACACACATCATATAAGCTTAGAGCAAGGTTTGTAAACATCAATCAACATCATAATAAATTTTGGTGAAGCTCGACCGCTTCTTCTGCTCCATTTTTCTCATTTTCGCATTTTCAAGAGCCAAACACCTCCATGATGACAACTTGAGGATGGTTGGCTAAACCCCTCCTTGAAGTGGAAGGTCGCTATGGATCTAGGCTACCGGAGGTCCCCCCGTCTTCACGCAGTATCCAATGCCATCACCGGTGTTCCCCTTTCTAACTAGGTTTTATCCTTCGAATCTCCTTAATGGCTAATATTTGCAGCTTTAGGGTCCAAAGGATGCTTATTGTTAGATCCACTGATATTCATTAGTTACCCTATGACCTATTGGAAAGAGGAGTCTGTGAGGACTCATATTCTTCACCGTCTGGGTGACCACTGACAGGTGTGAGATGCCATTTTTCAAAAGGATAAATATTTCTGAAGTTAGGTTTTATAGCTAAATGAATCAGGTTCGAGGATGATCATATGTCATCCTCCCAACGAGGAAATAACCCCAAGGACCTCTCAGTTGCCCTAGAGTCCTAAGCTCAGTATCCTGATACTTCAAGGAGACCTTTTTTATTATTTTTCTCTTATTTTACTACTACTTTCAGTTTCTCACCATCAAAACCTCTGCTTTTATGAACCTGGTAAAATCCAAACCAAATTCACCGCTTTGACTTCACTTAAATCATTCAGACGAAGAAACCCATCCCCTGTGTTCGACCCTTAGACTATAATTCAAAGAGAGCTTGACTACCAAGGGGAGGAACTTAGGACATAAATTTTGTTGATTCCTGATCACCCATCGTGGGTACTAATCAAATGGCGCCGTTGCCGTGGTTGGTGCCAAACTACGATGATGAGTTGATATGAACTAATCTACATTATAAGTGTTATGACCTTAACCTTTTTTGAATTTGCTTAAGAATTGCAGTTTTTTTTTTTACTTAGCGCCATCGTGACCGGTGTTTATTCTTACACTGCTAATTTTGGTATTAGCTAACACTCCATCCTTTGGCAAGCTTTGTTCAGAGTTCTTTGCTTTGTCTCATTTTGTGCATAGGTGTTTATGCATCACTGGATAGAGATAGCCTGTGTACATCGCAAAGAATCAAGACACTGGGCCGAAAGGCTATGAAACTGCACATGATCAAATGATCCTCTTACTTGATAACAACAAAGCTTAAGGTAATTCAGTTGAATCCAACAAAGAGATTTAATGAGAGGGATCACATACACCTTCCTAGAGTTAGTGCTCTTCCTCGCATCATACCTCTCACGAGGACAGCAAAGGAGACTCCTAGCTGCCCCTCGCTTTCCCACATTTCATGGTATGAGAATGAAAATCCATACACCTATAAGGGATTTTGAGGAAGTGTACATAACCTTAAGGAGGTGCAATTGACATGACGGTTGAAGTTGAAGGCATTCCACGACCAAAGACAAAGCCAAATATGGCTTAATTCACTCGAGACTAAGAACCATCGGGTTAGGTAGAGTTGGTGTGCGTAATTTTTAAAAAAATTCTTCAGTGCTCACAAGACCAATAATTTGAAGAGGCAATCTACATTTGTCGCCTCATGACAATGAGAGGTTCTATCACGCCGGGAGGTTCATGGAGACCATCAAGAGTCATTCACATCATGGTTTCTACAATGGATGCTTGTAAACCACTTCTATGGTATGTCTCCAAACTACAACTGGAAACAATGTGTAGGGACTTCCGAGCAAGCACCCGTGATGAAGTTATGGATTTTTGAATTATGTATTTAAACTTCCAAGGGATGGGATGAGCCAAACTCAAGTGGTGTGGAGAAAATTTGAGGCCTTCACCCCACTGAAAGGGAGGTATTTTTGCACTTCGAAGATATGAGATGAAAGCAAAAAATATCAACATCACAGAAAGGTAGAAGAGCCAAGGAAAAGGCTCATGAAGGCAAAGTAAAGGATCAGAAAATCCCGCACATGTGCCAACCCATGCATCAATTGTTAACCCACTGTCCACCTTAAGAACACCGGTCTAGTTCGTTCCCTCAAATAAGGATTCATGTCAGAGCACGCAATGTCGAGGCCAATACAAAGCCACAACCCAATGCTCCATATGGTAATTCATAACTCCAATCGGGAAGAATCATCCCAATCTTTCCGGAACCTAATCCCCGCCTATAAGCCTCCCGGTGCCAACAATGGCTGTTCCTCATCTCAACCATACCATCACCATCCTTCTCCGTTGAACGCTTCATCTAAACTTGAGCAAGGTGGTAGGCACTTGTAGAGCAAAAGGGAATCACTGTACACCGCTCAAAGAATTGATACTGTGGAGTACTTAAACAAGAGAATCACTGGCTTGAAAGCAAATTTTAATCTAAGATCGAGAATCTGCAAGATTCACCGTGATTACCAATTTGTCTGAGGACAGAGAAAGGAAGATTCCCTCTTCCCAAACACCGCTAAATCAAAAGGGAGTTCATGATTAATTTTTCCAAAGAACCCAAGGTTGAGGAAGTAAAAGCCATCATCACTTGAGGATGAAAAGAAATCGAACAACCAAAGGGTCATGGATCATTCGAAGAAATGTGAGAGTTAAAGGAATGAGCCTAGAGGATAATACACTCGTGAAGATTCTGAAGAAAACATGCCCTCCATTTCCTCAAGCACTAAGAAGCAAGTGAAAAATTCCAAACCAAGCTTAAATTCGAGGTGCTAAGGCTGGCGTAATATCCCACCGCTGACATGATCAAACAGTCCCAACTTACGCAGTTCTTAAAGGACCTATGCAACAAACAGTGGTTAGGCATTGAAAAGGAAAGTCTTCCTAACAAGAGCAAGCCGGGCCTCCATCATCTCGCAGCAAGACCCCGTGAAATACAAGGATCCAGATCCCCAATATATCAACAACACTGAGGGACTCGCATGACAAAGCACCGTCGACTTTGGGGCCGTGTAAACCCATCGCCATATCTTCGCATACAAGCAATGGTCAGAGAGCTTAAGCCTACCAACATCACTGTCATTAATGATCGGGATCGCAAAGATCTCAAGGAATTAGCCGAGGACAAGACAGAAGGTGGACAAATTCTACTCACTCAAAGGGACTTTGTAGCGCTGATAACGAACCAATAGCAAGTGTCTAACCATGTGCCAATTATCCCTGGGAACACCATTTTTGGCCACTTCCACGCGATGACCAATTGCCTGAATGGAGTCATGCATCCCACATTTGGCACAGACATCGAGCTCAATATTTTCACTTGAATAACAAACACAGTTAGTGGAAGATGACAAGCAAAGAGTCGATGAAGCTCGCTTCAATCGGGTCAAAATGTGGAACCAAATGCCCCTAAAACTGCGCTGCACTGGGAAGAAGGTGAAGCAATTGATCGCACCACGTCACCACTCGTAGAGCCAATGGTCGCCCCAACATCACCCAAACAGGCAAGCTCCGACAAAAGGAAACCAAGCAAGAAGGCTCGTGATCACAAAGCCATCGTGCAGGGGCCGACATTCCTCCTCCTGCCACCCTCCTATGAATGAACTATTAATCGCCGAGCCGGCTTGGTCTTCGCAGGCCAAACTGGCAGCCTAGTGATTTTGATTTTTCGCTGTAATTGGTCAATTTTCTTTTATGCTACTTTAGTAACTTTCCTCTTTTTCTAATTTTAGCTAAATATAAATATTATTTTTATTTTATTTTATATTATATATATATAGTATATATATATGGTATATATATATATATATATATATATATATATATATATATATATATATATATATATATATATATATATATATATATATATATATATATATATTTTACTTATTTATTTTATTTTAATTTAACTGAATTAAAATTTTGTTTTTTTTTTTACTTTACTTACATGAACAAAGTAAGAATTTCGCTTATAACAAAGGAAATTGACATCCTGGCGACCTTGACTCCCAGTGGACCATCTGGGCTGTCCACTTATTAGATAAACAGAGGGTAGTGGGGGCAGTACATCCATACATCTGAGGAAACTCACTCCTGAGCCTCCTTCCACTCTCCTCCACCCCCACTGTTCCGCCCGCACCACGCTTGTGCGCCGTCTCACTGCCTGCTCCCAACATTGGCCCCGAGCCCTCCCCAGGCCCCGCATCCGCGCCCGAGCCCCTGCCGCCGAGCCCCACCCGCGGTGCCGCCACTCTGTCACAGCCCCACCGCCGTAGCCGGCCGCGAGCCGGAGCCCATTGCCGCAGCGAGCCAGCCCCGTTCACCTCTGCGGCAAATTCCACTGTCGCTTCCTACCGTGCCCCGTGATCATACCCAGCCCTCGTTCGCCCTCGCAGCACGCACTGCACTCACGCATGGCCGCATCGTGGTGGCATTTTCACTTAGCCTGTGTATAGGGTTCAATACCCTAGAGATGGAGATACAGCACTTCCGAGGCCGCAGATGTTCATTCTCCGACTCATCACAGATACACAACAAGATAATCAGAACTCACATACTCGGAGCCCGGGCATTCGGAGATATCACCAGGATGGGATCCAGCCCCCTTCCTCCCAAGGTCCGTAGACGACGCAGGAGGCCCGGCCTCCAAGCGAGCCCGAGATCAGCCCGGGAGTCTTCTAGATCTCGCCCCGAGCCACACCTCCCCCCACCACCCAGAGTCTGGCCGCCTCGCCATCTCCACGTGCAGGATCAACACTGATGTCTGCCACCGATCTCATTCCCGAACGCCACCTCAGGCCCTGGAATCTATGGGAGCCATATTACAGATATACCGCCAGATCGACCATCACTCAAGACTAGAGACTCGATGAGGCCTGATTAGACAAGATATCATCGCTTTCATTCACACGCGACGCCTCTATTATCCCCCTGGTCATGCCTTATTTTACCATACTATAGACATCCCGTGGAGCGCCAGCCCATTGAGATCTGGGCCTAAGATTGACTCACGCCCGAGTACCCGAGCCGCGACATTGGCAACCGGCTCAGCCACCAAGAAGGCCGGCAACCCACAGGATACGTGGATCGGTCCCAACCATCATAGAGAGATGGTCCATTGCCTCGCCGATACCACAAATGGGACCCATACTCTCGCAGGCCCGCCCACAGACACCCTAAAGGACCACCCGTCCTGACCACTTATTCCCGCTTTACAAGATTATGTACAACACAGAGCCATACTGGTGCCCCACAGGATCCTCGAGGGATTCGGTTCAAATTCTCCAGCTTCGTCATGACTTCCCCGGCCGCACTTAGAGAAGGTCCACCTACACTTCTCCTGCCTCGAGCTGAGGCTTTCATCAGTTATTGATGCCATGAGATTAGGTTACAGTCTTGGAGCATCCGGGGTTCCCCGAGGAGCCACGTGAACAGCCGAGATTGAGTGTACTGAGAGGCCCTTATCCATGAGCGGTCCCCCAGACATGCCGATCTCCATTATCCTCCAAGAAGAGGAGGAGGCACAGGCGGAGCTCGAGGACCCGCCAGGGGAGGAGGATCTTGTTCCTCGAGATGGAAGTGAGGTGAGAGGAACTGGGCTCCATATCTGCCTCCTCCCATCCCACCCCTTCTCGCCTCACTCTACCGACACTCGGCCGCCCTTCCGATACTCAGCCAGCCTGCAGTGCATGTCTAAGTGTCGCCCAGCCAGAGCCACTTCGGGCCGTTATGGATGCCGCTTATACAATACACACACAAAGGCCAGCAGGACCTGTGAGGAGCAGCCCGAGCCGAGGCTACTCTAGCACAGTCACGGGCGTTTCTTCTGATCATGAGTCACCCCTGCCTCCCGCCAGAGCCTCAGGCAGCCCACTCGAGACAGTCTACGCAGCAGCCTCCCCGGGACATGCTAGCAAAACGGCCGCACTTCGTGATCCACCAAGATCTCCACCACCGCGAGAGGAGGTGGTCGCATCCTTCTTCTTTAACTTTCCGATCCCTTATCACAAATGTGAGACTTGCTTATACTCAGATACATGAAAAGCAGGCTCGAGTACTTTCTTATTATGTTTGTCTTTGCTTTTAGCTATCAACTCCGCCACCATTTTGTATAGACGTAGTAGATTCATGTATGCAGCTAACAGCAGGCGCGATACTTCTTTGTCATGTTCAAATCTTTTTACATATTAACCACTGGTTATATCAAAAGCTTTATAAAGATTATTTACATTTTACTAATTTGCAAATCATTTTGTGCCTATATTTTGTGTTTCTACTCTTGCCTTTAGTTGAAGAATTAGTTCACAGATACTAATGTGCTAGAACAATTCCATGCATGATTACACTTTGCCTAATAGTTCCAAGATATTCAACCTTGTACATCCCCTTTAGCTAATTCACAGCACGAGCACTTTGCTTTTATCACACAATAGTCGAAACTATATACCTCTTTTTCACTTTGCAGCCACTAGATTTGTTGACTACTCATAATAGGTTTGAGTATCTTAAAGAAGACCACTAAAGTCTTCCAAAAAAAAGAAAAGAAAAAGAAAAAAGAAGAAAGCAGCACAAAAGCCTGACGCTTTGCCTGGAAACCTAACACGGTCCAGATGGTTGCGCTAAAGCCTTTGAAGCCCAAGGCCCAAACTCTGATTGGTTGGGAGTCATCGACTTAGTTGTTCACACAGTGATTGGGTGAGCTTATGCGAGTTGTATGTGCCACCTCGGTCATTCAAGTCCAGGTGTCAGAGAGTTTGTGGCCGCCTGATCTCGGGCTTGATGCCCTAAACCCAATTGGTCGAGTCATCTGTGACCCTCGCTACACGGACTTTGGATGAAGTCGAAGCTTTTAGCATTGCATCCTACATTACAATCTCAAAGAAAGAAACAAGAGTGTAGCTGGGTCTCTATTAGGTTGGCCAACAGCTTTAAGGCCCCGCAGTTTATTGGGTGAGGAATAGCTGCAAACTTATCGTGCAACCAAGTACCTTAAGAATAATTAGATTTTGTGAAGTTCAGCCGACCCCTTGGAACCGATGTCACTCAAAGCTTGTTCTTATATGGCATTTGCTATCTCAGCGATGGTTTTCGACAGGTCTAAAATTAATTCATACTAAAGGTAAAGCTCTATTTGCACACACACTCTTGGAAAACATCCACTTTTTACAGTGCTAATGCGATGCATAATTTCGTTGTTTTAGTACGCTAAGGGACTATGTGCTGCTCATTGGCTGATTAGTACTCCAAAAGTGATATTTTGAGTCCTATTTAAGATAGGCTTTGGAGTGCTTTTTTACTAACTATGAATTTAAGCTTAATTGATATGTGCAGGTCCACTTAGTACCCACCGATTTTGTTTTAGCTTTGTTTCTTGTAATTTTAAGGTGTTTTAAGGAGCCTCAAATATAATTTCCAAGTTTGGTGTCAGACAGGCGAATGTTGAGAATTTCATGATTTCACTGTCGAAATGAAGAAATGTGAAGTGGAACTGATGAAATGGAGGTCAAGTGATGCAGGAGGCAATGGATTACAAAGATTACTATGCATTGCGACTATAAGGATTGCGAAATTTCAAGAACCATAGCTTAAAATTCTCAGATCCCCGTGAAATTTTTCACTATGCACATTTTTTCTCTATGATAGCCTAAATTTCACATCATAGCTTAGTTATCGTGCATAGCAAAAAATTTGAATCTTTCTTTGTTCTTGTATTTTCGCTATGATAGCGAAATTCTCAAGTATCATAGCTTAAATTTTCTATGATAATAAATTCCTCCCCGTGTTTTGTCTCAAACGACTCGTTTTATATAATCTCCATTTGTCCCTATTGTAATCATATTTTAGGTATTTTTGGTATTTCACACATTTTGTTTGGCTATATAAGCCACTTTATAGCTTTTGTAACCCCTTAACTTTTCATTCAAGCTTTCAAATTCAAGTAGCCTTGGCTTTTAGGCTGGCGCTTTTTCCCTTCTCCCTTCTTTCTCTCATTTTTCGCTGCCAAACACCACCTTGAGGATGACAACTCATGGATGTTTGGCTGCTTCAAACCTTAAAGATGAGGGGCTGCTAGGTTTGTTAATGGGGTAATTTATGTGGTCCTAGTTTTAAAATGAAACAGCATCGATTTGTCCAAACTTTCCAAACTAGTATTTAAATGCTATTTAATGTCTTTCCTCAATAACATCATTATGTTTTAGGTCTGCAGATCTTTAATGTGTATTTAATCGACATTCTCTTAGATGTCATTTACGAGCCATTGAAATGGTTAAATGCTGGTGTTTTCAAAACCGATTGAACATTAAATGCTCAAGATATGTTCGACCTCCAAATAGGAGGTTTTAAGGGTTAGCTTTTAAAGCTAAACAAAGATCCTGGGCTTGGCCATTAATTATATGTCATTTGCCCTAATGCGAGGAACAACCCAAGGACACCTTCATAACTCCATTTACCAAGCTAGTGGACCCAAGCTCTTCAAGGTCACCATTTCACACTTCATTTTAAGCTATTTCAATTAGCCCAGTGACACCAACTCCCATACTTTTCAATGCAACTGAAAATCCAAATAAAAAGTTCTACCATTTTGAATCATGATACAAACTACTCAGGGAATAAAAACCCATCCCCGTGTTCGACCCTAGATCCGCTATATCAAGCAGAGCTTAACCACTTCGCAGTAGGAGGGAAAATAGGATACAAATTTCATGATTCGGATCACCTCACTGTGGGCACAAATCAGCTAGCATATGACAACAACCATTGTTTCTTTGCACAACCAAAATCAAAACAAAAGTCTCACCATTGTGACTCATTACAAAAATCATTTGTAAGATGAAAATCATCCCAGTGTTCGATCCTATAGCCGCTATACTGTAGTAGTTATGCTACGGTAGTAGAAGTAGTTTAGGTATAAATTTTGTTGATTCATAACACCTACTTAAGCTGCGAACCGCTAGAAGCCACCCAAACATAGAAGCAAGATCTAAGCATTAATTGAAAATCTTGTGTACCTTAAACAAACTTATATTAAGATTCTCCCCACGCTCGATCGCTTCTGCAGGCCGAAAGGAGCCTGGGAAAATGGACTCCAAATGTGACAAGGCTTTTTGGGTCGTCAAAGAGCACCTCACCACTCCTCCGATCCTATGCCAGTTCGTTGAATAGGAGGAAGTGTTTCTCTACCTCAGTGCTTCTACAACAACTGTAAGCATAAACTTGGTTAAGACAAGGGACGACGGGGGACACAAGCCAATGTATTTCGTTAGTAAATGTTAATATATAAAGACTCGACACACGTACTCAAACAATGCCGCCGAGGTTAGCTGAAAACACCGCCCTACTTCCAGGCTCATACTATCAATGTGTTATCCAACTATCCGATAAGAGCTATTCAAGCCCGACGCAAAGCAGTGTTTCAGTCACATCGAGTTAAGCAAATTTGATACTATGTATCGCCCGAGGTCGGCCATCCAGGGCCTAATTTTCGCTGATTTCATTGTTGAGTTGTCAAATGCATCAAGAACAAACCTCGGATCAACTTTAGATCTCGAGACCGCCGGGCCTTCCAAAAAGCAAGGTGGAGCCAATATGGTATTGTAGTCTCATGGGCCCGCTAATATCCCAAGCAATCAAGTTCCCCATTCTTGATCTCAAACAATGTGCGGAATACTAAGTCATTCATAGGGTACTTTTTTTTAGATGGCTCGAGCCCTTACCAAGCTTAGAGCTTCCCATTGTGATTCCTCGTTAGTAGAATAAAGGCTGAGGTGAGTATGAAGCAAAGGATCTATAGGATGGGCCCAACATTCAGCTCTCTGGTCTCGAGACCGGTCCCTAATTTGCAATGATGTGGGTCCATGCCTAGATCAGAGAACAAGATGGTCAATGCCTTGGCAAACTTGGCCTCGAGCTCCCCATACCTTTGCTACACATAGTTGAATGTCATGGAACACTCTTCCATCTAGGAGAAGGCAACACTTATGATTGAAATCAACGTGAATCATTTGATCGTCTAATCACCCTTATTCAAGGATCTAAATCTCTACCCGCGAACAAGAAAGTCGCTATCAAAATCACAACCCGAGTAGCCAAGTATGCCCTAATAAACGACGTCCTATATCACAAGTCATTCGGGCCCTTACTAGTGATGTGTGTAGCCTGAGGCAGGCGAACATATTATCAAAGAGACGCATGAAGGCATATGCACACCTACATCATAATGGGTCATTATGCGATAGGATTTTATGACGTTGGGTTTCTACTAAATTAAACTGCGAAGCAAGCTACACCAATTCTTCAAAGCTCATAATAGATGTCTGAAGTTTGACAATGTCATCCATAATTTTGGCCATCAGGCACCATCTCTGTGTCTAGATCTTCGGCCTTTCTATATGCTGATCAATGTGGGTAACTATGTTTCTAGCCACCGGACAAAGAAAATTCATGCTCTTTGTCGCCGATTATTTTACCAAGTGGGTAGAGGCCAAACCATACGCTCATGTCAAGGCCAGTTGTTGAGACCAAATGATGTATATGTGAATATGGCCAAGGAAGTGAATGTGGTAAATACTCAAAAACTGATTTGAAACAAAAGTAATTGTACTCAAAAACTAAAATGAAAAGTATTACCAACACTCAACCCCTTTCCGCAAGTGCAATGAGTCATATAATAAAGTGGACTCTGTGGAGTCCTGAGCATCGTGACCCACGAGGATCGAGGTTCTCTCTAATTGGAATTACCACCCTGACATAAGGGCTCTTCTACCATTTAGGCGATCAACAGGATGTGAACAAAATCAATTTAATTGAAACAAAATTGATTTAAAATAATCCTAAAATCTACCAAATAAACAAACTACTTAATTCTAAAAAGGTATAAGAAAGTCACTAGGGATGGGGGATAATTATTCACAAAACAGTTTTCATTTCCTTGAAAGCACAACAATTGTGAGTTGAATGTTATATTTGTCCAAGAGCAATGTAGTATAGCTTAGATTTCTCCTGGCACTATAAATTTCACTATCTAACACATCATATTCCTTTTCAAGACAAATGGGTCTAAATAGCTACTTGTAAACCTACTTTTAAGATTTGATTGTTTTTCTTTTCAATACTTCAACCATTTCTTAGGGACTGGAATAATTTCGCCTCATAGATAGAAAATTAAGTCTTCCAATGTAATTGCATCTCATCCTTCAAATATACAAAATTTTCTATCTCTCGACTAGACTATAACACTCGGATCAAGATCCTGAATAATTCATCGAATTGCTTATAAACCTCTTATCAACTTAAATGATGCATTAAACACAATTATCCACCGCGAGCAAATTAGTGACTATCAAAGCAATTTTTCAGAGTTTAACATAGTCTCCAAGGATATTAGTCTAACATACCCTAAGTTATCGCTTTACTCAGAATCTCCATCTCGTGTCACTCAAAGGCCTCTCGAAATCAGAGCAAGACACAGCTTTTTTCTGATATGGTTATCATTAGAGATCAAACATAGCTCATTATATGAATAATATCATCATAGTAAATTTAGTTTTCAAACCTACAATATAATTAGAAAAACTAAAATTTAATGTTCAACAATTAATCTAATGTTTCCACATCGGATTCCAATCATCATCAATCAAACAAAAGTAAGTAAATGAAGAAAGAAATCAAGAGACAAGGGGTGAGAGAAAAACCACATTTTAGCTTCAACTTTGTCCGAATAGTAATGAATCAATTTCACACAAAGACTCAAATCTCTTCACAATAAAAATAAAAATCTGTTCTAAAACCACTTAAGATCTATGCACAATAAAAATTCCACTGCAAAAACTAAGAAATGGGCAAGCTGAGAGAGAAAACCCATGAGAGAGAAAATCTGCATTTTAGCCACCTTATCGACATTAGAAATCAATCTCATATATAAAGACCAAACCCTTTCAATACAAAGAGGTCCTAAAAATTACTTTAGTACCACCCACAAAAAAATCAAAATCTATAGAAAACTGAAAATAGGGCAATAGAGAAAGAAACCCACTGAGAGAGGTTCTCCAATCTTCCCATCGCCCCCTTTACCTAAAAAACGAGTATATATATAGTCCTAGGTGAATGGGTTGGAAAATGTGCCAAAATATCAATTTTCTACTTTTTTAGTTTTCTTCCAACGCTTTTTGGTCGTGATTACGCTTTTGGTTAGACCAAGTTTCTGGCTATACGCTTTGGTTGCGCTGTTTCGGTCGTGACATAGTTTTTTTTTTGTTGTGATACTTGTTTTATTCGCGATAGCTGGACAACAACTCGCTTTTCTTTCTCCAACTTAACATCATAACTTCTGCTTTAATCAACTCTGACGGGGATGTGAGTACTTGTTAAGAAAGTCTTTGAAGGGTAGAATGCAACCATGAGAGAATTTGAACCATTTGATGTCCCCGTATGCTACATAAAAATTATCTTCCTAGTGGCGTGTTGTGAGACTCCGATTGACTTATTTTGAAATATATTGCTCATTTCTACAAATCACTTGCTTTTCAATAACTTAAAACCAAGTTTAGAGGAAATTTTGCAAGAGTTTTACATGAATATGTATATAAAATGCTTAAAATAGCATGTGAAATGAACTTCAAAACATAGATGAGTTTTACACTCATCACCAAATTAATTTGGTCCAATTCGTTCAAAGAGATTATATGCCGCTTTCTGACCCTTACGCCAGTTTCGGGACAACACCATAATTCATACAAGCCCTTCCAGTAACACTATATTATGCTCGTGAGAACGTGATAAAGAATGTTTATCCCAAGTAGATATCCTCAATCCAATGACCAAGCCAAGGTAACCAACAAACCCGTCTTGAATCATTTGAAAACAACTACCTCTTCAATAGGAAAAACAGACTAGTTGTTAGGCCCTCAGCTCACTAGACAATGCCAATACAACCCACCAGAAACCCATCCCCATCCAAAGTCTAAGTTGTGATCCTTATAGAGGCTAGTCTAGACATCATGAATGATCCTACTGTGTCGGCTTCCTTCCTTTGACTATGAATCCAAAGAAAAAGTGGATGTGAGCCGTTAGCCCGACAAATGAATACCAACGGTCAGAGCACAACAAAGGGTAAGTCCATGACCTAGAAGTTTGCCAAAGGGCGATCTAGTCTTTACACCTGGACGCTTGAAGACAATTCAAACCTAATTGGGAAGGTCCCTACTTAGTTATCGATGATGGATCTAAGAGCACCTACAAACTCTAATCCCCTAATGGAAGGACGCCACAGCCTTGGAACTCGGCTAGAAGCACTTCCATTAGAGTATGTCCAACAAACTTATTTTGCCTTTTTTATTATCACCCAACATACGGAAGTCTAATAAAGATGCAATTTCATTCACTTCTTTGGCTTTACAATTTCAAGTTCCTAACACACGCCGCCATATAAGCACATACAGATGATCACGTATGCCTCTACACTATACGGTGTCACGGACTCCTGTGTGACGGCCCAAACCCAGGAGTCCGTTGACAATCCGTCAACCTAGGGAATACATGTAGCCATTGAGTGTCTCAATGCCACAAAACGGGTTTCTCTCAAATTCGACACTGCCAAACAGAGTAAATGGCTAAGGCCGGGCCTATACATCCATACTCACCAAAATATAACCAACTATACATACCTTAGTTTCAAGAGTTAACTACACTCTATACAAACATGTTTCATAAATGTTTCATAATAATATATAATCAAAGCCACATGTTGGTTTTCTCTCCCAAAAGCGGTTCTAAAGCGAAAGGCTGCCTCCCGAATACTCCCGCACTGGAAGGGGGATCCCATTTACTCGCGAGCAAAGCCGGCAGAGGATAATCTCCTACAAGGGTTACTCCCCACCTAAGTGCTCATGCAGTGATCAAACATACACACATTCAAGTAAAAATATGTACATTCCTACTTGAATGTCTACATGCTATGGATGAGAATGTGACTCACCCTATCCCATGTCCCGAGTCCTCATTGACTCCCTCACACAATGCATAAGCTTATGTGTGACAACAGTCATTTTCCATGACATCCAATGATCATTTCTTTGACTCATTACATTTTATATTCATATTTTCAATCACAATCATGCGCCAGGGTAGCGGATTTTTGGTGTGCAGACCACTAGCCCATAAACCAAGACACTTTACTACCACTCATTCGAGAACATGTCTCGACCATAATCGATGGGTCTTTCTAAACCCTAGGGGATCATCCCAACTTGTCGATACCTAAAGGCATATTGTCCTTTACCATTTTCATATCCTGTAACCTATTTGACTTCTGTCTCCATTAATCGAGTCTACCAATCAACACCATACGCAGTGTTGATTAATAACCATGTACCCACGGCACACCATCGAACACCAAACATAGTGTCGGTCTCTACCATGCACTCACACCCAGGTCATGCGATGTTCTAGTGCATATGTAATGCAATTATGCCATTGCAATTCTCATGTTACATGTATTATGCACACTACATGAACCATTCACATACCATGGATAGTTATAATTGATACATATAATTAACATCCATTTATAACCCATGTTAATACATCAATAGCATACATTAACATGTTGTTCTTCACATTTCATGTTATTCAAACAAGCCATAACACACAACAAGGTGACAATCTTGGACCCATCCACCAGGTACCTCACTACCTTTCACAACATGAACCGCTTTTGGTTCCAACATCAACAAATATATATATTATAAATTTGAGAGATTTATGCTAATATTTGTATAAAGATATCAAGGCTAGCATTCAACAATCCATGACTAAACAATAATGTCATACAACCTTCCATAGGCTAATTCATGGTAATTCCTACCCATTACGACAGCCTACAACATGTCATGTAATGGTCATGTCAATACCTGGCTATTTACATCGACACGACTAAGAAAACTTAATGCTTCAGACAAACACAGAATTCAGAAAGTCAGGATCACCCATTGTCCCTCCACAGCATGTGGCGGAACTGACTCAATGGCCTTCCATGTGAGTCCAAGAAACAATCAAATCCGGAAGTTCAACGGTTATGACCTTCCAAAGTTAGAGGTCACATAGGGGTAGTCAAACCTGGCCAAGCTGAGCTAACCCGGCTGCCGAATTTCTACCGAAATGACTTCAATAAGTTTCACTTCCGCCGGTCGACTAATCTAGCCGAAATGACCACTCGTCGAATCGACCGACTTGCTTAAGCTGACCGTCAGCTTAACTTAGGTAAAGGGCCATAACTTGGCCAGAGGCCCGAATTGAGAAATTCAGTTCTAACATCGTGCCACCGACAGCGCTTATAATATAACCGGTTGACTCATCGCTAAATTTTATTTCCCACCCAACCGTTTTACTTTATATTGTACTTAATATATATAGAAGTTTTTAGCGGTTCAAAATACAACCAAACATTCCCTTGTGTGGCAAGACAACCAACACCGTTATTCATTTTAAGTATAACACATAAAACGGCACACACAAATTTATCAGGTCCAAACAATCCTCGCATCAGTCCGAAAATAGCCTCGAAATCTCCAGCACATTGTCCCAAAGTTTTAGGACTATTCACATGGTCACTCACAGCCTCACACAACCTATGCCATTTGAATGATCCTTAGACAAGGATTAAACCAAGTAGGAGAAAAACCCTACTTCTGATCACAAACTCCCCAACTCCGCTTCCTATGCGGCTCTCCTTGTCGTGAGGATGAACTTCTTTCCCCTCTGTTCACCGAAACCGCTGGTCTAATCACCTGAAAATCCAGAGAGAAGTGAGGGCTTTCTACTCTAAAATTACTCATCTTTCTTTTCTCGCTTTCTTCTTCTCTTTCTCCCCACCAATTTGAGTTTCAGGATGATTCAAGAGAACTTGTTCTCTCACTTGGCCACATGTCAGCATCTCTATGGCCACCCTGGATTACACTCGGATCCCTTATCCATCAATTGATTCCCACCAATCACATGTTGCCACATGTCTCATGGTCCCACTGGAGATATCGCTCTGACTAGCTCTCCACTTGATTGCAGTGTCTCATTTTGAGCCACTCAAAATGTGCCAAGTGTCCCACTACCCTCAAGACTCCTCGAAATATGTAAATTCCTCACTATCTCGAATTGAAGGAATTTGACATGATAGCTACAGATTTCTCAGACACTTAACCTGAAATTTGCTTCATCATCCGAGATCTTAGAAAAACTTCTAGATGTAATTAAATTATCATTTTACCCTTCCTTAAAGGATTCTGATTCCCGGTTTCACATCTGGGACTACTTGTCACATGGGCTATTTATGTCACGCCTGACTGACTACGCAGGTCCTCACCGAGGAGGTCATAAAACCCTGAAAATTACATGTCCTCACCACTTCAAGTCATAGACCTCAAGATTACGTGTTCCTTCATATGAGGCGACAGACTGAGACATGCGGTCTCTCGCCATTTGTGGTCACGCACCCTGACTAATGTTGTTGCACTTCTATGCGCAAGTGCACACATCGTCACAAGTAACAGCTGACTACCTAAGTTCGGATTTGAACTCCATAGCACCACGCCTGGCCGGATTAATAACCGACTCATAACCTATTGTTGTTCGATGTCAATTAAGAGTGAATTTTTTTACCTGAATGCCATGAAGAGATCAACGATGAGAAAAGCCAGGTTTCCATTCACCTGTTAATCCTATAATGGCTGGTGTCAGATCAAATCATAAAGCATAAAAATCATACATTGAAGGTCGCATTAGTCCTCTTTTTATTGCTGAACTCTTTAGCATCAACAATTTTATTCATAAGAGGATTAGAAGTTATCGATCTTCACCTCAACTCCAAGTCTATAGAAAGCATAAGCTTTAGCTAACCATCAGACCATGTGGAGTCATAGATTTCATCCTATGATCATCCCATGACACTAATTCCCGATCCCATCCTTCCATCTCCTTTCAATCTCAAGTTGAATAATAAAATCATGTAGATAGTGATCAATTGCCCACAAGCATTATGAACATAATGAAATACCCAATATATGTAATGAAATTGTGCTAAAAGATTGAAATCATAAACCCTAAACCATTGTTCAAAACATAGCCACATTGTAGCCTTAGATAAAGAAAACTAGAATATCCTAGCTGTTACAAAGAAAGAAAAAAAAAGACAGAGAAAAAGAAGAATTTTGGAATTCATATGGACTCCTTCATCGCCCTTCAAGCCCTCAGGATCTCCCTCTAGATTTTGGCTCTCCCTTCTTTCTCATGCTTCTCCTATATAACATGAATTAAAGGTGAAGAGAGTCCTTCTTTATGCCTTATTTCCTTATCTAATCATCCCAAGAATCTCCCCAGCGATTGTTTGTTAGAGAAGTGCTCTCTAAAAGGCGTAATTCTTTAGCACTTATCAGACAGCTTTATGTTGATATTACAAAAGGACATATTCATTAATCCGATGTTCATTACGATTACATGAATCTGATATCGATCTAAATCACTAATGAAGTCCATGATAAAGAGATAGTGTTATTGAAGGAAATCATGATAGTGAGATTCTATCATGTGTAATTATGCATAGATTTATACATCCTCTAGTCATGTGATCAACAAGAAAGGACATTGTTGGATCCTGATGGACTAGCACATGTTATACTCTTAGTTTGACTAATAATGGATCTGTAAAACTTATAAACATGAGATAATTAAAGTTAATATGTGGGCGCTTACTAAGAGTAATCAAATACATTGGATGGTCTCAAGCAGTGAGACAATCATATATTTGTCCATTCAAATGTAAATGATATAATCTCATCATAGCATCGCAAGTATCCCAGACTCGAGGTGCCTGGCTGATATCTTGGATTCGATTCAGATTTGACTTCATTCTTCAATCCTCCCCAGAGGCCGCTTCATAAGGTGATGATTAAGTACAACTCTGAAGACCAAGGCACCGAAAGAAGTTAACTGCTGATTCACCACTTAATAGAGGGATCAGAGCACATATTTTGTTGGGATCATTACTCGTGAATATCCGTTAGAGTGGAAATGTTTCGCGGAAGAGGGTCTTCCGGTATGACTATTGCAGCAATGAGTCTCAAGGATAAGAACTAATATCACTTGGGCTAGATATGATGTAGTCAGTCTAGCAGGAGATAACACATAGTCCATGCTCTGAACCGAGTAGAGTATAGTACGGTGAAAGGATGAATTGGGCGGATGATGTCTATGGAAAGTTTTGTAGTCAAGCCACTGACTCTTCGGTCAATTGGGGGTCATGATGTCACAGATACCGCCTATATCTGCTTGATCTAAGGGTTGAATTATTCATGGCCAACTTGACTAGGAACTCCAATGGTCACACACTTTAAAGGTGTGAAAGATGAATAAAATAGTTCGGGATTGATCCAAGTTAGTGAAAGTGATTTGATCACAGTGTCCAAATCGAAAGAAAATACTGAGAATTAGACCATCTCATGATTAGAAGAATTCCAAAGTCAAAAGAATGGGTTTAAGGGGCATTGAGCTCCCATATAGGCTTAAAGCCCATAGGTATGCAAGCCCTAGTACGATGCATGCATCGCCCCCTCCCCCTTTTAATGAGGGGCCTCTTTAGTCTTTTCTTACATACTAGTCAGGTATATGGGAGATATGGAAAATCAGAACCCTAGATGTAAGATTGAATCTAGGAGTAAAAAGAAGGCAGAGAAAAAATGTTTTCTCTCTACAACCTCTTCCCTCAGACTAAACATAGGTTTTGGCAGAACAAACCTTGTTTGTGATCGTCTCTAAAGGTTTTCCTCACTCTTCATGGATCACATCGTGAGACAAAACCTAGGTCAGTTCATGGCTCATACAAATCTACACCAAAAGGGAGATTGATCTCGTTGGTACACAACAAAGGTAAAAGCTTTCTACCCTCATGATTTGTGCAGCTCCATCTTTAAGATGATCAAGAGAACTTTGTCAGATTTTTTAATTACGTATTTTTTTTTAATTTTTTTGTCATGGTAATCGCATGAGATGCATTTGCATAAACCCACATTTCCATGATATGTTCTTCTAATTTGAGCCAAAAATCGCACTTTGCAAATACTAAGAGTGAATGCAAAATTTTCATATTCACCGAGTGACAAATCGAAATTGAACTTTCGTATTACCACCCCTTTTTTCTTAACTTCCCCGAGGCTATAACTTTTGATCCAAACCCAAATTAGACAATCTTAGGCCTATGGAGAATCCCAAAATCCATCTATGCCAAGATGAGTCATCAAATAGTCATATACATTCGAAAAATTCATACAGATGCCTAAGAGGATGTAAATTTTCCCGTTTCAGTTTCCAATTTCAATTATTTTCATCCTCGACATATGCCATGCGATTAGCAACTCCAGATACTTCAGAGTTTGCCTCTATATGCTCAAAATACAGCACTGCACCCATTTACCTACAAATCACATGAACTCAAGATATTCATTAGTTTATGTTTAGGAACTAATAAATTTAATTGGTTATGCAGATAAGCACTCAAAATGGCTCAAACTATGTCGAAAAACATACACCTGAAAGTACTCATCACACCCCCAACCATCCATTGTTAATCCCTTAGCAATGTAAAGAGTGCTAGTTACTTAATATGCGCATTTGAGTGAAAAACCATATGTGCAAAATTGTATGTGATCTCATTTCAGTAATTTCAGACCATAGATGAAAAACCATGCCTATATCATAAATCAAGATGGGCACTTATTTGAATGTAGATGTCTCCTTAGGATCTTGTTATGTTTATTATCTCTAACATACGAGGTTTCTCATGATGGGGAAAACAAGGCATCATTGCCCCCAAGTCTTCACTAAGACTTTCCATGCCGACCTTGTAGTTAGTGTATTTACTTTCCACTCATAAGAAAAGGACCCAACTCCCCAACTAGACTCAACTCACTCAAGCAATATCTAATGAAAAAAGAAGGCTGGAGAACTAGCACTTTCGATTTCATATTCAACTAAGCTGGCAGGATGTACGTTAAGGAATCTAGAAGGAATCTGTGTAACAGTGGATCCTGCATTCCAACTAGTTCAGCATGGGCAATTCGACATTGTTCCTAACTTCACCTCGAACACTCAACTAAAACCATAGCACCACTTGTGAACTAACTCATCTTTTTGTCCCATGTAAATAACAAATGTTTCAATGACTCCTAGCCGCTATTAGTTAGCTCAAAGGCCCTCTATACTATGACCAGTGATTTCGTACTGGACTTCAACTCAATATATTTATCTTCTTTTTTTTTTTTTTTGTGTTTTTCTTGTTCTTCTTTCTTTATCTTTTTTTTTTTCGTGGGGCTCATTAGCCCTTTAAAGGTAGGCCCTAACACTAAGAGCCACAACAACAACCACAACATAAGGTACATCCATAGAAAGGGCTGGTACCATAGATTATGTGAATGTCCTAGAAATGTTGCATGCGATAGGACCCTATATATAGGTGTCTAAGGAAAAACATGACTGGTTACCAAGGCCCACAACATGGAGTCCCCAATTACAGGATCAACCAAACCCAACAATCTCCCTTCTGAGGCAACTACTAGCTATAGCATGAGCACAATGTCACCAATAATCCAAATAAAGGTGAAAATTTTATGTAGCTTTTGTGGTTTCGAACAATAACCCTCTTCAACCAAGATGTGCATTGTCCTCAATTGACAAACATATAACATGTAAAAATGAGAGAGGGTCAGAAATATAACGAAGATGGTATCCTGAATTGCAATGATGTGTGTGAATGTATAAGCTGCTTAAAGATATATCATGATGAAAGCAATTAATAACACACTCAACTAGAAGATATCATGAGGCAAAGCAATGTATAGCAAAAACATCGGGTTGAGAGATTAGTGTTTTCAAGGAGCTACCGGTAGTCGTCATTTCATTTGAACGTACTACCTGAAGGATGAGAGCTCAAGACTTTAAAACTCTCAAGGGAGGGAAGATCTTCCTCATTTTCTCTTTTTTCTCTCTTGTTATCAAGTGAAATGCGAATGTGATTTGATGGCCCAAATTATCGTTATTTTATAGAGAGCTTAGTGACTTTAAGCCACGTACCTCGCAACGCCATAAGTGATTGCAAAATTACATCATTAGCAATAAAAAAATTGGGGTTCTACAAATTTTGCCCCCTTTTGTGACTTAAATTTCATTTCCTTTGTATAGCAATCATTCAATAAAGAGCTTGGAATAGCCCCCAAAACTAACCAAGATAAACCCACCCCTTAATAAAATCATGCATAAAAAGTAGGGATACGAGTTACCTCGATTGAGAAGGTATTCTATCGGGCTTAATTTGAGAGGTGCATCATGCTCAAGATGGAGAAACATTGAAAAAAGTAGAGGAGACAGAATTAAGAAACCTAATAAATAAAATAAAATAAAGAAAATAAAATGAAATGAATAAATCATTGTTCTTGGGTTACCTCCCAAGAAGATGTTTTTAGGTTTAATCCGCACTTTGAATTAGACAATGTGTGGTGATTTATCTCTAAGAAGGGATAAGAATGCCTGCGTAGTCATGGCAAGGTCTTTGAAGGCTTTTAGGTGCTTTTCTTCACAATGGTTGCTCTTTCATTCTCATTCAATGCCAAGGTGACTCTCCACCTCTAAAATGTGGCATCTCTCACTATTCAACTTCGCGCTTATTCACTATATCAGCACCAAATGTCTCCCAAGATCCTTTTTTCTTTTCTCGTTGGTTTCACAAAAAGTTGACCTTTCTTTCTTTCAACTAGCTTGTCTAGCTTCTGCAATCCAATTCTTCCTTTAGGCTCCTCAAGTTCTTTTGCCACTACCATGGAAGCAAATTTGGTAATGCCCACATCTCTTCTTTCAAGTTCACCTCAGAGTGTTAGGCATACTCTCTTGTTGTTCTTCACTTATAAGAAGTAGAAGACAGCACTTCTTAATCTTCTAAGCCGACTTAGTTACCATTGTGCGGAGTTCTTCATTTGCCTCTTTCTTATTTGAATGTAGCATTTCGCTTTGTCGTTCTTCCAAAGGCCTATGAGAATGGCTCTACTTAGACATGATTTTGGTCCAAAATTAACCAGACTTTGGCTCTTCCACCTCCTCAATAGATTTTTGTAACTTTCCATTTTCTGAAGGAAACTCTAGCTCTTTCACTTCATCTTCAGCTATTCTCAACACCTCAAATTCTTTTCCACTTCTCAAAGTGATGGCTTTACATTGCTCTATGTCATCTCTTATCGGATTCATTTCATAAATACTAGGGAGACTACCTTTTGTCTTTCCGAGAACATGTTAGCCATCGAATTCATTGCTTTAGCTATTTCATCTTCTATATTTAGGTTTGTCTGTGGAGGTTCCTTTATCTCATTCATGAGTCAAAGCCGCACTCGCTAACAGGCTATTATTTCTTCAAGGCTTAACTTTCTCTCTTGTGAAGGGTGGTGAGCATTCTCATTTGTCTCACAAGAGAAGTTTGGGTGATGTTGTCTCCCTGGATTATATGTGTTCAAGTATGGGTTATATTAATGTTGATTGTAGTTACCCACATACTAAACTCATCCGTAGCACATACGAAATTCCAATCTGATATACCAATTTCGATGTCGACCATAAAGTTAGTCATTAGCTTCAGAGTTGCCGAGTTAGAGGGCCATTTGAGTCGTGAAATTGAGAGCATCCATAGTGAATCTAAAAGCTCCTATAAAAACAAAAAACAAAAGAAAAACCAAAGTAAAATAGAAAAGAGGAAAATAAGATAAAGAAAATGGAAAGAAATAAAATAAGACTAAACTATATCCAAATCAAGATACGATCGTTTCAATCAATATCAATAGAATGTCAGAGTTCTCCAACAAATCCAGCACTAAAACATGTGGCTATATTTTTTATGCCTAAGTGCACACATCGCTCACAAGCAATAAAGTGGAGTAATTAAGTCCAAATGTTGAACCCACAGGGACTACGTCTATTGATTACTAACCTAATTTAACCCTAATGTTGTTTGGATGTCAATTAAAAGTGAATTGTTTTTTACCTAATTATGAAGAAATCAAATTATGAGAAAAAACCTAGGGTTTCCGATTTCACCTAATTTAATCCCAATGGCTAGGGCTTGACTTCAAATCCTAGCATAAAATCATATATCAAGGTCGGATATCCTTTATTGTTTATCTCTCTCGAGCATCAACAACCTATTCATCACATCTCTACCTCAAACCTCGAATCTATAGAAAGCATTAAGCTTAGCTAATCCCTAGACCACGTGGAAGTCATCTATCTCTATCCTATGGTCATCCCATGACACTCCATTCCCAATCCCATCTTTCCATATTCTTTCGCCCCTGTTGAATGATAAAACCATGTGAGCCAAAGGATCACTTCACAAGCATTATGAACATAATGAAATACCAATATATAATGAAATATGCTGAAAAAGATTGAAATCATAAAACCTAAACCACAGCCCAAAATCCTGCCATCGTAGTCCCAGATAAAGAAAAACTAGAACATCCTAATTGTTACAAAGCAAAATAAAAGAGAAGACATAGTTATAATCTCCCCGGAATTTGGAAGAACCTTCATATCCTTTCTTCAGCTCCCGTATGATCTCCTCAGATTCTTCCGCTTCTTTCTTTTTTCTGTTTTCCATAAACATGAATCAAGTGATGGAAAGTCCTTCCTCATGTCTTTCTTTTCCTTTTTGATCATATACTGAACCTCAACAGCACATCATGATTCATTCTTCCACTGATGTACCAGAATTTTGTAGTAACATTTGGTATTAGAATGCTTAAATTTTCGTATCTATTATTTGTTTGACTCGGGAAATTTTCTTATTCACTATGAGTGATTGCGAAATTGGGACACAGGAGGATTTACCACATCGTGAAATTTTCTTTATTCACTATTTCCGATTTTTCTTCTGACTTCCGCTACTATAGTTTAGATATGATCCTAACTCCAAATGTCACAATCTGCAGGCCTATGAAAGCTCAAAGCTCATATCCATCTATGCCAATATGAGCCATGAGAGGTCATCATATAGCTGAAAATTCACAAGAGTTGAGGTTAGAATGCAAATTAGTATGCTCTCTCTTCCAAGCCTAATTTCATATTATTTTCATCCCCAGATATGTCCAGATGCTAGAAACTCCGAGATACATGTAGCTTACCATATGCTCAAATGATTCTAATTGCACATATTTAACCCGCAACATCACATCAACTCCAAGATATTCATTAGTTTCATGCTTAGGAACCACCAGCAAGCAATTAGGGGGTTTCGGCTAGGGATAAGCACTCGAAAATAGCTCAGCATGTAAGGGTAAAACATGTACCTGAGTCTTATCAACTACGTGTCCCTCTCCATAAGAGGGGTCACAAACCCCAAGACCAATGCGTGCTCTGGTCGCCATTCAAGCCACAAATCTCGGCCACCCGCCTTAGGACTCAATCCCTTCATTGAGCACAACAACAAAAGTGGCGATAAAATAAAAAGTTTCCAACCTGACATGAAATATGCACAATCACACATTTCTTTTTTAAAGGAAAGTTGTTCAACCACAATAAAATAAGTGAAGAAGAGAAGAGGGCTGGAATTCAAATATAAGTTGTCTTAAAAGGGCTCAACCCACTCAAGAGGTTCATCAAAAAGGAAAAACCAGGTTCGGGTGGAAGGGCCCAAGTTTTCTCCTTGCCGGAGGAACGCCCCATATCGCCCATCTAACACCGTCGACATCGGCTCTAAGAGCAGCACCTACAACTCACCATCCACCATCAACAATCGCCGCGCACTTTTCGCTCACAAATCCCGGCTGGCTCATTACCCACCACACGCCAACAGACAAACTCACTCCGCTACCAATTGCCGTTCATTAATTTCGCATACCTCCTCCGCACAGTCTCTCTACACGTTTACCGATTCAGCATGGAGCATCTCAGGTAGTTTGTGGTCTCACACGCAATGGCGTCCACTTCTCGCACAGAGTCATCCTTCACTGATCCACAACATATCCTTTGTAGTCGGCCATTTTCACATACGTGGCATCATCCTCCCTCCGTCTGTCGCACATGGTCAACCCCAACCCGAGGTCACAACCTTCAAGGCCCAACCAAAGCACCCCTGCTTCCTCATCGCCTCAACATTCGCACTCTCGCACTGCTAAGATTTGGGAACAGACACTTAAGATATCTGATCTAGTACAAGTCATATCCCTCAAATCCTATGTTGGTCATCCCCATCGCACATCCACATAATGCTCAATGAGATATATGCTGAATAGATAATCATAGTTAATCGCATATACAAACAAGTGAGGAATCTGAACAACAACTGGCGAGGATAATATATACATACATACATACATACATATATTATATACATATATGTTATTACATACATACATACATGCTACATACATACATACATATATATATATATATATATATATATATATATATATATATATACACACGCACTAATACTGCAGCCTATATATAGGTGGTAGAGGGTTCAGTGTCACCATCCTTTCATTTGCTTCCCCTAAAGCTTCCCCATCTAATAGGTCCTACACTGGGAGGAGGACACCACTCACAGAACACTAGCTCCCCATCATGGCCTAGTCGTATAATTACGTGATTAGCAAGAAAAGACTCCAACGCCAGGGGGACCCTGGCAGGCAAAGTGCTCAAAGACAATCAAGACAGCTCTTATTCTACGCTTTTCATTATTATGAATAAAAGACATCTTCATTAATTTAATGTTCATTTAATATATGAATTGATGGCGATCTTTAATCAATTAATGAAGCCCATGATACATAACATAACTCGAAGGAAATCAGGATGAAATCACGATAATAAGATTTCTATCATATGCAATTTTGTTAGTATCTAAATTATCCCTAGTCATAGGTCAACTAGATTATATCATTTAATCCGTATAGAGTAGGACATGTTATGCCCTTAATTGGATTAAGCATTAGATCTTATAAACTGTAGTCATGAGCGATTAGAGTTAAGACATAGATAATGCTTATAGGTAGTTGCTACACCTGAGACTTTGTTAGAGACAATTATATGGATTATTTATTAGCATGTGATGATAGTCTCACATAGCATTGGATGCTAGTATCCTAAGACTCAGGTGCTCAAGGATATCTCTGGATTTTGATCCTATACTTTGACGTCATTCCGTTACTGAGAGGTCGCTTCATAGGCATTTAGGATCGGCATGCTGAGGTATTCAAAGGTAATTGAGTAGCCAATAGAGACTCATACCACTCCAATAAGAGGAGAGATACGGCGGCATCTGTCGAATCATTACTCAACATCTTCGTCATATGTAAATGTCATGAAGAGTGTCTTCATTGGCATGAATGATGAGTAATGAGTCTGGGGACAAGAATTATATCACTTAGGCTAGATGTGGCGTAGCCAGTCTAGCGGGAGCAACACTTTATCCATTATTTTATTCGAGTAGGGTATAAGATGGTGATATGACAAATTGCACAATAAATGCTCAGGAAGGGCTACAATCAAACCACTAACATTCCGATCAATCAGTCACGATGTGTCATAGATGTCGCCTCATGACCTGCTTCGATTCAAGAGCTGAACTGCGATTCAATAGCACTCCAAGAATCCTAATGGGCCCCACACTTAGAAGGTGTGGAGTTGATATAAAACGGGTTTGGATGCGATCCAAACATGAGGGAACCATTAGGGGAAATGGAATGTTACGGGTTTAGTAGAATCTCAAGTACAAAAGGGCTTATTAAGAGATAAAAGGAGGTTCAGCTTGTTTCATAAAGCTTAAGGCTCAAGGAGATACACGCCATAATGCATAAAGAGCGCATGTAGCCTCATCAACTCTTAAGTAAGGGCCTTCTAGACATTTCAATGGCTAAGGTTTTCCTATATAAAGGTATTTATAGAAAAACCTTAACCCTGGCCATCATAAGTCTACATCCTCAACAAAGAGTGTTCTTGAGAGAGAGTGTGTTCTTAAGATAAGAACAACCCCCTCTTGGAGAGATTTGAGTATCAAATCAACTCCTCTTAGCTCTCCTCTTCTGATTTGTTCTTGATTAGCACGAGTACCTCATCCAAGACCGTATTCTTGGAGGTTACCTGTTTACTCTTCGTGTGGATACTCGTTAGAGGCAAACTAGACTCGTCTAGCCACATCATTATTGTCGCTTCTACTTGGGACAATTTTCTACTTCTAAGTGAGGCATAAACCCACTTCTTTGTTTAATCTGGACTTGATGCCTAAACATGATTTTGGTGGGTTTTTCTATGAAAATTTTAAAATATTCCGTTGCTTTGGAAATTATACTTTCCCATGAAACTCCAACAACACCCTAGCCGATCATGGGCAAAGTTCTACAGCAGAGGTCACCTTGCATTTTCTTTTTATTTCCAGGCTAAGTCTCGACACGGTGCCTCAGACTGCTATGACTGGTCAAGCTAGTGGTCCTAGTTAAGGAGGCCTGCATCGGTCGGCGGCTTGAGACACTTAGGCCCAATTTGTCGATCGTCGAGCACCGATGATCCACTAGATCGCGTAGATTACCAATGTGGCTCAAGGACTCTTCTTCTTCTAGGTCAAGCCACAAGTTCACCCAGAGCCTCAATCCCTATTTTCATGGTAACTCGTGAGGGCAACCCTTCATTAAATCTCCGGGTTCCATCTCGTCATGTCATCACCACGCCCGATGTTCCCCGATCACTCTTTTCCACCACAGCAAGTAAGATTAAAGTGCGCTGACTCAAATTGGGGACTTAACTCAGGATTACCCGAGGGACTAAGTCCTGTGGTCTCACATTTCGTATGTTTTCGACAACCTTCAATAATCACTCAAATTGTGTGCAAGAAAAGATATTCCACTAATTTCAACCCGGCTATCCTAGACGAGAAAGAAAAAGGAAGGAAACATCGCAGAAAATTCGGGCCTGGCATAATGTAAAATAACGACACTCAAAGTCCCATGTCCCCACCGCCGAGTCCAAGAGTTTGTACTCACAACATCGATCCCCGAGCAAATTTCAGCGCAGAACTCATCACTTCGCCCCCACGCCTGACATGCTTCATTTAGTATCCGGGTTAAGTTACCTATGATCTCGAGTGTTTTCGCTTCAACGAAATAAGCACTACCAAGGGGATGCCTTTCATCAATACACGCAGAATTCCTCCGACGAAAGAGAGTCACTAAAAGAAACCAAAGTGGCTATCAGATTATCGGGAGAGAAAATTTTCAGGTTTTAGAAACTCAGATAAATTTGCATGGGAACCTCAAAAAGGCTCATCATTATGGACTGGAAGTTCAAAAGAAAGCGCATTGAAATCAAAGAGCCGTAACCAACAACACACATCCCTTGAGGCCAACCCACTCGTCCTACTTGTCTGCGGTCACATGAGAAAGGATGCGCCTTCACAACCGCTTGTTCAAACCACCGAATCAAAAGACACATAGTATCAGTACACCGGTTATTTCATAGGGGCTAGTAGAATGGGATGTATTAAGGCTCATAAGACGAACGTCGATGCCCAACGGCAAGAGGGCTCGCCCAGAACCATGGCATTGGGAATGCTTTGAATCCACTAAGACACCCCTTGTCTCGAAGCAGCACGGAGTGCTCCTAAGTCATCTCGCTACTTCAAATAAAGATAGATCAGCGTTTCACCATCGACTGTGAGCACCTAAAAGCGGGCCAAAGGCATGAGACCAAGTCTCCGATAGAAAGGCAGAAGTAGTCAAACAACTAGGTGGATCATCTTTCCACTACTCACTTGACGTGGGGACACGCGTCATTGTTGGGACTTGGATTTCACAAAACCCATAATTGAATGAAAAGTGATGTGGGAAATAAGAAGGGAAATGGGTTTAAATAATTGAGTCTCTCAAATGGGTTTGGGCCCCAAGGGGCACCCTACTTTTGTGGAAGGGAGAGGACCTACACTGCCAGGTCTATGTCCCACGCCTGCCGACCCTAGCTTCGTCCACCCTCTATTTTCTAGTAACAGACATCGCTTATTTGATTTTTTTTTCAATGAAACATGTTCCCAAGCCAGAGACACCTCGTAGTATATTTATACTCCCGTTTTCCCATTTTTCAAGCATAACAAAATATTCTCCTCTGACAATACAAGCCATTTTTTAGGATTGTTTCAAATGTGTTTGAAGTTCATTTGTCCTCCTCGACTATGTACCATTCTGAGGAACGAGATCCGTCTATCCCGACATTTACTGTCCACTATCTCGGTGGCAATTTATAAAGCCCACCATTTTATGATATGATTGCCATGGCTCTGACCCGGTTTCAGACTTCTAATTGTTTGTTTGTACTGTGTTTGTTTCCTCTCATATTTTGTTTCGCTTAAACGACACAAAGACTACAAATATCAACACTAGCAATATGTAACCCATCACCTTGAGTCTACAACCAATTCAAAGTATGCACATATTTAACAAATTCAGAAAAATGCCTTCTCAATCAAAACATTATCTGAAAACTGTAATAAAGAGAAATGAGAGAATCTATCCAAAAATGCAAGATTATATTACTTAATTTTTCCATTTTAAAACATTTTTTTTGTATTGGAAACTCACACTTTACTGACTTTGTGCGTTGTTAGCTCCAAAACCCGTTACTAATGGTTTTATTGAGTAAAGGCATGCATGATACCTTTTAGATGTTTTTAATGCTTCAATCGCCGGAGTCAAAGTAACGAGGAAAATTATATATGTTGCGTGAGCTTGAAGCCTATAAGCAATCGGTCGGGTTGGGACCATGAAAGAACGATCATACAAGAAGATGAAGGAATTGAAGCCATTCGAAGCATTTCACACTACAATCATGGGATTTCGCACTAGCTTCACAATCAATACGAAATTGCAATTAACTTAGTACAAGATGAAATTTCATGACTACATTTCACTCTATGACCACAATCACGATTTCATACCGACACCTTACCTAGTGCAAAGTTGCAGAAACCTCAGAATAGCAAGTTTTTGAGCCCAATCTTCAAGATTCGATTTGTAATATGAAAAACAACTTGTTTCATGCCAATTAAACCTCTGTGAGATGACATAAATAAGTAAGATGATCAATCCAGAGGTCAAATTTTTCTTAGTTTATATTTTTAGTGTTGTAAGTTTGGGAGATTCTCTTCCTTTTCATTACTGTGGCTTGGTGTCGCTTTTGTCTTATTTTCTTCCTTCTTTCTATTTATGGCAGGTTCAAGACCACCACGAGTGAATAGTCGACTTTCTTTAAAGGGTGGATCATGGTGACCAAAGGGGGCACCCGCGCTAGACCAAGAGCACACCCATCAGCACTATTTAGAGCACTAAGGTCGTGTACATCAATTTGGGGACTCTTCTAGATAGAGGCAATAGGTCCTAGTCTCCTCACCTATTTAGGAGTCTCTTCTTCAACCAGTCTTCTTGATACTGCAAGTCTAAATGGTATAAGAAGTTAGGCAATACATGCTTTTGACCCAAAGATGCATGGATAGATTGTCTTTGTTCAAACCACTAGAGGGTCGAAATAGCCGCCAACCACCTCCTAAACTATAAAGAATGACTACTTACACCTAGAATTTATGTTTCACTTATATCTACAAAGGAACTTAAAGTGAGTTTTCGTGGGATCACCTATGTCAGTTCTAGGGCAACAATGAGAATTATAAAACCTCATTTGAATCACTCATGGTGAGTCCTGATATGGTGAATCCAAAGCTCGAGAATTCTTAAACTATTTTCCTAAAATCAACAATCAACTCCTTTTCAAAGACTCTAAAAATCAGCACTTTACATCTTGTTTTTAATGCCGATTAATAAAGCACCAATTAAAGTACTAGGATCCAAGATTACAAAATTCAAAAAGAAACCTATCCAAGTGGGAAGACCTAAGAGCTACTATATACTCACAAGACGTGATAAATCAAGGTTTTAGGTTTATAAAATTTTCAGGCTTCCTGCTCCAATCTAACAACCTGGCAGACACTTCCAACCAAAGAGATCAATACAATTTATGTTACATTATACGTTTCCTAAACCCGTATAATTTTTTGAAATGAGAAATACCTGAAATATGAGAGCAATGAATTGAATTAATCTAAAGTTACAACAATAAGAATAGCTTCACCCTGCAACTCTCTAGGAACATAAGTAGATACAGAGAAGATGGAGTAGTTTCAACAATAGTTCATGTTTTCTCAGAACACCATTCCGCTTCAAGAGCATTCATACACGAAGTTTGTCGAATTGTTCCATCTGCTGGTGCTAACTCAATGAATTTTTTAGAAGCATAATACCCACCCATATCACACCTAAAACATTTGATAACAAAGATAACTTCTCGGGGTTTTTACAAGAGTATGAAAGGGCTTTCAGACACTTCAATAAATTAGGTAACGATGTTTCACTAAATAAACCTAACAATAACGAGCATGATTGAAGGGACCCAACCTGAGTTTTTCCTAACCTTCAGGACCCTCCTGATCTTACGACTAAAAACTTTCATTTCTTTTTTAAACCTTTTAAAAGTGAACTGTGATTAACTCATTTATACAGCCATTATTCCATTAAAATCTTATGAAACATGGTGGGACAATTTTTTTTTTTTTAAACATTAAATCCTTTTACAAAATCGGGCAAAGTTTCCTCCGTTTTCTGACATGTCTCCAATTTACAACACCTTCCTACAAACAATTTAATTATTCCACATCAGCAATGGGACATCAAGTCCACTACACAACCAGCCTCAAATCAAACTTTAAAATCATTTTCTTGGGACATCTATAGATATATAAACTATCTAAAACCTATACATTACAAAATAAAGGTGCACAAGTAGTTATTATATAACAAAAAACTATACTTTCGAAAAAGGTGGTCACTACGTGAGGCTGAAAATGCCCTGAGTGAGATGCTCAATCGCACGCTGGCCGCTCTGGAAAACATTTTATAAAAACATTGGAAAAAGGGTGAGCTTAAAGGAGCTCAAAGTGAGAGTACGTCATAGGAAAATAATGTTTCAGATATAGTTCAAATACAATGTGTAAACAATTGCTTAGAGATCTCATTTCCATAACATCATTGATTTAACATTCCTTACTCTTTCTATCAATACAAATTTGTAAAACAATTGTATAGAGATCTCATTTCTATAAACATTTACTTTACTTTGTTTTCCATATAGTTCAAATACAATGTGTAAACAATTGTATCAACATATCTTTTCAATATACTTTCTTTCCCTTGAATCATTAATCCAATGGAACCCAAAGACAAGTTAAATCACACCGGTTGTCCATGAAAGAACCTCCGAGAAAACAAATTACGATCACCGATGGCCCAAAAGGAACCTCAGAAATCGTACATACCATTAACCACCGCTTGGCCCATGAAAGAACTTCCACAGGAAACAATTCCATCATCGGGCCTCCAAAGGAACCTTCAAATCGTGGCCTTTTAAAGGTCTGCACTATGGAATAAATCACATTATGCCTTGGTGATGAGTGCCTAAAACACTCAAAGTTATACTGCTCTGCCTTAATAAGCCAAGTGTTATTTTATATTTAAATACGTAGTTTTGTAGCCCGATATCTGAATTGGTGATTGGTTGTTTGCAGGCGAAAAAAGGGCAATTTTTGGCAGCATTTATGCGTGAGGAAGGCGTGGTACAAAGATGACATTAACGCTCGACGCCCCAACGTTGCGACGCCCCAACGCCACGACGCTGAGTCAACATAGCAAAGAGGTCAACAGCAAAGAACGCCGCGACACCCATGACCGCCAAGCGACGCCCCAACGCCGCGACGCGATCCCAAACGCCGCGACGCCGATTTTGAATCCTCTCTCGAACGCCGCGACGCGAGATCCCAACGCCGCCGACGCGATTTTGATTCTTCCCCGAACGTCACGCTTTCGAACGCCGCGACGCGGATTTTGAACTCTCCTAACGCCGCGACGCTGATAACCAAACGCCGTGAACGTCTGATTTTTAGCAAGCCTTGAACGGCCGCGACGTTTGATATCCAATGTCAAGACTTGTTTATTAACATTCTGAGGAACGCCGCGACGTCGTTTCGAACGCCGGGAGGTCGCCCCGCTTAAGGCCACACATCCATTTTGCTCTCTACTCAGATTACCCCGCCTTCAACCGCCCAGCCTCCCGCACACCCTTCCAATAATCGACCATTGCCGAGTTCCCACCACACCGATCGAGGCCATTATTTGCCCTCCACACCTCTCTACACAATCTTCACCATCACACACTCGCAAACACCATCCCCGCGCACTATCTACACTTCACTTAGGCCCTCGCAGACCCGCCCAGCTCATCCACCCCAGTCTAGGGTCCCATTTAGGTTCACATTTAGGGTCATATTTAGGTCTATTTCAGTGTAGAGCCGCTTTAGAGTCACAAGCTGCACGAGTTAGTTTTCGCTTCCTAGTGCACTCTAGGTGTTTGTCATATTGTCTAGGCCTAGCTTGGAGTGTGTCACCTGTGCCACTTCACTGCATTCTCCTAGAATTTGGAGTCTTTCCTCCAATGTCCGGAAAGACAAGAAGAAACACAAAGCGGTGGTCATTCCAGTGGAGATTCACCCCAATTATGATGTATCGTGGTCATTGTCGAGGTGCCGCCGACCGGCTCTAAGACTATCCGCAAAGAACCGACGTTTATCAAAGAAAAGGGTTTTCATCACCCTGACGACTTCTTTCCCCAAACTATTGGGCGCTAAGGATGGAAGTAGTACTTTATAACAACCACCCCATCCAATAAGGGATGAGTGTAAGGAGAATTTGACATTACACCTCGCCTTCCCACGCTAAGGTCAAGAAGGTTCGAGTGAGGGGTGTGCTGCTGACTTCAAGCATGATCGATCAATAGCCATTATAGTCCTGATCATGTCCCCCTGAGCTGCTTGATCGGCTTTTTACAAGGTTACCCGACTACCCCGAGGTTATTCGGCCTCACTAATGGCCGGGCGTAGCTGAAACTTAACAGCTAGCGCTTATGCCGGCCCACTTCCAAGGCCAAAACATTCGGGCCTATATCCCCGCTGTCCGCATCACTTCATCACGCCGCTACCTCATTCGACGACGAACGGTGTGAGGTGACCGCTGCCGCGCCCGTCAACTATGCCATCATTCAGATATCTTGACAAGGGCAAAGTTATCGAGGACGCCATCCTCCATAAACCAAGATCACTGAGATGAATTTGGGAATCTTTTCCTCATTTTATTATGCAAACGAGCCAAAGTGCTCTGATGACAATAATGAGGCGGTGGTTAACTCCCATCAAGGAGGACATAAGAGGACAAACCTGGGTACACACCGAGGGGTCTACTTATTCATGAGCTCCTCTGACCAGGAGGAGCTTCACGACCATCGGGCCCAGCTGATCCTCGGGCGATCCCTGTAGGATATTGGGCGCCTCGTCCCACCCACTCCACCACCACCACCGCAGCCTACTGGGAGGTAGTTTCCTCCAACTCCCCACCTCATAGACCCTAAAGGCCTCCCCATCGAAAGACATGCACTGACGAGACCCAGAGCACCCGAGTCCTTCTTCACCTGTAGATATGGAGGCACTTTGAGCCAATATAGACAAAGGTTGGCCAACCAGCCACTATTCTTCTCAAGAGCGTTAGCCGCTCCAGCCCAATGGCTCGGGCCCCAAATTACCACCAAACGCCACCACCGCAACATTAATGACCGCCCGATCACCACAAGGAGTTCCCCTTCAATTTCATCAAGTTTTTGCCGCTGGGGACACTGATATTTGTTTGGGGTGGGTGGTGATCAGGGGACTGATCGAGTTTTCGTAGCTTAGTTTTGGTGTTTATGTGTGCTTCGAAGTATTTGCATTTATGCATATTAGTTTACATTTCGCTTGGTTTTATTTACACTTGCTTATCTTAGGATGTTATTTTGTGTTATCATGTCATAGGTTTTAGGTAGATCATATATGCATGTGTAGGTGTCGTGTTAGGTAGTTGTGTAAAGATATGCCATGTTTAGAGTATAGGATTACTTTATTTAATCCACTAACACAGAAGACAGGACTAACGGTGTATTGGAATGATCGGACAGTTGACAGGTGTGGAGAGGCATAGTGAATCACCTCCTAAGCAGTCATGAAACTATTTCAAGGAGCCTATCACACTCACACACAAATGATCTCTGTAAGATGCCCAGTACCAGCCCAACTACTAAGGCGGTTCAACAAACCTCGGGGAGTCTCTAAACACTCAAAGACGGGACAATCGTGAATAAAAGAGATCGCCTTCAAGCCCCAATTTAAAAAAAAAAAAAAAAAGAGACAAGAAAATATATATAGATAGAGATAGAATAAGTGGGATCTTCCAATTGGAATCCCGGGCACAGTCCAAGGGGCCTTTCAAAGCCCAATGCCCTGAGCCAACTGGCCTCGAGTCATTAGATCATACTGTCACATATAAGGGACAAGACTTAGTTTCATTTAGGGCCTTTAGGTTCAGCTTGAACGGTGACGCTTCGGTAACCGGGAATGTCTTGCCCTCAAACTAACCGGTGAGCCCAACTAATCTCGCTACATGGACACTTAACATAAACTTATGGGCACTAGTTTTGTTCTATAGGAGTAAATATATTAGATATTAAAACTGCTCCGAGATCCTTTTCAGAGTTAGATTTTCCCAATTAGGCGAGTTGAACTCTAAGTCTGGGGCACTAACTTAAGTGCACACTGTATATCATTTATTTATACGCACATAGGGTCATTGGGAAAGGCTATTGAATATATCGAGGTCGAGGCACTAGCCTAATTTCACCGAGTTCAACCTAGTTCTTCTAAATCTCGAACACCTTGCAATCCCGTGGAACTTCAAACAAATGGCCGCAGGTGTGAATCAGCCCACTTTGATCCTTCATCTATCGCACGGGTAGCACCATCTTGTGCCAGACTATGCATATGAGCGGTGTTCCTGGGCTTTAGAGCTCGCGCTTCGTCAGCACGCGTTAAGCCAAGCTCAGCGGATTTGTTTTCAAAACACTCCAGGTTACAAATTCAACGGGTCTTACGCTTTTCACATATTTCATATTTAAATACGTAGTTTTGTGGTCCGACATCTCGAATTCAGATCGTTGTTACAAAGTAAAAAGGGCAATTTTGGCAGCATTTTAAAGTGAGGAAGGCAAAGCATAAAGATGGAAACCAACGTCACACGCCTCAACGCCGCTGACGCTATGATCAACATATAAAGAAGCCAACAGTTTAACGCCGCGACGCCCAACGCCGCGACGCCGCGAAGTTTTGTTCTCTCACTGGCAAAAGAAAAAGCGGGGCGCGAGGACGCCGCACGCTGAGTCAACATATAAAGAAGTCAACAGCGCCGGCAACGTCGCGACGCCCAACGCCGCCGACGCCGCTGCCATGGTTCTCTCATCATTGGGTGAGAAAAAGTTAGGGGCGCGGAATTTAAGGATCGGAGATCATACCAACAAAGGCACGAAATTCAGAACAGGGTGACATCGACCTCGAAGAAGAACCCGTGATTTGTATTGTTCTTCATTTTGGATAATAGAACTGATGTTTTATATATCACCTATTGGTACTTTCTTATTCATTATGTTCTAGATCTATACCTAGGGTATCATAAACCCCGTCACATTCGAATGAACAAAGTTTATTAATTCTATATTATCTAATATTTGTTGATTCATTACGCCCGCTTTACATCTGTGAATCAATTACATGGTGATGTTTGGCCAACATTAGTGACCTTGATGCTCAGATCCAGATTCAGAGATATATACCAGATATGAGTAGAGAAGTTACCTTCTATTGATTCAGAACAGAGATACTCCGAATCCGAAGGTGGCAATTACAGAAACATTAAAGCATTTTGGAGCACGAGTCAAGGTAGATACACTCAATCCTCTACTAGCGAGATAGGCGAATACACCTCGAGAGAGGGATTCCTAGCAAGATCACCTCGGCTATTAATAAATCATAAATAAATCAATAATATTATCTTTTAAGAAATAATCCATCGAAGTATAGGGGAGATGTGCTTCCTAGTCTCCATATTACATAGTAATTCATTCGTATTAGTTTGCTTAGTTTATATTCTGTATACTAGTACCCTTTCACACAATACGATATCCGTATATTTGAAAGGCAAATCTCATCACCACACCTATCCCCGTGATCGACATCCTATCATCAAGTATAATTATATTACTAGCGACGCACTTTGCAAGCATTACAGGCGTACATTTTACACACCACGTTTTCGGCCCGCTGTTGGTAAACTTTTCAGATTTTCTTCGGAATGCATGACAATATGCATCAATCTTTCCCCGTCTCTATAAAAAAATCCTAACCCTTTTCCCATGTACCATGCTGTGAAAGTACTCTTAAATAATTTCTTCCTTTCCTTAAACCTTATTTTTTGTAATATGTGGTAACCATGGATTCAAACATTTTCATATAAACATATATATATATATATATATATATATATATATATATATATATATATATATATATATATATATATATATATAGAATATATAAGTCTATAAAATTATATAATATGGAAACCATAAATCATACTTTATAAAACTATGGAAACTATAATTATTTCATTTTTTTCAATACATGCTTTGTAAAACTATGAAACCATAGCTATTTCATATTTTCAACATAATTTGTGCCAGAAAACTACATTTTTTTTTCATTTGAACATTTACAACATAGATATGAAACATATGCATTGTGCCATTAGAATATATATATATATATATATTCATAAACATTTACATTTTCCTCGCCTTAGTTAGTTTATAAGCCATTTTTCCTCCTTAAACAAAAAATTTGCACTTCAGAATCTCTTTTTGTCCTTTATCACACCTCTCCTACAAGTCACACATTATCCATCAAATCCATTAACATCCATACCTTAATAATGTTCACTAAAACCATTAATTATACTATTTCTTTCTAGTGAACCCTTAAGCATTTAATCACTTTCCAATTGATTAAAATCAATTGAACTCAATCTCTTTTGTTCTCAAGGATTTTCTTATGCTAACTCTCATGGAAATTATTTACCCATACACAGCCCACAACATGCCATGAAAATGGTCATGCCAAAACCGCCATTTACATCGATACAACCAAGCAACCCGGCATTGACTTGGTGCAACCATAACTTTTCAGACACATTATGTTTATCCACTGTCCTCTACAGAATTATGGTTGGAATTTTGACTCACGGGCTTTCCATAGAGTCCAAGAACACCAAAACGGAGTTCGACGGAATAAAGTTATGTTTTAAATTGAGGCTATGACCATCGTCCCCTAATTTGTGTGTCGTGCACTTTGAATACTTTCGAGTCCCAAAGTAAGGAATTTGATGTACCTATTTCATGGAGATATTCTCCTATCAATTTATTTTACTTAGCAATTTGAATCACTCAATTTTGATGAGGATGGCTGTTAGTGGCTAAAATACGCCACAGTCTTAAAAATAACAAAAAATCAAGCTAAACATAACTCCACGTTGAATGCATTTTTGAGTCCAATGGTGAAATTTCGATGACCTATTTCAAGAAGCAAATGCTTCTCCTATCATCAATATTTAGCAATTTGAAGACTCATCTGATGAGCGATACCGTTATGACCAAAATACATTTCATGGGGCTCCTGAGAAAACCGGATTAGCATCTCCTCAGACACACATTTTTGTATTTAAATTAACCCGAAGGAGAAAACCCTACCTCAAATGGCATAAGTTTCCAGACACCGCTCTTTCTGGGCTTCCTGAAACCCAAACTCGACCTTGCAGAATCTTTGTGATTCTAGTACCCATCACAGAGCCTTCGCTGCAGATCGACTTTAATTTCTGATCACGAAGCTGATCGTATGAATCCCTGAACTAAGAGAGAAGCTTTCTCTCTCTATTCTACTGCTTACTAGACAAAATGATCTTTCGTAGTTGATTTTTTAGGCTATTATTATACACAGACATTGACTCACGTCGCCTCCATGTGTCACGCTTCTTCTATCATTCATCCCGAAATAATTTATTTCGTTCTGGTTTTAGTTTCATCTATCGTAAGTGGACATTCTTTAAATATTTGACATTTTTTGGAATTTTTCTAAAATCTCGGTTTCTGGTCCACTAACGCCACAATTTTTAATTCTCGTGAAAATCCGGGATCGTTTCCTAATTCAACGTAAATTTGATCAGGTAACTAGATTTCATGACAAATTCAATAAAGAAAGTCCATTTCATTGTTATCCGGAACTGAACTTCATATTTTTCATAAAGAAATTACCGTTTTACTCTTTTTTAGAAAAATTGCATTTTCTACCTTCTATAATATAATTTCATTTTAATCTATCTAAATTTCTTAGAGACTCAAAAAGCAATATAATATATAGAACATTTTTTATTTCTGGGCTGTTTTTCTAAAATTACTATTCATTTGACCTGCTCAGCTCAAAATACCTAATCGATCGAAAACTAAATTATTCCAGAAACCGAATTGTGGTCTTACACCACCTCCTTATAAAAAACTTGTCCTCGAATTAAATATCATACCCGACTTGCACAGAAAGGATACTGGTTTTGATCTCGATCTTCATGTTCTATGTTGCTTCCTCTCTACCGATTCATCCATAGCACCTTCTTCACTAAAGGAATCACTTTTGTTCACAAGAACCCGATCCTTTCATCAACAACTGAATCGTCTTTTCTTCATAAGTCAATTTTTCTTCAATTCAACCTATTGATCTCTAACACATGTGAAGGATCTCGCTATATACTTTTCAAAGCATAGAAACATGAAAGACATCATGTATTCGCTAATCTCGGGGGCAATCCCCAACCGATACGCTACCTCCCTTACCCTTTCAATAATCTCATAAGGTCCCATTCATGACTGCACTTCCTTTCTTCCGACCCTAACACCTCTTTCCAGGTGATATCCCC